>VZRU01006919.1:29059-72229 GCA_013398155.1 Pedionomus torquatus | reverse complement strand
AAAAAAAAAAAAAAAAATCAATTTCAATGGTCACAAAACAGATACAACTATAATTTGTTTAACAGTGAGAAGGAAAAAAGAAAATCTTTTTTTTGGGATTCAGGAATTTTGCAGAGTCACAGAAATGTCAGAGTTGGAAGAGACCTCTAGAGATCATCTAGTCCAACGCCCCTACTAAAGCAGGATTGCCTAGAGCAGATGTTGTGGTTTCAGCCAAATTTACCGAAACCTGAGTGACAGATGTGCCCCCCTCACCCCTTTTTGGTCAGAGAGGAGAGGAAGGAGTTAAAGAGATGCAAGTAAGAAACCTCAAACCAGGACAGCAGAGTAGTCAGGACTGCATCCAGGTGGGTCTTGAAGGTCTCCAGAGAAAGGGACTCCAGAACCACCCTGGGCAGCCTGCTCCAGGGCTCTGTCATCCACACCACAAAGAAGTTTTTCCTCATATTCAAATGAAACTTTCTATGTTACAGCTTGTGCCCATTGTTCCTTGCCCTGTCACTGGGAACCACTGAAAGAAGTTTGACTTTAAAAGTTGCACTTTCTTTTTCATTTCTTCACAGGTTAAATAAGAATGGGTCATGACCATTTTTGGCTAATGTTCTGTATTTGAAACGAACACTGTAGATATGTTCAGTTACTAGGCATGGGCACACATGTCACCACTTTGATTACAAAGGTCTCAGAACCAGTTTTCCAACACATTTAGGCAGACACATTGTGTACCTGTAGAAATACATGACATACATATATAACATAATAGCTGTATTTATGATATATTTCTGTTTATTTCTATAATAAATTTCAATTGTTGCCTCAGGTTTTTTCTTTGCTATTGAAGAACCCATTGCCTGATACATTGATTTACTATGTTTTATTTGTAAATTTTTGAAGGGCTCAATACCACTACAAAAATTCCAGAAGGACCACAAGTGTCATCCAGCCTTTTGCAGTCTTTCAGCAGAAAATAAATGCCTGAAAACTGCTGACAGGCAGGAAAATATTCAGGTGTTAAGGGAAAACATGGAGGTGTTGGAACTTTAAGCATAGCAGGTAAAGAAGGAGGCCTTTCAAGGTCTAGAAGCCTCACTCTGGGTCTACACCACAATGTGTGGCACATACATATTTTTTTAAGAGGAGAACTGACCTAGAAAACCTCAAAAATTACAGGATTTCCCCTACTTTTCATTTGGCCTCGTAATTCAAACAGTGCAATATGATACCACCAAAATGTTTAGAAACAGCAAAGAACACACAAAACATACTTGTCAGAAAAGCATGGCATAGAATGTGGAGTGGTCTATTTTCTCCCTTTATATATGGGTTGGTCACATTTGTGGCCTTTTTTTTTCTGGTTTAGGGGTTGGGAATTGGGCTTTTGGCTTCAGAATGTGTTTTTCTCTTTTTTTTCTTTTTTTTTTTTGCTTTTTTTCAGGGGAGAGTGCTACGCTTTTCTCTCTCAAATCTAGAAAACTGGCTATTAGATCATTAGATCGCTGGAAATTGCTAATTGATATTGTAGATAATTTTTTGTTAAGATGAAGAAAAAAAATCTCACAAAATGCACTTCCAAGAATATCTAGCACATTTCAGGTTCCAGCCACAACTTGGCCCCCAACCCAATCTCCCTTGTCATAATGCCTCACTCCTCAGAACATTTCAATAGTTTCTCTCACCATGGATTTCTGCTGGATCATGAAATAAAGGGTTCACTGCAAAACATTAAGTCTGATGGAATGAAGCCTTGCTGGCTCAGGAAGAGCCACTGGCAGATGTGCTTCTCTGTGGAGAAGCAGGATCACCCACAAGGCTGGCATGCCTGGAGGTGGAAACCAGGCTCAGAAGAGTGAAAGACAGTGACAGACCACAATGGGGAACAAGCAAATGGGAAAGGAAACAGATACGAATCAGGTAACACCACTTGTCCATCTCTAAGGAGATAGACAACCTAGTTTCTTGGACCATAATCCCAGCAACTACAGCATCTACCGCAGCATGCTCATGTGGGGGACTATAAATCAAGTCACCCACTGTGTGGCAGGGACTTACTGGAAGTTGCCATAACATGGACAGATGCATAGTGTCTTATGCAGTAGAAGTTAGATAATCTGGAACTTGTTAACATGAGAAACAGGCATTTTTCTTCATGTGCCACATTTGTTTTCAGATTCATGACTTCTCCTTGAAAAATATGAGATAAAGATAAGAAAATGAAATCTAATTTAACTAAGCTTTGTGCCTAGTAACAAAATAGTTACACAGCTCATCTGCAGTTATAGACTGTACTACCTGCATTAGACATTCCCCAATGTCCATACTGATATTAATTTTAGTTACATAAACTGTAATAGGTATGTCTTCTCTCACTGTGTCAGATGAAATGGAAAAGTAAACACTGATCATCTATAAAAGGGAGATCAAATTAAAAGGGTTAATTTGAAGACAGGATATTCAAAATTAAAGAACAATCACAAACACCTTCAGTATAAGGAAGTCATTTGAAACCAGCTTCCAGAAAGGCTGAGTGGGAAGCTCTAGGGCAGAAGATTGGAGATCAAAGAAAGTTCTCCTGAGTACCATCACACAGTGCTCCAGATCCAGCAAAGGACTGAGATATATATTAGATACAGCAGGGAATTTTAACCAAGAACCAAGCTTATATAAAGCAGAGAGAAATCATTAAAAACCTCTTGTTTGAAAGGCAGGCATCCGCACAGGAAAATCAAATTATTTTTCTTATCTAAAACATCCACATGTTCTCACAGAGCAAATTAAAATTCTAAGCATTTCTCCTGACTCTGTACTTCACAGTCCATTTTCTCTAAGCTTTGCGAAGTGGTAACATACAGCTAGTTTCAAATTTTCAAATATTATAGAAGAATTTTCCAAAACAAGGTAGATCCAAGCAATAGCATTAAAAAAAAAAAAAAAAAAAAAAAAAAGGCAAAAAATATTAACCTCTAAAACCTTTAAATTTACATTATATATGTCTGCAGTGTGCATGCATATATATGTATAGATATAGATATATGAATGTATAGTTACATTGATAGATTTAGATGATATAGATATAGATAGGTAGATATATTTGTGTATACACATCTTATAAAACAAAGAGAAGATTTAATTATTTCACTAGTATATTCTGCACCTTACAGAAACTGAAACTGCAAAACTTCTTCATGTAGGAACACCACACACTGATAAGACCCAGCTTGAGAGGGAGAGTTCAGCTAGGACAAGAGCCTGACACATTAGAGCAAGCTGATCAGCTGTATGTAAAAGACACTATGTAGATTATTTATTTTTAATTAAATTCTAGAAAAGAATGAAGAATGGAACCCACAGAATCTTTTCTAGTAACTTAGCTGGGATGCTCTGCCTCTTCCTGTGTCTTTTTTCTGGTGTGCAGAAAACATGAGGTAAAATTTTCTCACTTTGAAAGATCATTTTGCTATTTTGAGAATCAGAAATTGCCAGGCCATTTTAAAATTCCAGTCTGTTTACTCTGATTTCTTTTAGTTTTCATTTCTTCTTTTTTCACAGATGCTAGTCCTAAGGGATTTGGAGGAATGTGCACATCCTTCTAAAAGATAATCATGCTGCCATGAGGTTACTATGTGACTGTTTTATATCCTGCAGTATAGGCAGTCTTATTTTATATACATTTTCAGCTTAGTTTTCTGAACAAGGATGTTAAGTTTGTTATTTACTGCGATACACTATGGAGGGTTTTGACCCAGTGATAAATTGGAGCACTTAATGCATTGCCAAGAACAAAGTGAGGATTGCAGAGGAAACAAGAATTATGGTCCATAAATGCTCTAAATATTCTGAGCAAAGTTTACTGGTTGTTAGACAGGATTTCCCCCTTGTAAGTAGCACTATGGCTACTGAGGAACGTAATTGCTGCTAGGAACAAAATAATACTCCTCATCACTATCCAATACTCTTGCAAGCACAAAGTAAACTTGAAATGAAGGTCAAATCTTTAATAGTCTTGCCAAGTCAAATTTGTGCAACGGCTCTGAAGCAGCTTGAGTCAAGACATTTTAGGAATGTCTGAAGATCAGTATTGGAGCAAGCAGAGTATTCGTTTTTTTACTCTTCCTTTATAATCCCAAGGATCAGAGAAAAAGTGCTCAGAAAGACCTTCATTAGTTGCACTCTTGACAGGCAGAATAAACTTAGACTTTAAGAGCCTAAAAACTCCTGCACAGAAGAATCAAAGTTCTTTATTTTAATCTTTTCTGACATTTTGCCTAATAAATGGTTGTTTAAAAAATGGATTTTTAAGGTCAGTCACTGTTGTTTCTTACTTTTCTTCTAACACTTCCAATATTATAGAAGCATTTTTTTTATTTATGCCACTTACTCAAGCATGCTATCAAATTTATCCATTCAAGAGACTGGGGTTTGGGTGGTTTTTTTCTGTAGGTTTTAAGAACTATATTTTGCTGGACCAGTGAGGACACTTAACTATAAACAGCCATGCAGTATTAAGGTGGAGTGAAAGAGTATAGTGTCCAAATGGTTAAGGCATTGTGCTTTTAAGGTGGCAGCTGAAAAACACGTATGTGGGAAAATGCTGTTTATTTCTCTCAAAAGAGCAAAGGACTGACTCAGCCATGAAAGAACTTGAGATGTGCCATCAGAGAGCTTCATGTCTTTGTGGCCATGAGATTAGGCTGTAACACTTCTTTGAGAAGAAAAGAGACAAAATAGTGAAGGAACCCTTCCAACCAGGAGCAAAAGATCTTTGCCTATAAAAGGAATACATATTAACCCATTGAGTAAAATTTCTCTGAATAAAAATGAAAAATATTTTAAAAGAATAAAAGACAATGGTAGACTCCTACATTAATTTGGAGTGGGAGGGTTCTCCTGAGTCTTCCTGGTCCCTCCCTCAGCTAAAACATGGCTAAACTCAGAGTTAAACTGGGATGCTCAGGCTCTTGAACTGCCTTGTCCAATCATAACAAATTGCACTAGGTGCAAACAAGACGATTGTGAAAGACCGTATGCTCCTGTGCAATGTAACTGAATGACTGTCTCATGCTGAAAGCATTTCTGGTTGAGATTGATTTGGCAGTACATTGGCTACATAGAAGAACTACAGAAAGCAGGTAACAGGATTTCTGTAATTTGTATCGCTGTCACACCTATTGATCTTTTTCAAGAAACATCTCAAGCCAAGACATAACATAAAAATTTAATTCCTGTCCCACAGATCCTCATATCTGCATATAAGACAAGACACAGCAGATCAATACAGGCAGATTAGGGAACAACAGAGGGACAGTATTGGCCAACATGCCAGGCAAGACAGCACACTGGGAGCATGACTTGTTGTCAATTTTTTT
Source organism: Pedionomus torquatus (assembly GCA_013398155.1). Lineage (NCBI taxonomy): Eukaryota > Metazoa > Chordata > Aves > Charadriiformes > Pedionomidae > Pedionomus > Pedionomus torquatus. The sequence goes on along the minus strand of VZRU01006919.1, from coordinate 66,866 downwards.
GAAAACTAAGTGCATCTTAAGCTTATTACAAGACATTTGAGGGACACCAATGCTTTTCACAAGTTTAGAAAGTGTCCCCTTCACAGACATCTGAGCAAGGTTTTTCTTTCAAGGACTCCAGAAATTTTGGAGGAATAGAATCTTTTTCTCTCAACATATTTTCCAATTATTAAAAAAATAATGATAATAATAAAAAGCAGCAATACTTATTCCAGAATCTGACTTCTTTACCTAAGAGTATACTCAGAGCCTCTTGCATTTTTGCTACTGTCCAAAACAGCTTATAAAAATTGCTTCTTCGATAGATCTTTCTTAATTCAATGCATATTTGCCCAACTTGTCACAAAACAGGCTTCTCTCTATCAGTTGATCTGTAGTCAGGAGTGGTTCAGGAGGGTAGTAGGTAAGTGTTGATGGAGTGGTCACAAATTCGTAAGCTTTGAGACAGTTTGTCATTATAATTTGTTAAGTCATGTGTGAATACCGCAGTTTCATGAGAATCAAATTGGCACTAACTGGAAAGGATAAAAATTAAAACAATTCTTAATTTAGTTCTAGTTATGACTGGTAGTCATAGTTTTGAGATTTAGAGGTGTTTTCAACAGGAGTTATGCTTAGTAATGTAGCAACTTTTGAAAAGACCACTGTAGGATATTAACATGGTGAATGCTCTATTCACAAACAGCAAAACGTCTCCTGAAGTACTGTATTCAGTTTAAGTACAGTACTACAATAAAAATATAAACTAATTGAAAGAAGTCTGAAAGCAATTTATAGAAAGCCTTTCTTATAAGAAAAAAAAAAAAAATATGTTCAAGTTTGTAGACGTAAACATGAAGTAAGGGGATACTCTCCATACCTGGGAAGGAAAGAACAAGAAAAGGTACATTTCTGTTTCAAGTAAGGAAAGAAAAGAATATCATAGCTCTTTTAAATTAAGAATAATAATATTTGGAAAGTAGTTAGAAATGGCAAACTGGATTTTCTGTCACTGAAGTTCCAAAACAGTTCAGACATATCAGAAATGGGTTAGCTGTAACTGATCCTGCCTAAAAGTAGTCAGATGGATAAGAAGACTTTTTAAGGTCACCTCAAGCCCTGAATCCTGTGTTTTTGATCGTTATTTTGAGTTAGTTTCAGGCATAAATTTTTGGTTACCAAAAGTTACTTTCCTACATCTGACCTAACTTCCAATTAAAATTGATCTTTGAGTAGTCCAAAGATATTTTCCACTGTCAATCATACATCTCAGCATGACCACAATTTTTCCTTTAAGAAACATTGTGTCATGCTGGATTCTACATTTAGTTCCTGTCCTACTTTCAAAGTTGGTACAATGCTTGTTCTTTACAGTTTTCTATTTCTGCAGGTTAAGGTTACATTGATTTAAATTCAAAATTTGAGGTTGGAGCTCTTTCATTACAGAACTAAGCCCCATTGGTTTACCAGCTTGATTTCCTAAGTTTCCAGGCATAGAGGCAATTTGTATTTTCCTGCAGTAACAGCATTATTTTAAAATATTCAACAAAGATTTTAACAAACTGCAATCATTAGTTGTTAAAAGGCACTTTGTACATGACTTCATCCATCCTATTACTAAAGGGTCTTTTCTGTTGAAAGAAATACTATTACTGATAGAAACATTGATCTTGATTGCTTTTCCAGATTATGCAAAAAATGGTTTCAGAACATTTTATGGAGTTGAGAACTTGAAGAAACAGAATTTGCAGAGACTAAAAGTGATTGTATAGTTCCCTTGCAATATCAAGGAACCACAGGCCCTATTTACCACAAGCCACAACCTTTCTGGTACCCTCTGACAGAGCGAGGGCCTTTGAAACTACATCACATTACAGGAAGAGAGAAGAGAGTTGAGACTTTAAAGTTAACTGTAGCAGCAAGTTACAACTGCAAGTCCTTCAGATTTTGTCACAAAGTTTACTAATCTGATGTTTCAGGAGCAAAGTGAGTTCTTGTGCAGAGACATAGTTTGTGCTGATGTCACTAAGATAAGGATTGTTTTAAAAGTTCTTCATGCTTGAAGCCATGAATTCAACACATGTTTTATTTGGAGTCAAAGAAAGAAACTGAACTTTGGGGCCTGTTCTCCTTAATGTCTTTATTTGGATGAGAGGATCTGGACAAGGGGATTGAGTGTACCCTCAGTAAGTTTTGAGATACACCAAGTTAGGTGGAAGCATTAATCTGCCTGAGGGCAGGAAGACTTTGCAGAGGGATCTGGACAGGCTGGATGGACAGGCTGAAGCCAGTGGGATGAGGTTCAACAAAGCCAAGTGCTTTGTGATCCCAACTGGGATCACAACAACTACACGCAACAATAAAAACTTAGGGAAGAATGGCTGGAAAGCTGCCTGGAAGAAAAGGAGCTGGGAGAGTTGTTTGACAGCCAGCTGAACATGAGCCACAGTGTGTCCAAGTGACCAAGAAGGCCAATAGCGTCCTGGCCTGTATCAGGAACAGCATGGTGACTGGGACTCGGGAGGTGACTGTCCCCCTGTACTCAGCCCTGGTGAGGCCCTACCTCAAGTACTGTGTCCAGTTTTGGGCCCCTTACCACAACTTAAGGTTGGTGAAACTCATCTTTCTGGCTGAAAGATATAGCCTCTGAGTCATTCCTTACACAGGGGAACCCCAGCTGAAATCTCATCTCTACTAGACAGAGTTAAATTACATTAGAGGGAAATGCAGAGATGTCCATGTTATGAAGTATTCTGAAAAAAAAAAAAAACATTCTTAGTTCCTGCTGTTGACTTTTCGCTGCATTCACATGAATGGGATTTAAACTCTGCAGAAAATTAGACCCTTGAGAAGTCCACTTAATTAGAAAGATAAAAGTGATTGAATTATGCTATCATGTCTTTAGATAATTGAGAAATGGGGAAGAAATGTAATAATATGTTTGACATCAATATATAGACCTGGAGCTGGTTTAAGATGAGATATGATTCAGTTGCAATAACAGGGTAACCAAGTACTGTTATTCTAGAACTGGCATAATTTTAAACAATTTATAAAGAAAACAAATTTGATACACGTATAGAATAAACATTTTAGATTTAGTTTGAGAAATTTTGGGGATATTGATATGTAAGTAAAATAAGAAACAAAGTTAAGTATTGGTTCTTCTTTGGAACTTTTTTTTCAAGGGACAAGCTTTAGGTCTTTTTCTGCCATTTGCCAGCCATGTAAACAAGGATTTTAATGGTCTGTGTTCTTACAGCTCTGTGTTGTATCTGAGATTACACTGAAGTATACTGATGTCTATGACATGAAGGTAGCAAAATTAAATTTTTAGATTTCTATGGAACATTTTGCATTAAATAAAGAAAAGGGTCATTTCAGTATGATAAAGTAATTGTAAATCCAATTCAAAGCAATCTAAACTAAACCAATGTTCAAGCTTTGCTTTGCTTTATTTCCTGTTTGGCAACCAGATGGAGAAACATGTTATTTGCACAGGCCAGTCTGGTGACAGTAAGTCTCTGTAGTCACATCTAAACAAAATCCGAATTAAAGTTCCAGTTCTCTTCTAGTGTGTCGACAATTCTTTGCACCACAGTGCATGAAGTAGTCCAGCAAAGCAGCACAGAATAGGAAAAATGAAGGTATTCATGGCAAGGAGTAATGGATTTTGTTTGGTTGTGTTTTTTTGTTTGTTTGTTTTATACAGCTGCCTGTGAATAATCAGCTAAAATCTAGCTGCCATTTGGCTATGGCAGACTGAAACACCAGACAATGCCTAGAAGTGAAGTGTACTGCTTCACTGTATCACTAGCTGAATTTCTAACATTTTATCTCTTCTGTCCAAACTTTGATAGTATTTTATTCTTCTTCTGTCTGAGTATCTGATACTTTATTCTGGTATAAACAGCATTCAGTGATAAACAACTATTTTTAATTTAATTCTTACCTTTTTTTTAATCCACATTGGTCGACAAAATTTAGAGTGTTGTAGATAATTTCAATTCAGAAGGGAAATTGGTGTTAGATATTGAAGGCAACAACATTTGGATTCCCCACTCCCAGACCTCAGAAAATTGCAATAGGCTGCCTTCTTAAACACAGCAGACATCAGTCTAGAAAATATGCCTAGCTCACAGCTAGGAGTTTCTTTTATCCACCATAAATCAAAATCAATCAAGAGTGACAACTGACATACTTTGGGGTGTTCTTCTGTCTTAGAGTTTTCATGTGCTGCATTTCCCAACTTGGCCCACTATTTCCTAGCAACACCCGTCAAAGCCACACTGTCAAGCCTTCTCTGTTCTTAAGAATAGAGGTGTAACATTCCCACACTTAAAAAAACTTGATATTTCCCTTTCATTTTCAGGAAGGTGAGACAGAAGTACTCAAGGGATTATTACAACTATATTAAATGGAGATCGGTACATAAACCTCCAAGCCCTGCACCATTAGAAAATAAACTAGCTGTGGGAAATTGACTCTCTGTTACAACTGTTCCCGTATTTATTGCTCAGGTTAAGTGCACCAGCCCAGCACATTTAATGTCATTTCCTAAGGAATAGATAACCTTACCGCCTATGTAGCAGTCCAAGCACACCTGAAATACTAGGGACAGGACAGTAGTCTCAGCACAGGAAGGATATGAACCTGTTGGAATGGGTCCAGAGGAGGGCCACGAAAACAATCAGAGTGCTATAGCACCTCTTCTACGAAGACAGGCTGAGAGAGTTGGGGTTGTTCAGTCTGGAGAAGAGAAGGCTCCAGGGAAACCTTGTAGCAACCTTCCAGAACCTAAAGAGGGCCTACAGGAGAGACTGAAAGAGACTCTTTATGTGAGAGTGTAGCGATAGGTTGAGGGGTAATGGTTTTAAGCTGAAAGTGGGGAGGTTTAGATTAGGCATTAGGAAGAAATTTTTTACTTCGAGGTTGGTGAGGCGCTGGAACAGATTGCCCAGAGAAGTTGTGGATACTTTTTTCCCTGCAGGTGCTCAAGACCAGGCTGCATGGGTCTTTGAGCAACCTGGTCTCGTGGGAGGTGTCCCTACCTATGGCAGGGGTGGTGGAACTAGATGATCTTTAAGGTCCCTTCCAACCCAAGTCATTGTATGATTATATGACAATTTATCCTCTTGCACTGGTGTCCTGATCACCAATATCACCCTAGGTGTTCAGAGAAGGGTGTCACCCAGCCATTGCACCACCACCCCTACACAATGGCCTGCACTGATTGACCAGTGAATTCTTCTGGGAAGTAGAGTGCACCCAGAAGTGGTGGAATAAACTACTAATTGCTTCCAAGAAGAACTATGAACCACAGCCCTGGCCAGAACACAGCCACCAAAACTTCACCCTACAATGGACTCTCATATAATGATCAAACCTACACCGTCTTCACTTAAAGTTCCTGCAGACTGCAAAGGGGACAGAAACTATAGAGTCCCCTCATTGCACTTGTTGCATAGCTAAATTGAGTGCAAGAGACATACCCAGTGCTCTGTTTGTATAATCCAAAGCTATGCAGGCTGTGTTAGAAGGGTGAAAGTGGCCTACAGGGCATGTCTGTACCTCTTCCTGAATGGTAACCATAGGGGTGCTTAGGAATGAATAAAACAACAGAAAATAGCATTAGGATAAACACATCAAGGCAGCTGAGGCACGGCAACAGGAAGTTCATCAGATACAACGAAGACCCATGAAAATCTGTCAAGTGAATGCACATATCCCAAGCAACAGAGCCAGAGGAGAAGAGCAGAACACGGAGCCAATTGGCATACCAAAAGGAACAGTGCAGTCCTGGCTACAACTAGAGACTTAGACTGGGAGCATAACAGAGAACTTGGATTAGTTTATCTATGTATGATGTCTAGCTCCAACATGTGCTGACCAAAGGCAAATTGTGGGAAAATGACTGTGGGAATATTTTACTTTGTGGTGAAAGCATAATGATACATGTATATCAACCTGCAGAAAAGCACTAAATGGTTAGTACTGTCTTCTGCTGAAGCCCAAATGTTGACCCTAGTATGCTGTACTTGGTCCTAGCACCTCCAATTCTGAAAATAGTATGGATGTTGCAGGCAAATGGCAATGCAAGGATCTGGTCAGTATGAACAGCTACAGGACTGTGTATGGATGAAGGGATGGGCTGTGTGGCTGCTGACATGGCTGTGCCCAGCTGGAAGTAGTGCCACAATGTGAATCCCAATTATCCTCACTGTACAGGGGAGCAGCCCTATTACCAGAACTGCAAAGCACCTCACATGCAATAGGTCCACCCCCGTGCCCCAAGCAGCCATGGTCATGGCTACAACAGATTTGAACAGGTAATTCCATTTGGTTATTGCCTGCACATCCAGTAACCAATGGGGTCAAGGTCACTCATAGTACATGAAGGGTATGTGGGGAGAGATCCCAGTGTTATATGAGAAACGGTCTGTTTGGGTAAATTGGGATGACTTGGAGAGGGAACTAGAGAGACATCCTGGACTGTGCATCACATGGGTGGGACAGCTTTACTGATCTGCCTGGTTCTACATCTAGACTCCCAAAACTCAGGAAAGTCATGTAAATCATAAAATTTCATTTGTCTGTGGTTAAGGGATTTTGGTATCCAAATTCTTTTACCCTCCAAACTGTTATTTGTTCTTAAACAGTGACAAGCATGTAAGTAAACAGTCTCTCGGGAAAACCAGCATGGATTTTGTACAGTGAAACCCTGACTCATTGGCCTTTTGGAGTTCTTTGAGTGTATCAGTAAGCATGTCATAAATGAAAGCCAGCAGACATACTTTGAATGGATTTTTAAAAAGCCTTTTATTATTACAGCAAACAGTTGCCACAGGTCTGGAAGGAAAAGGATTCTTTCACAGCTTAAAAAATATGAATCAAAACATGAAGCTTAATGAACACTCTTATGGATCAAGAGGAGCCAGCAATTAGGTCCCCCAGAGACTGATGCTGGTTACAGCTTCATTCAGCTTCTTTATCAGTGATCTGAAGAAACCATTGTACTGTAAAATCTGTGTGCCTGCAGTCAATTCTCAGCTTTTCCAGGTGGTCAAAAGCCAGAACACCAAAAAGTCTTAACAAACTTTGTATGTGGGTAAAAAGGTAGCAAATGAACTAGCAGAGAAAAGTATGGTTAGGGAAAAATACCCTAAGGCTTGTATCTGCAGTGCTGAACTTAAAAAAATGCAGTTGTAATTAAGAAGGATTATAAAGTCATTGCTTGCAGTTCTCTGAGATCATTGGCCTGATGTGCAGCAGCAGACCAAAAAGCCAACAAAATGTTGACCTTCAATAGAAAGGTGTTTTCAGAACACATCAGAAGCCATCCCTGTGGCATTTTAAGAAACTTTGGCACATTAGGACTGGTATGTACAGTTCTGGTCTTTGAATCTGAGGAAGGAGACAGAGATAGAGAAGGTGCAAAGAAGGACAACTAGATGATAAGGGTCCAGAGAGATTCTGTATGAGGAGAGATGAGAAAGGCTGGGCCTCTTGAGCACGAGGCTGAAGGGGCCTTACAGAATCACGCAGGTCTTAGAAAATCTGAGTGCAGAGCTGTTGCTCGCCAAATCCTGCAATTAGATAACTAGGTAAAGCTTTTTGAAACTAGTAGAAAACTGACTGAAAAAGAAAAAAAACTTCCTCACCCAGTCACTATTAAACATGTGGAAGATAGGAGGCAGAGGAAGGAGGTAACATCACCACATCCAAAAAATGAGTAGACAGATTCATGAACAACAAGATCATACTAAGAGAAGTCAGGGATGTACCTTCTAACATTCCTAATGCAATGATTAGGGGTGCTGAGACAGTAAAAAGAGAGTGAATGTTACAAGTGATAAACAAGCTGAGCCTCCCCTTTTAGCCGTAAAAAGTCAAAGAAATACAACATATGACCAATCTTCTCAAATCCTAAAGGTAGATTGCACAGTATTAATTAACCAATAGATAAGACATTTGTTCAAAGTTGTAATACAAATTCCTTCTTCCTATCCCATTACTTTTCTTCATCAAGTGTCTAGTGGCATTTGTTCCCATTTTGACGCATACCCTGAAACGCCTTCTTCACTGCTGTAGGGATGGCAGTTTTTGATCAACTACTAATAAAAAACTCCTTAAAAGATATTCAAGTAAATGAAAACAGCACACAATAAGGTTGTCAATCCATCTTAACTCAGAAGATCAAAATAAATGTCAGTAGAATGGCTTGGCATTTGCTTGACTCCAAACTGTCAGGAAGTGCCTAAGTGTACCACACCATACTGAAGCTGACAAAATCTCAAGATTTTATCTCCAGAGGAGTTGTCAGCAAAGAGGAAATAAACAGAAGCTTGTCAGAGTCAGAAATACAGTCTGAAAATTCAGTGTCTCATGCACTAGTCTAGAAGCTGTTACATACACCAGTTCCATTTCAATTTTGCCCATCACTTTAGTAATGTTTAAATAGTTTGCTTAGAGCAGAGGAGGAAAGCATATGGCATGAGGTAAGAAATACAGAACTCTGAGATTATAACGAGACCCTATTGTACACCCTTGCTGACACCGGACTGCTGTTTTGATTTGAGCTTTACCATATGGCAGACACAGAAACTTCACAGGACACCGGAATGGGTAGTCCTTCCTGTACTGGCCTCTAATTCTGTGGGAAGTCTACAAAACAGTCTCATGCGTGAAAACTGATGTGTCAGGGAACACGCAAGGCCCATAGCTACTCTGATACCCATCAAAGCTGGTCCATATAGCCACAAGTCTTCTTTTGGAGAGGAGAAGAGAGATGGCTGGTTGCATAGACCCTGCCAAACTGTAACATGGCACACACAGTAGCAATAGAGACCAACTATAGGAACTTCTCTGTACATTTAATAGATTTTTATATTTTTTGACATCTTCTTTCAGACAGATGAAAGAAACAGAGATTTATACTAGCTGTTTATTTTGGACTGTTTAAATAATGTTACAGATTCAAGCATTCTGTCCATTTTCAACACACAATTCCATTTTGATTAAACATTATATAGGTTCAGCAGAGAAGTCTGAATATCAGTGAAAAAAGGTGGATTTCAGCCGCCTGAGTCACTTAAGTCTTCTTATAAGTGCTTTTATGTATTGTCTAATAAATTAAGATTACATCATTTATCACCGTCTAAAATTTTTAATTATGCTAAAATTTAAATGAAGTGAAATGTAAATGCACAACAGTACAATCACGACATACATTTGAGTCATGTTTGAGAAACTGTTCAGTTTAACTAATTTCTTTATTCAACTTTCTTCTGCAATGTGATTAAAACAAATAATAGTAGTAGTGGGTTAATGTCTGAGAACAAAAACTGAGAATGTGCTAAAATTCCCATCTTTATAATTTAATTTCTCTGCCAACATTCATGAAGCAAACCAGATACACAATTCAAGAAATGGAGTTCTTGTCTGTTTCCTCATTTTTTCACCTCTAAAATCACTTTGAAAATTTAAGAAGCAGGACCTGTAAATATATCTTTTCTTCCCTCAGACTGTATTTTTTAAGGCATCAGCAGGTCCTGATCTTTTAATCTATGTAAGCAAATCTGTCAAATTACTTCTTCTGTGTCTGATAAGACAATAATAAATATCACCGCTAGGGGATGCTGATAGTAAACCAACAGAACATTTTTATCTGATACCGGTGTCTTCTCGTTATTCTTTCCTTTGTAAAAACTTCAGTTTCAGATTAGAACTTTATCCCAAAAGACAATGGGCCAGAAGTATTTGGTCAAATTTGGTCAGTGAAGTCCCAAAGAAAAAATGTTAAAACATTCTATACATTTACACCTAGGAGAATAAAGATGGTATGTAAATAACGGCCAGGAAGTTCCTTAAGTGCTGGTGTAATATAATGCATTTAGCACTATTTCTCATCAATTCAAAGTTACATTTATGTACTAGTGCATCTGAAAAAAAAAAAAAAAAAAGTCTTCTATTTTTCTAGGTTCTTAGTGAGTGGCATGAATAGAGAAAGAAGAAAAATGAAGAAAACATTTGGGAGAAAAATGAATAATTGAGGGTTTTTTTCTCCTGGCAGTTCTAGTTTGGGAAGATTTTTAATACTAAAATTAGGTCAAAACCTAAATAATCGATGTATCTGAACAAGCTGAAGTTAAGATACTGTTTTACTGTTAATGTGAAAACTCATCCACAGGATGTAAAATTAATGTCCGAGATCTAAATAATTTCTGTTTAATCACCAGTGTGGTTTTATATCTTACACACTTGTGTTGAGGTCAGGAAAGGACAAATATTTCAAAAGGTTGTTCCTTGGTAAAAGAGACTGAGATATTTTTCCCAGTTTTAATATTAAGATATTTTTCACAGTGGTTAAAAAAAAAAAAAAAAAAAAAAAAGTCATCTCTAACCTCATTTATTTTAAAATATTAGAGTCATTTTCTTTGGTGCTACAGTGCCATTTTCATTTGGAGCCAGGCCCTGAAAACTGCCGAGTTGATACTAGAACTAGCAAATCCTCACAATCTGGCCAATTCACACATTTTCTTGGCCTTTTAAAAAGAAGGGAGAAAATAACTTTAAATTTCTAACTGTAGATTAATGCTTCCACCTAGTAAACATGCAAATTGTCCATTGAAATTCAATGGCTGTCATATGACAGAGTGAAAGCTGAGCTGTGAGTTGTGAGAGAGAGCTGTGGCACTCTCCTGGCTAGTGCCAATATGTTAAAGGTAAAATTATTAACAACACTAAAGCACTTCAAAATTATGTGAGACAGCAGCTAGCCAAAATTCAAATTATATACAATCCCTTCCAGAGGGAGGATTGTCTCTTCCAAGAGACATCAGTCTGTTCCAAGACATCAGTGAAGTGAAGTTTACAGATTTGTACTGCACTGACCATGTCATATACCTTGTTTCACTTAGTACACCACCTGCTAAAATGGGAGTAAAACTTTATTGGGAAAACAAGGAGGAAGGTAAGATTTATTAATAACTGGCCTGAGAGTTATATGAATATATATATAGAATCACAGAATCATAGAATGGATAGAGTTGGAAGGGACCCTAAAGATCATTGAGTTCTAACCCCCCTGCCATGGGCAGGGACACCTCCCACTAGACCAGGTTACTCAAAGCCCCATCCAGCCTGGCCTTAAACACCTCGAGGGATGGGGCATCCACAATTTCTCTGGGCAACCTCTTCCAGTGCCCCACCACCCTCACAGGAAAGAATTTTTTCCTAATATCCAATCTAAATCTCCCCTCTTCCAATTTAAAACCATTACCCCTTGTCCTATCACTACACTTCCTGACAAAGAGTCCCTCTCCTGCTCTCGTGTAGGCTCCCTTCAGATACTGGAAGGCTGCTATAAGGTCTCCCCAGAGCCTTCTCTTCTCCAGGCTGAACAGTCCCAGCTCTCAGCCTGTCGTTATAGAAGAGGTGTCCCATCCCTCTAATCATCTTTGTGGCCCTATGCTGGACCTGTTCCAACAGGTCTATGTCCTATGTTGAGGACTCCAGAGCTGGACACAGTACTCCAGGTGGTGTCTCATGAGCGCACAGTAGAGGGGGAGAATCACCTCCCATGACCTGCTGATCACACTTCTTTTGATGCAGCCCAGGATATGGCTGGCTTTCTGGGCTGCCAGCATGCAATATGATCTGAACTATTTGAGTGTGTGGAAACAGACAAGTTTAACCACTCTGGCCATTTTTATTATGATTTAATAACAGTGAATCGAAATCACTAAGAAGGGTTTTTAAAACATTCAAGTTATTTGTCTTCCCTGCTGCAATACAGTTTGGATGTGATGTTTGTCGTCATATAGGTCAGATCTTGAGAGGTACAGTCACACATCTGCAACTCTCTCAATATCTGGCCACTTTACTGTGTGTAAAAATAATGCAGTTCCCTAAGTCTTATGAATCTAAAGCCTCTGTTGTGAGTTCTCTAACAGCTGCTTTTAAGGATTAAATGTACCCAAGTTAGATTGGACTAGTCTTTCTCTCCTCTTAAAATGTAACTTCCTATGGAATGAGAACATGAGAACTTAAAGACTCCAGTGCTATAGCTACAACTCTACTCTGATGTTTGTATCGTATACTTGTATATCTGTCATATTCATATAGATTTGCATTTTACAAAAAATCAATTTAACTGGTTGAATTAATAGCCTGGAGAGATCAGCAGTGGTCGAAAAGCCGCTATTCATAACTTAGTCATCATTTCATGCTGCTCAAAACACAGCTACAAAATTTTGATATCAGCTAGGAGGATGGAAAACCATAATGAATTTGATAATCTTGTATGCACAGGGATACAGAATATACATATACACATACTCATACTCTTATTTATATGGGTGCAGCAAAACAAAACATAGCCTGTAACTCAGGTGTTGCATTGATGGAAAACAACCCCTATATTTCTCATAATACTGGTAACAGAACAGTGTAATTATACCTTATGCACATTTTCACAACTGATGTGTGTGGAAACAAACGTCTTTCAGGTTTTTTTTTTTCTCCCTCAGCCTGCCTTTTCCATTCTGTCATCATTAGGGAGGTATTACAAGAGCTACAAGCTGTCCCCATTATGTCTCTAGGTTTTGCAACATTTGACCCTGGCATGATCCTTTCCATTGCCCAGTCCTTTACTGGAATTTTCAGGTTCTCAGTAGCCCCACATGAGCTGTAGTTGTGCTCCACTGTACTTCAGCATCTCCTTGGGGAGACGTAGGAATGTGTCATCCAAAGAAGAGGCAAAGGGGGATACAGCTGGACAACTCCCTCCTCTGCACTGCTGCAGCAATAGGGGGTGAGGAAGAGGGAAGAAGGGTATTGCTGGCCAGAAGAAAAGCATACAGGATTTTGCAGTGCCATGTGAAGTAGTACTGATAATGTCATCAACATTAATAATACTAGCATCCTTTTTGTATAAACTTCATTAGGGACAGCGAAACTACACACTGAGCACCAACAGAATAATGTAGTTGTATATATCCACACGAGGAAATCCAAAAATTCAAATCACCCTTTTTTCTCATTCCAATACATTTCTATGTACAAAATTTATGTTCTGTTCTGTATCATTCTTGAGAAGGTAAAGGGGATAACTGCAAAATGAAAAAAAGAAAACATAACCTCCATCTGTAATAGATAGTGGTCATCACTATCATTTCTTTCACTTCATCCTATAAATAAATGGAATTTCAACAGTTGCCTTTAACATAATTCTATTCATCAATACATCTATACACCTCCTAAGGAAGAATGTATTTCACTAGCTCTTTAGGTTGCTTCCTTTAGCCTATCAGTGTTTCCCACTTACATCCCAGTAACAACATTTAGTTTCCAGGATGTATCCAAGTCTTTCTTCTAGGGGTGGATATATCCCATAACTCCATGTAAGTCCCATATCCAGTGATATGAGAGTTACATGGCGACAAGGATATTTCTCCTTGTTGTAGCAGTAACACACACAGTTCAGGCCGTGCTAAGTAAAAATATCACATTCACTTCAGTCTGTTTGTTCATTACAACTTTCCATCTCCAAATATATTCAATGCAATTTTAAGGAGTAAGACTTATTAAATTTCTTATTCTAAATTATGGTCTGAAATGAGCTGCTTGATTTACACCAATAAACTATCACAGGTGCAGCCAGATCACTAAAACTACTTCCAAACTACGGCATCATCTCATCCAACCTACCTGAATTATCCATAACTGCCTTAGAGGGATATCAGGAAAAAAAAATCTTGAGAAAAGCAATTCAGTAAACCTGAAAGAGAAATATTTATTTAAAAACTAAAAAAAATAAGAAGTATATAAACCACAAACAATCAAACCCATATGCCCAAAACCAGCCCAAGAGAGGATCTTGATCCAGTTGTGAACAATGTGGTATAGGTGGCCACATTTAGGTTCATACACATAGGCTGGTTCCCCAGTCACACTTGTGCACTACAGACCCCTTTAGATTCTGAAATTTAATTCCATTTTATGAAAACAAGGAGCCAAGATGCCTGCATAGCCCCAGTTTTAGAAGGACTTTTATATCCTTCTCATTAGGACCAGGTTTTGTAGTTAGTCTTAATGAGTGGGGAGTAAAATCCCTGACTGCCTGCCAGAACAAGAAAGTTAAGACATACCATGAGAAGTTTTCACTTCAAATTGTTAATGGAAGCTTAATTAAACAATTAAGGATCATTTTAGGGACAGAGTTTTAAAATGAATGGTGGAAAAGAATTAAAGATGGAAAGGTCACTTGTGTGAAATCTAGAGATTGTAACAGAAATTAAAGAAAAATGAAACAGTGGGAAAATTTCTGCTGGTAATCATTGCCAGACCTTGCAAACACATGGAATTTCACAACAAAATCACTACATTTTAGCTAGGAGGTAACTCCTACTGCTTGAACTACTGTTCATACATGATGTTCCTGTAAAAAGAGCTCTTTGATTTTTGAATCAAAGAACCTTGACCATCTGACAGCTTCAGGATATGACACCTAAATTATACCTATTCCAATGCAACTTTCATCCTTCTCCAAACTGCTAAATTTTACCCCAAATTCAGGTATTTTGTTATGCCATCACATCTGGAGATTTAAGTGAATAAAAACCACTTGGAGTCTGTGAATAGTTTTATTCCTTGTGGCTTTACCTTGACAGAAGCAGTGAAGCACAGTTATATAAAGAGTGTTCTCGAGTGTGAAATAATGTCCTCAGCCAACAGTTCAGGCTACATCTAAGCAGCAGTCTCCAAGAATTTTAGTACCCCAGCTAAACTGGTGAAAACAGATTAGATATTCATCCACACAGAAACTTTTTGGAATTAAAAATGAAGAAAAAATGCAACTGAGAATAAAAAAGGCATAAATTGCTTTCTGATTAAATGCTCTTGAAGTTAATGGAGAATTTTTCCCAGCAGCCAAGGACTGGAAATATCATCCCAAATCTTCTTTTGTCCTTGGTCCTTATTCTTGCTAGCTCCTTACAGACAGTGACAAGAAAATATAGAACTATTTCCAATAATGAATTTAACTTCCTTTCTGTTTCTGTAAGCAGTTAATATGCTTCAACATATTCATTTAATTAAATGTATTTATTACTTTAATTTACTCAACAGAAGCTGGCAAGAATTATTTAATTTAATCTCTAGACTGCACACCCACACACACTTTGCTGCAAGAATTTTAGATTTAATGTTTGAAACCTGAGATCTTTTTAATTGCAGAGGGTCATGAATATTTTTTCTCCCTTTTAACTGGCTTCTATCATCAAAGAAGTGTTGAGGGAAGCAGCTGGGACCAGGAATCTCTCAGGAAAAGAAGAGCAGTATTAGGGAATTGTAGTAAATTTACATCTCTGAGTGTTTTGTGGGTAATAAAGACCTTCGTAGGAAGCTGAATCCACTCTAAGTTTGCATGCATACATAGCTGCATCCAGAATTTTATTTTTGAAATGGATATTTTCATGTCACAGTCATGAAAAGTTTTGACTTTTACTGTTTAAAGGCTCTGGCACAGGGGCTGCTTCATTATTCTGATAATTTCTTGCACAGATACTCTAAATTCTACCATTTGCTGAAACATGAATTTTCTTTGTGCTCCTTAACATCATCTGTATTCATCTAAAAAGTGAACCAGTGAATGCTGTTCCATTTTGCAGTTTGTGTATGTTATGAGATATTTTTTGCCATTGTTTATCAGAACTTTCTGCAATGTGGGCATTTATGTTCATTAATTAATTAGTTTGACTCTGCCCATAAAGTGGCATTTGAACAGTCTGGTTTGCAAGGCTGTGATGTTACATTATAGCCTCATATTTCTAGTAGTTGTTGAAAACTCACATGAATACTCAGATAATTTTTAAATACGCTCTCTAAAATCCTTAATTTATTTGTAATTTAGAGGATGAAGCAGCTGACGATAAAACAGGGCAGGTATCTAAAAATATCTACTAAATGTCCTTATGGCTCCCCAGGAAAGTTCCTTTTTCTATGAACCTTAAGGTGGTACATTCAAAGGGCATTAACAGTGACCTAGGATGGAACATACCAGGCTGCACTCTGGTTAGCAGAGCTTCTCCTGGGAGACTGAGAAATAACCTTGACAGAGAAGTAAAAATATAAGCGGCAGCAGTTTTTCTTCTCCCATGGGAAGTTGCAATGGCACATCAGATCAAAGCACCTGAAGAGACTCTATAGGACAGCTGCTTCTTATGTGAAGAATGCAGGCAATGAAGGGGTTACCACATTTACCACACCATATTTTTTCACAATTGCTATAAATGTGGCTGGCTAAGGATTCAGGAAATATTTGCTATAGTTCTATGCCAGCACCTGATTGTGAAAGTCTGATTAGATTGAATTACTGAATGTATTGTCTGGTTTGCATAACAGAACAAAGAAAGGACACACCCTTCTTTAATCCTATACGCAGTTCTGTGGCAGTGCTGCATTTCCACACTGAATGGATTTTCAGTTGTTCTACTTTCATTTTCTACCCCTATTGGTTGTAAACGTAGGTTGCACTTAAAAAGTATGTCACCATATTTTAAGTATGATGTTTTAGTAACGTCTTCTTCTAGCCAATCCTATGGTTATCTACCCCCAAGTTAACATGGTTTTTCGTATCAATGCACAATTTTCCACTACATGGTATTTGTTAAATTGTATTAACAAATAGTATAAAACATCATTCTCCCAGCCTAGACAAGCCCACAGCAGTACTCCAAGAACACCTAACTAAACCTCACCCTGGTTTTATTTTACTGTGACAATATTAAATATAGCTTAATAAGAAATCTGAATTCTGCCAAGTATGGGGAAGTCAGAAATAAACCGTGAAACATTTAAAAGACTTTACTTTCCCACTGGATGCTTTCTGTCTCTCATTCTCTCATGTGAGCACAGTTGGAATGTGTTTTCACAGGTGGGTTTTTCATTTGAATTCAAATACCTGTGAATATACTGCACTAGTGCTTTTTGGGTCATAAACCTATCATTTATTTGATGAATATACTAAGCCTGTTAGTCCATCTTGTAGCTTCTGCTGCCAAGTGCCATGCTACCTCAGTGAAGCTGCTAATTTTGTCTGTCTCGTTTGTTTAATGTTTCTAGCTTCCTGTCTCATAAAGGCAGAGCTGTGTCTGCTGTGATAACACAGATCAAACATTTTTGAAACAATGAAGAAACCTAAATGTTTAATGATTTATTTTCAATATATGTGATTCATAATCAGAACATTGGGAAGTGGCAGGTACAAGTGTTAAACTGTGAGATTTGAAGTGAACTCTGCTTTCTGTATGCTGAATACAAATGACAAATGAAGCTGGGAAGCTCCAGCATACTGGAGTAAGTACCACAGAGCTAGTCATCTATAGAAGACAGCAGCAGAAACCACAAATGGGTGGAGACAGGAAGAAAATCCACTAATGTCAACAGAAGAATGATGTGCTTTGGGGCACTGAGGTCATTTTATCTGTTCACCAGGACAGAATCAAACCAGCATGAAAAAACTTGCAGGAAAGTTGTCATAACTGTAAAAATAGGAGCTTCTGTAATGAAGACTGATATAGTCCAAATTACATCGGGGAGGGAGGGAAGCCAATGAGATTGGTGTCATCTGCCATCATTCAACTTTACAATAGAATTGATAATTTGTTTTCTCCTTATTCTTTTTTTTTTTTTTTTTTTTTTTTTGCTATGGACCGCGATTTAAAACAACCATAGATGAGATGAGATCCGTTGAGATAATATAGCTCTATTCTATGGTCATAATTGCTCAGTTAGCATATAACACTCATTTTTAAGGTACAAACCTGTAACTTTCAGGAAAAGCAACTTTCAACATTCTGTTGCAATGCTTGTAAGGGTATAGTAGTGCTTATGAGATAAGAGTAAATAAACCTGGGAGGAATTATAAACTCATTCAGATTGGAAGGGACCCCTGAAAGCCACCTGGTTCAACTCCTTGCTCAAAGCAGGTCCACTTCAATGAGGTTGTTCACGTTCTTGTCTTGTCAAGTTTTCAATCGCTTCACCAATGAAGATTCCACATTCTCTCTGGAAAACTTGTTCTGATGTTTGACTCTATTTATGTTTAAAAATAAATTAATTAATCACTTCCATCTAGAAGAAATTTCTCATGGACCAACTTGTGCTGCTCATAACCATGCCTCTCCAAGTGGAGTCTCACTCACTCACTTACTCACTCACTCACCTCTACAGTCTCTGACTAGGTGACTGTTCAGTAATAGAGCTCCCTCAGCATTTTCTTCTTCAAGCTTTGAGCTCAAAACTGGATTTGTTCTCAGCTTTTCTTCATACATCTTGTCCTCCAGCCCCTTGGGCATCACACTGGAGAGCCCAGAAGGGGACTTTGTACTACAGATTTGATTTCACAATCCCCATCAGAGGGAAAGAGCCACATCCTGTGATTTGCTGGATACAGTTGTGCTAACACAGCTCAGGATGCAGCTGGCTGCCTTCAGTGTGAAGAGACACTGCTGGGTGATGGTCAGTTTGTTGTTCGTGGTTCCCAGGCCTTTCCTTCAAAGCTATGTTCCTTCTGGCCAGCCCCATATTGTCTTAATGCATGAGGTTATTCCACCTCACATGCAGGACATTACATCTGACGTCATGCAGTACCTGCAAAACCATTCCTCCAGCCCACCAAGAACCTTCTGAACAACAGCATTGCCCACTATCAATCGCTGAAAGCGGAGCAACTGTCCCATCTCTGACTCATCATTTTGTTCATTAAGACCATATTACACAGGATCAGCCTTAGAACAGACCCCCAAAGGACACAGCTAGTAATCAGCTGCCAGATGGACTTTGTCCTATCGATCCCTTTGGGACCAGAATGACATGACTAAATGAAAAAATGGACAATTATGTCTCTTTAACTGCCTGTGATTTGCGAGAGCATATGACCACATTGATGGTTTGTAACATAGACAGCAGCAGGCTGTCCCAGGGCAGGAGCTGCTGGACAGTCCAAGTCTCCAGTTGTGGGAGGAAATGAATCAGCCCAAGAATGACGAGACCCACAGTAGTCATTCATATGAATCCAGAATATTAATTCAATAAAACTAGCCACAGTTGAAGAAATGAAGCTTTCTGCAAGCCATTATCGACTCCCAGCCGAGACGCACTTCTGAGATATATTGTATAATGCAGCCCTGGTAGCAGAAAAGGTGGCTGTCTCAGACCAAAAGAGCATGCTAGCAGCACTATCATTTCGATGGGATTCTCAATGAGCATTGGTGCGACAACAGTGACCTCAGGAAAAGAGATACATCAGCAATTGAGTTACAATCCATGAATACCCACATCCTAGACATATATACAATGAAAAGAATCACATTTTATATAAAATGGTCTTACAAGACCCTGGGCAGAGACCACCTAAGGAGGATCTAGAGCATACTCAGGCATAACTTATTCATGGTAAAATCTTGCACTTCACTTCAGAGATATGCTTATATGTTACAACACACTCACTATGTCTCAAAAAATGGAACGCTGGATGGGCTGTAGGACCAAATCATTCATTGTATGAAGTAGGGGGATTGTTTTGTTACAACAGACCCACAAAACAGGAAATCTGGTTCTGTTCCCACTTCCACACCAGACTTCCATTGACCAAACCTCTTTTGAGCTGTATACTCTGGTAAAACTTATCTAAAAATGCTATCATTACTTTACTGTGAATTTCAGAAAATTAATTAATAATAGAAAATAGAATTACTTCTTTCTCTGCATGATCCACATTTATTAAATACTACTCATTGTTACTAATGAACACTTAAAAGTCTAATGGCATTTGCAAGCATTTTGAGATATTTGGCGGAAAATGCAAATTGTTACCATTGTTTCTTAGTCAAGTACTGTGTCACTTCTTTCATAGTGTATTTAGATCCAGGCATTGACAAATCTCCAAACCAACTTCCTCCACACCCCAGATCTTCCCCTGATGGCCCAGAGCTTGCAGCGCTCCCATCAACTAGGCGGATCCTCTCACCAATAGTACGACTGAAGCCACCCAACATTTCACTTTGAAAAAGGAAATGCATTTTCCTGAATGTGTGCCAGATTCTACTCCACCCCTAACTCTTTGCACTGCTTAGTTACACACACTTTAATGGCATGAAAGCTCTAGAATTAGTAATCCATTACTACTCTATCACAGCATTTTCAGTGGCAATAACTCACTTCATTCCATTGTAAATTAAAGTATGACTGAGAAAGAGTGCAGTAGTGAAATACATACATAAATGAGCCCATGAATCCTAGAGATTCTAAAACTTCCTTTGACACTTGAAAAATAGAGAACCAATAGTTGATGGGATGGGCATAAATAGCAAGCATTTCAAATAATGTGTGTAAGAACCTCAGATAACTTATTCTATATATGTGTACATTAAAAGAGAGTCAGGTTGTTTATAACAGCATTATAAGCTCTAAATCACTAAATTAGTAGATACAGCAAATAAAATGCAGACCATTATATCTAAGGTAGTCCCTATAAATGGTGTACAGCAATTAAGTACTTAGTTATAAAAGATCCATGGTAACATAGTAAATAGAAGAGACATAGCTACCTCAATTATAATTCTTCTGTATGATCACCCTTTAAAACAAAACTCACAAGAAATAATCTGGAGGAGTCATTCAAAGAAATTGGAAGAATAAGTGGTAAAGGAAGTTACTGTCATTTCTGAATTGTGTACTTGTTAACTTAACATGTTGGCCAGAAGCTTTCTGAAAATATCAATCACTTGTACAAAGAGAGTATGCAAAGCATTTGACAGTCCCTCATGACATCCTAGTTTCCAAATTGGAATGTCACAGGTTTGATGGATGGACCACTTGGTGGATAAGGAACTGGCTGGATGGCTGCACTCAAAGGGTTGTGGTCAATGGTTCATGTCCAAGTGGCAACTGGTGATGAGTGGTGTCCCACAAGGGTCAGTACTGGGACCAATACTATTTAACACCCTTGTTGGAGACATGGACAGTGGAACAGAATGCATCCTAAGCAAATTTGCCAACGACATCAAAACTGGGGGCATGGTTGACACGTTGGAGGGAAGGGATGCCATCCAGAGGGACCTGGACAAGCTTGAGAGGTGGGCTAGTGCAAATTGCATGAAGTTCAACCAAGCCAAGTGCAAGGTCCTGCCTCTGGGACATGGCAATCCCAGGCGCAAATATAGAGAATAGCTCTGTAATCTCTTGGGCAGAGAATAGCTGGAAAGCAGCCCTGAGAAGAAGGACTTGGGAGTAGTCATGGATGAGAAGCAAAACATGAGCCGGCAGTGTGCGCTGGCAGCCCAGGAAGCCAACCATATCCTGGGCTGCATCAAAAGAAGCGTGACCAGCAGGTCACGGGAGGTGATTCTCCCCCTTTACTCTGCACTCGTGAGACCCCACCTGGAGTACCTTGTCTAGCTCTGGAGTCGTCAACTTAGAAAGGACATAGAACTGTTGGAACGGGTCCAGCATAGGGCCACAATGATGATTAGAGGGTTGGAGCACCTCTCCTATGAGGACAGGCTGAGAGAGCTGGGGCTGTTCAGCCTGGAGAAGAGAAGGCTCTGGGGAGACCTTATAGCAGCCTTCCAGTATCTGAAGGGAGCCTACAGGAGAGCAGGAGAGGCACTCTTTGTCAGGAAGTGTAGCAATAGGGCAAAGGTTTTAAACTATAAGAAGGGAGATTTAGATTGGATATTAGGAAAAAATTCTTTCCTGTGAGGGTGGTGGGGCACTGGAAGAGATTGCCCAGAGAAGTTGTGGATGCCCCATTCCTGGAGGTGTTTAAGGCCAGGCTGGATGGGGCTTTGAGCAACTTGGTCTAGTGGGAGGTGTCCCTGCCCATGGCAGGGGGGTTAGAACTCGATAATCTTTGAGGTCCCTTCCAACTCTAACCATTCTATGACTCTATGAGTAACCCTCAGTAATGAATATTATTGATAACTATATTTCATTTCATATCAATCCAAGTGTCTATTCATTCACATTATTTCAGGATGACTGAAAAAAAGAATATTTCCCTAGACATCTAATTGAACATGCTATTCACCCTATTTTCAAAATAGTACCAAACTAAGTTTCAAAACTACATGGTGAAAAATTTCGTTTGGAGAAGAGTGACATAAAATATTTTTATATTCTAAATTTCTTCCCCTCTGTCACAGTGTTTTTCAGATAAAACTATATGACAAATTCACAATTCCTGAAAATACAGCCAGAACTTTTGTACCATCTGGTTTTTACCCCTCTGCTGAGGTATCATCTTTTATGCAAATTTATGTCAGCAGAGATGGTGTCAAGAAAAATGCTGAAAAATATAAGAGCTAATTTTTCAGATACAATAATTCTTAAAATATTTAGTAACAAGTGTAAAATTTAAGTTAAAAGAGGTAGGTTAGATTTGAGTTCTCCATATAAATATAAAACCCCTAGTGTGATAATATCCATCAAGTGGATTATTGTGAAATTCCAGTGACATGGTGTTAGGCATATCATGTTATGACCTGTATATTTCCTCATATAAACAAGTTTTCTAAAGAATGATTGCAGGGGAAGAAAATAACAGAGTGATACACTGACATTTTTAGTAAAATAACCTTTAACTAATTTCACACCAAAAGGTTAGCTGCGTTTGTATCTTCTATATATTTTAAATTATAAAAGTAAATTTCAGGTTTTCTTACCAATTGCTGAAGGTTTCAGGAAATTTGCTACTGACTGAGAACTATTATCTCTAGGGTTTACTCCAAGATGCATAAGTGCCTCTTATCTTAAGGCTACATGATTTCAGCAGGAACTGTGTATAACATGCTTCAGAGGTAATTAATAAGTGATTAATTTTGTAATTCAAGACTTAAGATCACTAATCCTTAACACAATAGTCTCTAAAAGAAGGCACTTGAAAATGAATTCTTTGCTTAGAGGGCACCTTAATATATGCGGAGCACTTAGTTGTTCATTTCCATGCACAGAAGTTTTGTTTATTACTTTGAGACTCTGAAAGTGTCCTAAAACATAGAATTGGAGTTTTTGAGTGGTTTAGCTTTCTTTAAGCTTCTGGACAAGATCCTGCTTTCGATTAAGTAGACATGGATGCAACAAAACTTCATTGATTCTCTCTTTCATTCAGGAGATACTGGGCTAATACTACCACCTATTTGGGTCTCCTCAGATTCTGTCCATATTGAATCTGAAGACCCTGAACACTCTTCCAAGATACGTTTTTGGCATCCAGTAGTGCCATCATGTCACATATCTGAAAAATCATAAAACATCTCTTAGATATACCCTACTACAGTAAAAGTCTGCACATGTTTATATCTTTGGAAGCAGACGTTCTCAGTGACAAATCAGCTCAAGACTGAAAGCAGTAAAATGGTGTGGGCTTCATGGGCTTCATTTACATAGGTTTGTATTATCTGTGCTTTTCTCTTGGGCACCAAAATCTGTCATTACCCAGAAAACTGAGAGTTAATTACAACTAATTCTCAAAGGAGATTTGGTTTTCAAGCTCATAGGTACACCAGTGCCAGAGCACTGCTATCATCTCCCATAACCTTCATCTCTTCTGACCCTCATATCCCAAAGATTCTAACTAGCACCAATTTACCTAAAATTTTTCATCCTGAAGTGATTTACAAATTTGATCTTGATGTTGCAAATTCTTGAGTATTTAGTTCGTTTCACATCTGTTACTACATTTAAAGAAATTCACAGCTGTGGTATCACTTGTCCCTGGTAGCACAGACAAGGTCTGAGTGATCCCAAGATCCAGCTGCCACAGGTGTAGAGGCAACTCTGAAAGTAACTGAAAGCAGTAAGCAGAGTACTGAATATGACAGCAGTCACTAACACAAAGATAAAGCACGTTGTTTGCATTAATTGCAGGACTTCTGCCACAATACATTCACTGTTCTCCTGTCACCACCAACAAAAAACATGTATATGACAGCACTTACCACTGTGGCTGAGCCAACCGGTAAGCAGAGGGAAAGGGAAGAAAGAGGAGATACATCTCCTAAGAAATGTGACTACGGAAGCAATGCTTGAAAAACATAGAACTACAATGCTCTTCTTTCTCAGAATTTTTATCTTTGCCTAGAAAAAAAAATAGTAGCAGCAAACAAAACTAAACTAACTCACTCACTTCCTTTCTAGTCTTGCAGTTCTCCTCTTAAAATTCTGTATTCCCTGAATAAAAGGTGTATTAAAACCCCCAAAACACTAACCACAGTCTTTGATGGATGGAGTTATGAATTGTAGTGAATAATTAGGAAGAGTGTAGATTAGGAAGCTTAGTGTAGATTTGAAGGTTTTATGCACACAATAACAGCAGAATACCAACAAAGTAATTATTAAGGTCCTATTTAATTTGATAGTTTCATTAAGGTCTTCAGAGGGAGAGAGGACCCCATACACATTTAGGGTTGACTAAAGGCTCACTTATAGAAGTTTGTGGGAAAAGTGATCCAAACAGTAAAAATGACATTGCTTCTCAAGTAGTGAGAAACAATTCTGTTGAGCAAACAAAGTTAACAAAACTTTCTGTGCCACTTGCCCATTTTGAACCTCATCAAGTCAAACAGCTTCTGTCCTACCTTCATACTCTTCCATAAAAGGCTGTCCCAAAGGCTGCCTCCTGCAGTTCTCAAAACCGCTGCCATTATTTGGTATGGTACACCACTTCCTGAGGTGTTTCCTTCTTTGTTTCCTTCTCTTTGCATGGGATATGTCCATTCTTGGAAACACTGTTAGAATCCAACAAACATTGTGTCTCAGCAAAACTAGTCTTTTCTGAAATATGAATATCGACAAATTAGATCGTTTCAGCAAAACTAAATTGTTAAACACAGAGATGCCTCATTGTAAAATGAAGTAATACAATTGACAGTAATATAATACTGACATTCTTTTAATGTCAGTAATAGTTTTAGATGCCAGAGTTACACCAAAATTCAAACATTTTTCTACAATACGGGAAAAAATTTTGCCTATTCAGGTAAATGAGTATATACAATTTACTTGTTTCACCACCAGGCACCAGTAAATGTCCCTAGCCACTAGCTAGTAGGTACTGCAAGGTTCTTTTCATTGTAGATCTGTCTCAGTCTACTATGGTCCATTTTGATATTCATTTAAATATAATCCACTTCATAACCTTCTTCATTTCAGTGCTTTGAATCTTTTTGCTACTGAAATATCTTTTTTTTTTTCCATATACTTCAGTAAGCTATATCCTTTTCTTATAAAGAAGAGTGTCAACCTACCTTCTTTTTGTTTGTTTCTGCCAGATTTTTGGTATTTGCATACAGTCACATTAGGAACACAGATCACATTTTCCCCTAAACTTCATAGAGACAACTTAAGAATAAGCAGAAGTGTACACTGCATCTTTGCCAAATCTTTTCCATATGATGCCAATTAATACTCAGAATATCACAGTCCCATACTTTATTCTGCCAGCATCCAGAGAATCTAACAGTGAAGGGAAGAAGGCTAAAGGAGGCAGATTAAATCTTATCTTTGATATAAAGGAAGTTTTATTCTGATTTTTTGTGGTACTTAAATTAGCAAGCGAGATATGGTTCAGCCACTTAATGCCATGATGGATCCCAATTACCCTTCTCACAGCTTTAGGTGTGTCAACTAGGTCTGATTATTCTATTTCTATATATAGTTTATGATGAACTTACATATTTCATTAAAAATTTAACAAATCCCTCTTATTCCTTCTGCAGCCCAGAAGGAAGGCTGGTGCAGTAGCTCAGAATTTTTTTTACAGTATGTTTGTGAAATTTAAAAAAATAAAAAAATAATAAAGAAAAAGAAGAAAAATTTCTTTATCCCCAAAAAGCCCTTGTATTCTTATTGGTGTGTCAGCAGGTACTCCCTTGCTTCCCATGATCACCTGGGCAGGAGAAGTAACTGCAGGCAGAGTAGCTCCCACAATCAATGGCCAGTCAAGTTGATGGTTATGACCTGTGTTGGCTGTTTTTAAACTGAGAGTGAAGGACTGACTTGATATTTAAATCATAAACAGTAATAAAAAATGTGGAAAATCAAAGGGGCATGAGGGTAGATTCAAATATCTGGGAACTGCTATAATAGTTTTCATTCTAGTGTGTATTGAAAAGTATCAGGTCAGCTGATAACACAAAAAAATATATTCTAATCTTATTGTTGCAGAATATTGAAGTGGGAATAAACTAGGTAAACCTGCCTCAACCTTCCTATATTTTGTCATCTTAATATGTCAAAGACAGAAGGATTAAAGGCCCATCCTTGAATAAATTACCTCTTTTACACATTCAGAAATGCTATATAAGCTAGTGTCTCTCATTTTATCTTTCAACCATCCTTCATCACAATCAGAAATCTACTGTTAATTGTCAAATGGCATCCTCCATGAGTAATTAAGGGAAGCTAATACTGCCAGAAATAAGATGTTTGATGGGGTGTTTCCCTTTATCTCACATTCAAATAGCCTGTTATAAATAGACGATACCACAGCTGACTTTTCCTTCAAATGCCAAAGCTTTTCCTATGTAATAGCAAGTGAATTCTAAGTAGAAAGACATTATCCTTTATGAACTGTTTCACTGCAACACCATAAATCACTCTTCTAAATTATTTCTCCATGTTACATGAGCAAAATGCTGAACCTATCAATCCCTCTTGCTTTATGAGTCTCAGGACAGCACAAAAGCATGAAAGCTGAAGGCATATTAATCCTTCTGAAAACTCGAGACTCAGCTAATGTAAAGAAGCAAGTATGCCTGACATTGCTCATTTAAAAGCCACAAAGTGAATAAGTCTAATGGGGAAGGTATCACTGTCACATTCTTACAAGGAAACAACAAATAGCAACCTATTGAGCGTACATGAGCAAAATCTGATAATGTTAGTAAAAATATCTATCTTCCTAATATATTTAAATGAACACTCTTGTTTTGCTCTTCCTACTAAGTGGTGACTGTACATTGCGTCAGGCTCTACAGCATTTGCAAAATATCAGTAAATCAAGATTTTTTTAAAATCCTAAAATTATACCAATATTACTAGAATTGAAGAGATTATCCCGTAAATTCCTTACTATAGTAAAATGATGAAGATATAAATATGTATTCATCTGACAATAAACTTTTACAGTGACTAGCCTCGAGGCTTTGGGTTCACAGAGGGTTTTGGAGGTGAAAGAAGGAGATAGATAGCCCGTAACAGCACCTTTGCTATGCCAGAGGATCTTCTTGAACCTCTTGCTGGGATTTCAGGCATACCAGTGGGATACTAGCTACACCAGAAACAATTGTCAGTAGCAGAAATGAGACTTCTCAGCTGGTGAGTGTTAAAGGTTAGCATACTTTTAAACTGATTTTAAATATGTCCCTAGCTTCCTCCACAGAGGACCCAAGGCTGTATAAAAGAAAGGTTTGCTTTCGAAAGATATTATCTTTAATATGTGGAATCGGCATTTGACTTACTGCTGATCAGCTTCACAGGGCAGTCCCACTGACATGTACATCAGTACTAGACATATATGACATTTTTACATTTCCAGCTTCCGTTAAGATTGAAAGTATCATCATCTGGCCTAAAAAACAGAAGACAGAGCCGACATCTAGTCTGATTTTTTCATTAAGCTTTACAAAATAGCTAAATAAATAAAGCAATACCATGCTGTTGAACAGAGATTTCTTTCAGTACATTAGTAAAGATAAATAGGGCACTCCACAGCCACATAAATGAATGACATCCTTGGGAGAGCAGCAGTTTTGTATGAAGAGTTTAATTGCAAAATGGAAGAGTGACTCCATGTATTTACTGATCAACAGCAATCTGACAATCTTTTAAAGTAGCTGCTCATATGATACTGCCTACTTTGATGCAGGAGCTATTCCAGCCGCCAAGCAATGTAATAAAAAATAATTCACTGTATTGTGAAATTTACAAAAATATTTAGTGTTATTCTAGCATCTCCAATGGCAACGTCCTTTTGATTTCAATAAACTAGAAAGTGAATCCTCTCCACATTACTTTCTAAAAACACACAAAACTTACAACATGGTGAAATAACCAATTCAGCTACTCAAAAATCAGTTTATCAGACAGTTTCTAAACCATAGTCTTAATTCTTATCTGCACCACGATATATTTTGAAACTTTTATTAAGGAAGAAGACTGTTTCAGGCTTTCGGGGTCTTTGGCTACTTCTTTTCTTTTCAACAACCAGAAAAAGGTTAAATGCTACATGTAATTTTCATATCTGAAAATATAGAAATTAGAGTGTTATTCTTTGCTTTTCTTTTCACCTCCAGATCACCACTACTCCGGAACTTCAGGCTACGTAGAGAAGTTATAGTTGACAGAACTTAAGGACAAGTAAGACTAACAATGTGAAGGAAAAGGTAATTTATATTTAAAGTTCTTAGTAAATACAGCTTTCCTTAAACAAGTCAGTATCTACCAGCCTGGGAATGTTATTTTAAAAAATCCCTCACAACACAGATACAAGTAGTTTCTTATACATTCTGACAAATTAGCACTTGTGTTTAGTTGGCAAAGCCATTTGGCTTGATTAATTTCCTTGCAATGTCTCCATTACAGTTTGGCTAACAAGTTTCTCCCTTGAGTAGAATATACAGATGAGCTTCTATGAACATCCACGGACATATAATTGCCCCCAAAATCTTGACTAACAACAGCCTCTTAACCCTGCAGTGCCTTGTCAATGTTTGGCAGCTTGTATTGACTTGCTAAAGCAATGTCATACTTATTAGTAAGATTGTTTGTCATGATATGAATCATTCATGATTTTCTAGCCAGAAAGGTCAAAGAGACTGCTTGTCTATATTTATGGTTCAAATTAATTTTAATGGTATTTATACAATGCAAAAGAAAAGAGTATGCTTTGGTCTTAGGTCATGAATTCGTTAATACCTGGGTTTTATTTGTTGGTGTTTTTTTCTTTTTTTAAAGTTAGAATATCAAATGCAGGAAATTCAGGCCCAAAAGATGCTATTGGCTAACTTAGTTAATAAGAAAAACCAGAAAAGGTTCCACTCATGCACAGCATTCTGGGTATCATCTTTTAAGCAATGTGAGTTTCATACAATTTAGCCAGAATTTTAACTTTGGTAGTAAGCTACCCAGTTTCAATTTCCACATGTAGTTTCTCAGAGTCTACCTAACAAAAGAGAGACCACGTGGAGCTTAGAACAAACCAAAAATGAAACAAGTCCCTTCATTTAATTCTAAGTAAGTTTTCATTCATACGTGTCATGCAGAAATGCAATCTTTTTTACAGCTCCATATTGTGCTTTCAATATATTTATTCATACACTTATGTAATTACAGAAATTCACAAAGTAAACATTTGTCTACATGTTACCATGTTTGTTGCAATGACATGAGCTTAATTCACAAATGTATTTACAAGACCTTAGATGCAACTTTGAACTGTCTGAACTTCAGTGTCCTTTCTTAGTCGTATGTATGTGCACAACCATACATGCACAGATACGTTATATGTTCAGATAAGTAACTCTGTGGGATTTTTTCCTTTGAGCAGATTTACTCTGAGTAATTTAGGTGATCCCTTTGGGATCTGCATCCAGTCTAGTGCTTACTTCACCTCTTCCCCTCAAAATTACTCAACTCAAAGCATAGTCCTTTGAATAAAATCTATTTTCCTTTTCCATTTTTTTATCCGGTGATCTGTTCTTGTCCAGTTCTTCTGCCAAGTTTACTGGGGCTCAGAGAAATTAAACAAATGCTGTGAGGTCACATAAGTCTCAGCTCAGCCAAATTAGCATCAAGAATTAAAAGCAGACATATAGGTGCATACAAAATAGGAGAAAAAGGTGAAACATCACTGTTTTGAGCATTATTGGGTATTTTTTCCTACAGATAGGTTTAGGTACATTTTGGTCATATCAAGAAGAGGTTCTCTGCTCTTCTTTCTCCTAGTAGATCCTTCATTGTGCATACAACTACCTTTTTGCACAGAAAAAGAAAGGTTCACCACAGTTTTTCTCCTCTTGTACAAACCCCGAGGGACGGGACTTAGAAATGGACAATGGACAAAAGAGAAAGGCTTAAGTAGCTGCTGGTATCTACAACAGAACCTATGCTAGACAACAGAGATCTACCAATTGTTGTTTTCTTTCTCAGAAGATGAGAGAAAAAACAGGATGCTAGAGCTTTAAAGTGAAGAAAATTAGCTCCTTTTTCTGTCCTAATTTTTAACCTTTCATGCTTTATGCCTGCAAATAACTGCATTTAAGAGGGTTGTGTGGCATATAATAACAAGACAAAGGATTTTTATGAGTTAATAAAATATTGACTATATTAGTATTACTGTGTGCCTAAGAAAAAAGATAAAATATTTGAAAAACTGCAAGTAGGATCACTGTGTGAGGCATTGAAAAGCTTCAGGTTCTCTCAGGTGTTAAGATATAGTTCCAAAAGAAAGCATGCATTACTCTTACATGAGGATATAATAGTATACTAACATACTAATAAAGATAGATGACGTTTTAATAATATATAATATAATATATATACATATTATGTAAACATTTTTAGTTCTTGTCATCCTCCCAACTGCACCATGATTACTTAAACTATGCATGGTTTTAATTCTAAGATTTGAAACTTGTAAAAGGTCTGCCACAGAGAAAAATTTTGTCTTCATCCTTTTTTGCTGTATTACTCCAAGCCCCCAAAATAATTTGTTTAAAAGGAAACACCACTATGACCTCCTATCAAAAGAATAAGCATCTGTTCTCAAGATATCCCTGGAAAGAGACAAGAATTTCAGTTGCTGTATTTTCACAATATCCACCCTCTCAAATTAGAATCTGAGATTAAAAAACAAAACAAAACAAAAACAAAACCAGAAAACCCCTCTTCTTTTTACTAAATAAAAAATACCTGATTTTTCTTCCTGTAAGACTATCAATCAACAGACTCAGTTCCAAATACAGAACATTTTCTAATTCAACCTTGAAAGGGAAGAGGTGATGCATAAGCATGTGTTTCTGCATGCATGGAACCCCAAATATTCTTATGTCTCTCAGTTCTGCAGATACTTCTAATATCCTTTTAGAGTTAGGAAATCACTTATTAGGCATTTACTTCTTTTAATTATTTCCCACCATTGAAAAAAAATAAAATAAAATAAAATCTTTGGTTGAAATCCTTGGTGGTGTTCAGTTTCTTTTCTAGAGAAAAAAAAAAAAAACCAAACCTTGCAACATTTGACATGCCCTTCAGCATTAGCACTTTTGGAATAAAATACATCTTCCCTTTGTTCGTTATCAAAATCTATTTATATAATTCCATTGGGAAATATCTGAGACTCATAAAGCAATGAGAAAAAGCACTAATCCGTTCATTAGCTGAGTATTTGATCTTTTCCAAGACTATCCAGGACAGAAAAATTAGACTCCACTATTTTTCTCCTACAGCAATGTAATCTTTAAGAGAAAAGTAAGAACAAAAAAATGCAAAAGCTTTGTTCTCATAGATCTTTGAAAACATAACCTCTGAAAAATCTCAAGGAACAAGGTGTAAAATGCATTGGAGAAGAAATAGATACACAGAAGTCAAATTATGAAGCTTAGGCACTATTTACGTGCATACTACTGTCATCAAATAAACTCAGAAACACACACACACAAAAAAGGCAAAACACCTGTAAACACAGCACTGATAGTCATCTTTACCCAAGATGTCTGCAACCACTCCAATCATCTTTTTTCATTTTTTTTTTTACTTGCATATAGAAACAGAAGTATGAATAACTTTTTCCTCATTCCCTCCCATTTTGTCCTTTACTTCCCCTTAGCTATTTCACTACCTCTGCAACTGCAAGCAAACCAACCAACCAACAACAGAAGAATTACAATATGACATGAAATAAATATGTAAGTATGCTTCCAATCAATCATAAGGATCACATCAGATTTTCTTCCAATACAAACCGATAGACAGAAATTTCAATAATTTTCTGTGCAGCTAAACATTCTCTTGGTAGCACTGCTAAAGCACAGGCGAAAGAACATAATTTCAGATTTGCTCTTGTTCTTGCTCTTGTGCTGAAAGATTTATACTACGCAGATTTTATGTTGGTTCACATACAAGCCTCTCTCTCAGATAAGATGTTTTTTAAAGTTTTCAGTGGTACAATGAATCTGAAGCAGATCTTGAATTAATTTTAACATCGGCTTTGCACTGAAAAATACACAGAAGAGCTTCATGAAAAATCTGTTAGATGTTCCAGCAGGGAGAAATCCTTTGCCTTACAAATGCCAAATTATTTACTGTTCTGTTTAATGTTTCCTTAAAAAAGAAAAAAGTAAAAGTAACACTTCCCACAAGGATCAAGAATGTATTTATGCTTAAAATTCCTACTAACCCCAAAATATAGAAACAAGAACTGTTAGACAGGATTTCAAGATTCACAATTTCTCACCAGATGTAAAAGCATAAGCACAGATACAGAGTCAGACCCTCCCAGGTCAATATCATGTTTGTCCAGTTAGAACCCAATTCTGGAAAAGATGACCAGGACAGGAAAAGCATAAATGGTCTGCCAATCAGATGCCCTCCTCACCGTCCTGCGCCACCTTTGCATTTAGCAGAACTGCAAGTATTTTTAACACATGAACTTATCATGTTCTTGCCCACGCACCTAGCACCTAAAACATTCCACAAAAAAAAAGGAGATTCACAAGTTAAGATCAGCTGTGTGAAGAATCCCTTCCTCTTCTTTCTTTTGAACCTGTCCATCCTACTTTCACTTTTTCCCCCTAGATCTTGTTTCGGAAAAGATAATGAATCATTGATCTCAGTTCACACTTAGTACACCAGCGACCTGCAATAATCTCTTGGCCCTGGCCAGCAACCTGCACGTTATTTCAACAGCAGGCTGGTTATAGTGACCCTGAGTAGTTGCAAGTCATATTTAGGACGGATGAAATGTGATTAGCAGCACCAGCTGAAATGGAAGCTCGTTTCTCAACCATATTATTCTTATTCTTGTTACAACAACTCTTGAAAATGCTTCTTTTAAATCACAAAAAGTGTCAGGAACTAATGCATACGTGGAAGATTTCTGCAGAGATTTCCAGAAACAAATACTTTATCTGCTGTTCCTGACTCAGATAACTTCCTTCAAGTCGTCAAGCAACAACCATTACCACATTGCTGAAGCTGCAGGTTTAACCCAGGGGTTTTGCACAGAGCCCCATCGTGGGACTGTATGAATCCTGAGCAAGTTGATGGCATGTGCAACACCACCCAAGTAAGTGAATGATGCTCCTGCTGTTACTTTCTCCTCCTCTCCAATATGGAGGGATAGTTTATCATGTCACATTGCGGGTTTTAATATGAGGTGGAAAATGACACCAAAATGAGTGATTAAAGCTTCATGAGAGACAGAGTTGTAAATGATCAGTCCAGGTAGAATCTGGGGAGGAAGACGTGTCAAACTAAGAGTTACACTGCTGAAGAGAACTGCCGCCTCTACACACTCATGTATTCTGAGGTAGACATCCATCTGAAGAAGTATCAGTATGGTAAGACAGAATTATTGATTTTTTAAAAGAACAATGTAATTTTTTAAAACATTGTTACTCTTCCAATAGGTTTTCTTACATTTAAAAACTATATTTTATGATGGAAAACAAAAATACATAACAGTACAATCTGATCTTTGGAAGCAAATTATAAAGCCATTTCTTCAAATTTTTCTTCTAGGAGCTCAAAGCTATTATTTATGTTAACTATTTTCTTCCCTTGCATTGCATTGTACATCACATATTCTATATTATAAAATATTGAGAATTTTAAAAAGACAACATTGTTCCAATGTCTGAACACACTACCTAAAATTTTAAGAAAGCAAATCTCTACCAAACAAACCTCAGTTTCCAAACTGAGTCTGTGCAAAATGTAACTCTCATTTCTGAAGCAGTAGAGGTGACAACAGTAAGAAAACTCAACCCAAACTCCCACAAAAAACCCCTCTTAGATCCCACAACTTCAGTTCCAACATAATTGAATTCACATAAAATAACCAAATAATTTGGATATTAACTAGGAGCCATAACTTCTAAAAATCAGTCTTTTTTGAGTTCTTTGGGTTCTTGGGGGCATAACTAAGTCACTGAAAAGTTACTTGGAACTTTTTTCATGAAAAATTATTCTGGTATTTTCATAATGCAACTTTTAGATGAGAGCATCATTTGTTTATGTATTAAATGACACCCTAGAATAATTTTCATCTTGAGCACTGAGTTATTCGTACATAATATATGTCATTGAACTCTAACTAGTTTAACCATACTTGAAAAAAATCTGAAGTGTTGCTTATTTTGTTGCAGTTCTTTCACAAACCTTTTACATTCACAGTTATGCATGGCATTCATGTATAAAAGGAAGGATTTGGGATTTTGCGGTAACTGGAGACAGGGATTTTCTCAAGACAGGCTTCTTTCATCATTGAACTATGACATTAGCCATGATATTGGCAATTTTCCACATGATGTCTCAGCATTTCAACAGGACAACACCAGGGTAAGTAAAATTTAGTTCTTTTATTGCATTACAGTTGAAAAGCCTTTTTATTATATTAATGTACTGAATTAATATATTATTAGATTTTAGAGACAGAAAGTAGTCTTTGATGATTATGATGGCAATTACTGTTTCTGAAACAAAAGTCCTTGAGTCTAACATTCTGCTTCTTGACTATCCATACCAACCTGTTGTGGGATTCTGTTTATTAATTATACTTGAAAATTGAGGTCAAAGTTCATTTGAAGATGTGACAGTGCCAAAAATTAATTTTATATTTTTACATGCTTTCCAAAATTAAAAGGTTGAAGAAAGATAGAATTTAAATATTCTTTTCCCAAATACCACTGTTAATCAGAGAACAGGTAATGATCTAATTATGAGAGGTTACAACTTTCATTCTAAGTATTTAATTATCTTCATCAGAAACTTGGATGTACAGTAAATTAAGTACCAAAAAGATGATGGTGAGGTTATCTTTACTTTCAGCATTATGTTAACCCACACAAGTAGTTAATTAGCTCCCAACTAAATGATTCTTTGACAAATGCTTCCTAACATTCAACTGGTGCAAAGATGTTAACAATGTCAATATTAAATTTCATGCAACGGCCTGTAATCAGACCAAAAAAATTCTTGCTGAAAATACAGTGACAGTAATAATTTCCAGTCCTCATGATTTCTTGTTTGCATCTATCCACTGAAATTGAAACAATAGGTGGAGATAAAGAAAACATAAGGGGAAGTCAGAAAATTAGAAATTGGTCATTGATTGTCACGGATGAGGAGGGACAAAAAGGAACAAAACTTCCATGGACCTGCACTTTGGTATCTTTCACCTTCAACACAGTCTAGAAAGACAGGAGTTTCTCAGAACTTTGCCAACCAGCAGCATGTTATTTTTAGTGACAATATATGAAAAAGAAGCCAAAAGATAAAAGGATATCACCTTTGAGAGGTCGTATTGCCTGTGGACTTTCTCAGTACAGGCAGAAAACACACCAGGAGTCACAGCTGCTGTGCCACCTACCCTGCGCACAAATGCCTCTCTTTC
Source organism: Pedionomus torquatus (assembly GCA_013398155.1). Lineage (NCBI taxonomy): Eukaryota > Metazoa > Chordata > Aves > Charadriiformes > Pedionomidae > Pedionomus > Pedionomus torquatus. The sequence goes on along the minus strand of VZRU01006919.1, from coordinate 31,210 downwards.
TCAGAAACAATAGGAGTTATATTCTTCTGTCTGGGATGCACAATTGAGGTTTCGTGATTGCAATACTGACTGAAAACATTACTTGCACAAAACAGCTCGGGTAATTCTCCCATTAGCTTAAAATATGAGTATTTAAACCAGAAAGTTTCACTTCAGGTTTGAGGAAGGTTAGAACATTCACAAGGTAATTTTTTTTCTGCTTGGAGTGATACAGGGCAGACAACCAGGGAAGAAAGGTGCTCTGAAAGAAAACATAAAGTATGCTTTTCAGGGGAAACATGATTTCATAGCAATAGACACAGAAAACCTTTTGACAATGCAAACAAACATAACCAGAAACAGGACAAGACAGCTGCTGTCTCCTGCTGGAAAGCCGGCGTGTCGATGTGGGCTGTGGGAAAGCAAGAGTGCTAAAAACCTCTTCAGCCCAGAATATCCCCTTAGCTCATGCAATGTAGTCAAACACAGAAGCATCCAGTGACATCCAAAAGTTGTCTTCCTTTCTTTCTTAGTTGAAAAATGTTTAACAAAAAGACAACGCATGTTGTCAAGAAATAGGTATGATGTTGAACACATTAAGTAGGCTCCTTCCAGTATCTGAAGGGAGCCTACAGGAGAGCAAGAGAGGGACTCTTTGTCAGGGACTGTAGTGACAGGACAAGGGGTAACGGTTTTAAATTGGAAGAGAGAAGATTTAGATTAGATATTAGAAAGAAATTCTTTCCTGTGAGGGTGGTGAGGCACTGGAAGAGGTTGCCCAGAGAAGCTGTGGATGCCCCATCCCTGGAGGTGTTTAAGGCCAGGCTGGACAGGGCTTTGAGCAACCTGCTCTAGTGGGAGGTGTCCCTGCCCAAAGCAGGGGGGTTGGAACTCAATGGTCTTTAAGATCCCTTCCAAGTCCAACCATTCTATGACAGACACCCTAGCTATTTAATGAAGAATTCTGGAAAATGTATTTGAATGACTTAATCTATTTTAGCAATATTTCCAATTTAAATAGCTGGAACCAACAGAGATTGCTTTTAAAAACCTGCCCTTCTCACTGTAGCAGGCTCAGCTGAGAAGAATACAATGCCTCATCAGGGAGATGAAAATTAGAACACTAGCTAAAGAACTTTTCAAATGAAAGAAGAAATTTTGAAGAACAGATGAAAGCATAACACATACTTAACATCAGACACAGTTGCTCCTAAATATTACAGAACTTGAGTGACCTTTGCTACAGCTCCTCTTCCATTCACAGTATCTTGATTCTTCCCTCCACAACACAATTTCCTAAATGGCACTCCAGCTGTCAGTGTGAGGAGTGGTCCAGACTTCATCATGCATCCTTCCTCTGTGAGCATCCAAACCTACTTATTCATTCCACCCGAAAGCGAAACAGGTCTCATTTATCTTTCCTTCCTCGTTCTATGCAAGGAAGTATTCCTTTCTTATTGCAGCACAGACTGCAAGCAAATTTTATGTGCTGGAAGGAAGCAATCCAGCATTGTTCCAAAACTTTAAGGATTTCTAGTAGATCTTACAGGTTTATAATCTCTGAGGTCTTCTCTAAATTGCAGAGGATGACTTAATTCGCCTCCCCACCCCCAAGCACTGCTCTGGGTCTTGGCACAAGGGTCACATCATCAGACATACGGCGAGTTTTCCGTATCTGGCAGTGATTTAGTGTTTCTGTTCCACTCTCACCACTACGAAGCTGATTGAATGCGAGGTAGAAACAATTAGGATTACAGGCATCTCGATTATAAACACTTCAACCCTGCCTAGATGACATCAGGCAGCTGTAAAATTAACTCTTACCCACTTTTCACCACTTAACCAACAAAACATTTCTCACCAAATTTTCTGAAGTGAATAGAACAAATGTAGAGAAGAGCATCCTGCAGACTTAACAAAATCCCACCAAGATTCCTTGTGAAATAAAGCCCATCCTGAGCAGGCAGTACTAGCCCCAGCAGCAGGAATCAGAAGGCAGCTTTCTCTTAACTGGCAAAGATTATGAATTATTTCTGGTTAATTACGTTACAGAATACACAGAAAGTACATATCAGCTGCAGACAGTATGAACAGTAATTACTAGCTACCAAGATTGGGGTTTTTTGCTTGTTCATTTGTTTAAAAGAAAAAAAAAAAAAAAAAAAAAAAAAA
>VZRU01006919.1:7953-29043 GCA_013398155.1 Pedionomus torquatus | reverse complement strand
AAAAAAAAAAAAAGAGAAAAAAAAACCAAACCAAACAACAAAAAAATAACCCCCACACAACCAAAAACACACACACAAATAAACCCAAGCAAACCCTGAAAAGAAAAAACCAAACCAAAACCCAACCGCAAACAAAAACTAAATAGCTATAACCAAGACCTAATAAGCAGGTGGTCTGTTATGTCACAGCCACATGAAAACAAGCAAACAACTGAGTATATCTTTTATAACATAGAAATTGTTTGTCCTTGATATTCTGGTTTGTGTGATTTCCCAGGGTTTAAAAAGCCACTGTTTTTTTAAAGTAAATCTAGGACAGAATCAAGTGAATATATGGACATCAACACCATACACTTTTTTTCCTCAGAACAATTTGCTTGCTTGGAAGCCAAGAGATGGTATATTACCTTTGACATACATCTAGTTGAAATTACAGAATTTATAACAAAGGAAGAAAACAACAAAAATATTTTAAAAGTTAACTATCTGTATATGCATACATAACTTTTATGCTTTTTGTAGTTACAAAAAAGCATGAAAGTTACAGTTTTTCTTCTTGCTTTGAAAAGTAGGAATTAATATAATTGGTATACAAAAGTGTTTTGACAAGTCAATTAGTAGGGGTTAAAAAAAAATAGATTAAATTTGTAACCATTAAAATTTAAATGTTTGTCAGATGCCCAAATTTTGCAGTCTTACAGTCTTTTAGAACATCTTAAAGACACAGAACACTCCACAAATACTTTTGTGAATGAAAGTTTTATTTACACATTGTATCCAGAAGCAGATACATAAATCCTTATACAATTATTTTTCAAAAATGTGCAAGAAATTACTATAATTTTGTTTACAAACCAAAACACATTAAAATCAATGGACTTTGGATAATTCATTCTGTGGCGTGCCTTTCCCAAACAGTGCACACCAGGTCTGAAGCAGAGAAAAGTGTAAACTACAGCAATCTGGATTGCAAGTATTAACTTCATGGCACTCCATCATCACTATAAAAATTCTTTAACCCAACATGTATTCATACAAAATTCTTTAAGAATTTTTCATTATCTGTGTAGAATTTAGAACACTTTCCAGATACAACACCACCGTATTTCCCATATTATGAACTACCATCTAGCCCATATTTTATTTATAAAGAATGCTTATAATATTTATTCTTTGTAGTCATAAAAAGATTTTAAGAAATTAAATTGGCAATTATTAATTTATCCATATCTTAGCTCAGAATGTGAAAGTTCAGTAACGGAGAAATACTTCTCATCAGAGTCATAGCCCATATATTGCTGGTATGATATTTAAAATTTGTAATTCCAGTATTCACATTGGTGAAATGCATCAAAACAAAAACTGCACAGCTTTAACTTAGTCCTGCAATCAATATTCACAGAAAGAAATTGGCTTTAACAAAATGTAAAGTCAGCTCATCTGAGAACAAAGGGTTTAATTAATAATTGCATTTCTGATCATTCTGACAGAAAAGGATTTTGATAAAAAGATGGCATTCACTATGTCAACAACTGGGTAAGTGCTATAACCTTCAAACTGATCAAAGAAAACAAATCACTTTCAGTTGTTTATGACACTAGCTTACAAAAGGAAAAAAAACAACCAACCAAAAAAAAAAAAAAACCACACAGAGAATACTGTGCAAATTTATTTTTCTATTTCCAAACATATGGTGGTGTTTTAATCTTCTAATTGGTAAAACAAACAATGTTATCAATGAAGTCAATCATTTCAGATGCTCAAAAATTAGTTTTATTTCAAAATTTCATTTTCAAAAACATTTTTCCACAATTCAGTTACGGAAAAGGATACCTTTTGAATCGTTGAAACTGTTGTGCTGAGAAAATAGCCATATTTCTACTCTATAAGGATCAGTCAGCTTTTATTCCTAGTGTATCTACTTCCAAAGGTCCCCAAAATACCCTCAATCATCTTCCTTTAATTTGTCAAGGCCACCTTGTTCCTCTAATTTTCATGAAACAAAAGTCAACACAATTTCTGTAGTTACTACAAGTACTTTTAAATTGTCTCATAACTAAATGTTACTGTGTTTCTTTTATATTAATCATTATTATAAAAAACTGTTAAGTATCCTTAATGTTTTCAAAGTCAATTTTCTGGGTTCCTTGTCCTGGCTGGCCAGTTATCTCAGCATGAAAAAAAAATACTGTGAGGTTCTATTAATGAAACCTGTACAAGTAAATATTTGTGTCTACTTACTACTGTTTTAAAGTATTTTGAGCTTAGTAAGAGTATCACCACCATTTTTTATTTAGAAACAAAGTGCTATATGGTTCAAAAATCCTAGGTGTCAATCACTTTACAGTGTTACTTTTGTGGAAGCTTTAGGGGGGGGAAGGGGGTAGAAATTACGAAGTTAATGACCAGATGAAGAACACAGCAAGGAAGGCAATTCAAAAACTGGAAAAGCTGAACTAAAAATGTTTTGTCTGTTGGTTGTGTGGTTTAAAAAAAAATAATAAAAAAAAATATATATAAAAAATCATCAACACATATGAGTGAACAGACCAAAATTTATAAAGGCATGGGCAAGAAACTTAGCAGGTGTGTTCTTGAACGTTTTTCAATTCAGCAATAAGATCAGGATATTGCAGTTTCAACTACTTAAGTTCCAATGCAATGACTGTTAAATTAATGCATGTGGTGTAGTATAAACATGTTTAATGCATTCAATAGTGGTATTAAGTGGCAAAGAAAATATTTAATATACTCTAATCTTTCAAAGATTCTGTAGAATGCATAGGCCCTCTAGCTTGTACAGGGAAAGAATTTTTAAAGTGAAGAAAATGCCAGAGGTTTTCTTCCAAAAGTATGCATCTGAAATCCATAAAAGTGATTTTCTTTTTCCTCCCCACAGACAGAATCAGAACACTGTACCATACAATAGGTTATTGTGCCTTTTTGAATAAAGTTAGTGATCCTGATTCGGGGGCTGGGAGGGGAAGTCAGTAGAGGAAAAAAAGAAAACAGAATTCACACTTGCATACATATATCCCAAAGGCAAAGCCAACAAATTACGTATAGCATATAGACTGCTCTAGACATTTTTTTAAGTTTAAAACTTTATTAGACTAAAGAAGAAATCCTTATTCTCCCTCCCTTAAAAGCAAAGGCAGCCTTTATCTACCTTTGCTTTCCTTTTTTTTTTTTTTTTAGTTAAACATTATGGTCAAAAAATAAATTAAAAAAATATAAATTTAGTCTATCAATTCAGGCAACCCAAGATGTAGTGCTACTGCACCACCTTGCAGCAATACTGTATTCATTACTAAAGACTCATTTCAGGGGACAAAAGGCTAAATTAAACAAGGAGAAGAAAATGACCTAAACAAGAGAGCTGTATCAGGGATGAACAGCCACTTCTAAGCTGATGTTTTCTGACTATCAACTCCTACCAGAGATGGGGAAGACGACATTCTAAAATACAAAATAGGGCGGCAAAGGCAGGCATCCCTCCCAAGCCAGCCATCACCCCTTTAACAAATAACTCATAAAAATGACAGAATCTCAGGGGAAAAAAATCTGAACCAAACCAGGAAAATACCATCGATTAACCTTGCATGAAGAAAATATTACGGTGTAGAATCTGTACTTCCCACTGAAAGTCTTTTTTGTTTCCATACAGAAGGTTAGAATAACTGTAAGCTTTTCAAATGCCAGAATCTTTGACAGATACAAACACTTAATTGATTCAATATTTCATATGTCAAAACATATTTCATGACAGTAAACTGAAACATTTTCTGTGGTCAATGTCTATCCAAACCTCTTTTCCCCATAGTTTGAAAGGCTATGAGAATAGAGCTTTAGGGATGCCTTTTAGGCATCTTTCACCCAAAATGTTATCAGTCCTGCTCCTTCCTCCCCAAAGGATATCCAAAAAAGGGGAAAACAATCCAAAGGACATTAGTGTATTACCGCATTTCTAAAGTGAAAAAAAAAAATGCAGAAAATTATAAAATTTCAAGTAGTTTGAATATATATTGAAGAAATCATCCTACCATCACCCCATCCCTAAAATGGCTTACCAATTTATGTTCACATAATAGTAATTCCTAGAGTCTTCCTACAATTTCATGAAATTCCATCCCTCCCCCCAAGAGGAGGGAAAAGGACAGAAAGAGGGGACCTGGTAGGTGTTCATTTATTTAATCGATGACATGATTTTAAAAGGTAATATTTGACAAGACCTCAATACCACAATTCCTTATAGGTACTATACGTCAACTTTCACAGACTTCTGTTTTTTTAAAGGCCATTTTTAGAAGGACAAAATACCAAGACAAGAAGGTGGCTGAACCAACCTTCTCAAACAAAAATAGTGTACAGACAATACAAGGCTAAGGAGAAAGGCAGGGTTTTTTTCCAAAGATATGCCACGTAACCAGGTTCTTATCACACAGCTATGTCTATAATTCTACATTAGGGCATATCTCCATAGAAATTTATAATTAGGATACTAGGAGATCATTTTTAACATAATCTAAATTCTGTAATTTAGAATACCAGTATGGTTTTTATCCATGATCATTTTATTTTTAAAAACAGGCTATTTTAAAGGAAAACAAAAAAATAATCCATTCAACAAGTTTCATTTGACTTTTACTTATGGTTGAATACACATGAAATGTGCTTTCAATGCATAAAAATCACAGTGGATAGCAGCAAAGGACTTGGGGGAAATTAAGGAGAATTTGATCATTCACATTGTGATTAATCTGCACATTGATGAAAGATAGCTATTTCACACTTCTAAAAATAAACTTGAGATCATTCTTTAAAAAAAAAAAAGCACCCCCCAAAATACACAAAAAACCCCAAAACAAACATAAATCCAAATGCATTACTTTTCTTTTACACACAAAAATGAAATATTTTTATGGCAGCAAAAGATTTCGATAATAATGAAAGTCTGTAAACTGTAATTCAATCTCTTTTTGTTGTTGTTGTTCCCAAAGTGCAAGATGCAAAATTCCCATAAGCTTTCAGTAGTGCTTTTCCTGTAAATAATCCTTCATTTTGTTTGGCAAAGGCAGTTTCTGAATCAGGTCTATTCTGGTGTACTGACGTATTACAAAACGACACAGGTATTGTAAAGAACGCACCTGCATAAACCGAGATACTGGATTTGTCAGTCTCACTGGGTAAGTTGCTGATCCAGGCAGTCGGGATCTCGAATAGCAGAAAGCTCCATTTTCAGAGTCCCTGATTGAATGTTCAATTAAGTCGACTATAGATGTATGTCCCTCCACATCTGGTTGTTCATAAAAGCTAAACCTACCATTTGAGTGTTCAATTCTAGTGTGAAGAGTTTTTCCGTGAGAACGAAAACTCAAACTTAAAAGATAACGATCATCAGAACTATCTCGAACAAGAAAAGAGCCGTCAGGCACATTAGCTAATTTTCCCTCTGCCTCCCAACGTGTAATGGGGCCCCAGTACCATCCTTGTTTTGCAAGTTTTTTCAGTTCTTCTGTGAGACTTGTCACAACCATAGGACCACTGTTCTGTACAGAATCATAAACTCTTCCAACTCCAGGGGCAGTGTTAGGATCAAAATTCAAATGGCAGCGCATACTTTCAGCCACGTGGGCATCTGTGCCATTCAATCCATTGAAGTTCCTTTGGATTTGATTATTCTGCATTGGAGGTAGCAAAGGTGAGAGTGGAGGGACATCACTGTGATTAACTCTTGGGCTTTGCAACATGACTCCCGTGGTACCAATTAACAAACCATTCACTGTCTGGTCCACAAAGATATCCGGTGCAACGACTACATCCTGATCCACTTGACTCTCTTCTTCATGGAAAGCATTTCCTCCCACTTGAGAAGAAACAGTCGAAACTTCCATGGGTGAGGAACTATCCAGACAGTAACTACGTGATCCTTCCAAAGGATACATTCCCTCATCTAAAGGCACAGTATACTGAATGTAGTCCTGAGGCATTAATCCAATAACTACAGGCACATGTTCGTCAATATGAAGATGCAAGTCCCCGTTCTGAGATTCTGTATTTTTGAATGCATTGTTTTGTTCCTGGAACACGTTGTCGGGCTGCAAGTCATGGAAGTCCTTTCGAACACCATTCAGTGCTGGGCTTGGATTAGAGGAATGGACCAAGGCCTTGACTTTCACTTCCATTTTGATGCAAGTCTCTTCTGAATTTGTAGGTCGAAGGGGCCATGGAGTTGGACTATAATGGTGATTACGGAGGGAAGTGGATCTCAGAGGTCTTTGAGCTCGCACATCTTTGAAGGTTATTGGAGCCGATGAGGAAGAAAAGGTGTCATCATCTGCAGAGCTTACAGATGGTGTGCTGCCTTTGCCCTTCTGTTTTTGTTTTGCTGAAAGCCTCCTTTTTAACGTACCCATTAAGCTTTCACTTTTTGATCTATTTTTACCTCCTTTTTCATCTTCACTATTGACTTCACAGCTAGCCAAATCTTTACCATAGCAGCTGCCAAACAAAGAGTCATCTTTTCCAAATTCACTTAATGATGGCTGCTGAACCACTACAAAGTCACTTTCATCTTTACTTTTATTTAAGTTAAAGGACTTGCGAATTGTTTTGAGACTAATTTTCTTCATTATGACAAGCTACCAAGTCTGGCTGATCAGCAGTTCTTGTGGTGATATAGCCCTAACACATGCAGAGCAGCTTCTGCTTCATTTATGTGTTTTATCCAGCCTCATTTAACTTCAAGAGCCATTTCCTGGAAACAAATAAAAAACAATTAACTTCACAAAAGAAGTATTTTTAAAATTATCCATAAGGTTTTCCCCCTCTCCAAACAAAACAGAAATTGCAGGACTTAAGTTTAACAGGCTTCAAATAAAAGTAAACATAGACAGCTGATTTGGAAACCAATCAGGCTCAAAAAAATTGATCTACTGCATCTGCCTTGGAGACTTCCACAACCTTTTACTGCTTTTAGCATGCTATTTTTAAAATATACACACACTTTACACCACACTCATAGGCATATATATTTAATGCATATATATATGATTTTCAAGCACAGAAAAACCCCTCTCTTTCAGAAGGCTCCTAAAAATATCCCCACAAAATTAACTACAAAAGATAAAACTAAAGGATATTCTATCTAACAGGATTTCTACATACAGGTTAAACTGTGATTGGTACTCAAAACATGATCATACAAGATCACACAATCTCTACACAGGAAAGTCGAGGAATATTCAAATAGTTATATAATTGCAGGAAAACTAACTCCAGTCACAAAATAGAGAGAAATTAACTGCAAAGTAGTATCTGAGCAGCAGTCCCCTTCTGAACTTATATGAAAGAAAAGCAACTTCCAACATCTCTTTTAGATATAGAGGTCACATCACATTTAGACATATAGGAGGTCACATCCCTGCCTAGTACTATTAGAGCTTTTCTTCCTCTAGTACTTCTGCCAAGACAAGCGGACACATTTGCTCAAGTCCTAGTCTACTCTTCCCCCCGGCATCTCCAGTGTCATGTACCCACCACATCCCCCTCCATAAATTCAGCTTTGATTTTTTGTTTCGGGGTTTGGTTTTTTGGGGTTGGATACTTGGGGGTTTTTTAATTTTTAATGTCACTGAGACCTTCCAAATCAAGCAGCTCTGCAGAGATGGAAAGAACAAGAAGAGAAAGAGAACAGGAAGAAGATGCTGTTGCCATGGAACTAGGTACTACAGTTAGTAACAGCCACTTTAACATATAGCCATTTAGCTCTAAATACGTGTTATGTTAACAGCAAACTACAGCAGCCTGGCTCCAGACTAAGCATAGCAAGCTGAAGAAGTCTAAGAATTTTTCAAGAAATCTTCTAGGTGTGGGGAACTGAGGGGAAAGTGAAAAAGCTCTTATGTACACACTTCCCACTTTTCTCCCATAGTATCACAATAAAAGCAACTGAGAAAATTAGTAAAATATTCTAAAATAAGTTTTATCAATTAAACAATATGACCATTAAAAACTTGCACAAAAGCATGTAAGAACAATAACTATAATCAAATAGCAGTCCATTAACTATTACCCTTGTCCAGCCCAACTTTTGTGGACCTCAAGTACAAGAAAGCTAAAGGATATTATCCAAAGCAAACTAAAAGACAACACAAAGCATCTAAAGATCCTGAACTTAAAAACACCTTGAAAAATTTTAAGTAAATCCCAGCTGCTGGGGGGTTGAGCACTGTTCTCAATCAGCAGAAACACTAAAGCTTGATTTACCTGGATTTGTATCCTAGTCCTATCTTCAAATTCCCTACAGTATCTGCATCACTCAAAGACCTGTTCTGTTTTTGCCATAACGTCCTATGTTTCCCAAGTCCATCTTTAGAGTATCTTCAGCTCTTCTGATTTCCTTTTCTTAATTACCAAACTACACAGCATTTTTCTTTCTCTCAAAGAGAAAAAACTAAAAAAACCTATCTTCTGCCTGTAAACGGATTTATTTTCCATCAGCAAAGAACATGCCCCAAAAGCTTTGCTTCCTAAACAAACAAGAAAACCACTAAGAATCAGTTCTTGCTATAAATTAATATTAAAACCTTAAACAGGACTAGGGTTTTCTTTGTTTGTTTATTGTTGTTTGTTTTTTCAAAGTTCACTGCTTATTTTCCACTTTTAACATGACTGCTGTCATGGCTGGAGTCCTGACACCTCAAAAATATGTATCACTTACCCAGTTTGAAGCTGATACTGAGATATTCTCATTTTCTTATGAATGACCCATGACAAACTGTGAAATTTCATGTTTTAAAATACCAATGCTTAATATGAGCTTCATACATTCAGAATAATTGGGAAATATGAAAGTACTGAAACCCAAATATCAGTAGAACACATTTAGTGGGTTTTATATGACTGAAATTTATGTATGAGAATAACTGACAAAGTACATTTATTAAGAAAAAGCGAAATAAAGGAAGAGTTACATGTCAATTAAAAGCAGACTCAAAATGCCTTGTTGGCCTTCTAAACAATTTGTATTTTGCCATCTCATCAATTTACAGTATTCTTCTTGTCATATGTAACTAAGTGAACCTACAAAATAAATGAAAAATGTAACTTCAGGATTCCATGCTGGTCTTAAACTGAAAAATTCAAAGTGTTTGTTCATTTGATACATTTAACTGTGTCTTTGCATACATAGTACCAGAATCCTGAAAACTCTCACATTAGCTCCACTGGTGAAATCCAACTGCTTCCAACTGACAGCCACCAGCTGACCTGATACTATTCCCAGTCCACCTGATATGTTTCCCCATCCTTGTGGGATGTACATCACACTGTGAGCAATTCCTAACCCTAAAAAAACAAGCATGAAATAAAATCTGCCTTCTAAGCTATGGAGAAGAATAAAAGAACATTATTACATAGTTGATTGGGGAGAGAATGTATCGAGCTCTAAACTGTCTGATTCACCAATTATTTTTATTTATTGGTGTATTTCAAAAGAATATTACCTAAAATTTGACTGAAGGAACCGTGTTTCTTCAGATTCTTCATGAGTAAAAACCTAAGCAAGTAACTTGAAATAATGTGATTTTATCACATACAAACTTGTCTGCATCAAATTTTGAGATTTTTCACAAATGAAAATCTGAAATCTAAAAATAATTTCAAATCATCTCTATGGCAGCATATAGAGAAGCCAAAATTCTGTACTTTCAGAGTGACTATTGAGCCTGCTTGAGCAAAAAAGTGTTTTATATCTGTCAGTCTACCTTAGTAGCCAAAAGCTTTATCAAGCCAAATGTATGACTGTCCAAATGCAGGACTCATTACTTCTATCATTGTAATATTTCATATAAAGAAATAATAAAGGTTTGAAGTTCAACTGTTAACCACATAAACAACATGCACACATCCATAAGTCCAGCTCATTCATCCAGGAAAAGACAGTAAAATCTATTGAATGACAGCTCAAGTCAAAGCTCTCTCAAGTAAACTGAATGCACCTAGAGGTGACAAAAGTCTCTAAGCAAATGAGAGCCACTCTACTTTATGACATCTCTTCCACATATTTTATCCAAGACAGGAGAAAGCAAGTACACCCTGAAGTCAAATATTCTAATTGACCCAGATACTCTTTGCCCTTGCACATACTTTAAAAATACCAGTAATTTTGCATTAAAAGAGCTGTGTAATCAGCCCTCAATATATGATATGCTCATACACTTACAAGTGTAGAATTTTTTTGTGCTGTCTACATCTAGAAGGGCTGAAACAGAAGATCCCAGCATGCACCTCTTCCTAGAATGCATTAAAATGCACTACTCAACTTCTTCACAACACTCAGAACTGCAACAGCTTCGCTAGTATTTTGTACTAATTACGGCATCACCGAAGTCTCCCACTGATGTGCTCTTCCAGTGCCATCTGTTGAACAGCTAATTTAGACAGCCTAACTAGAGACATCTCTTGAAATTCTGCTGGCAGGTATTCGCAACTATAAACAGACTCTCAACTATGCCAACATACTCCCCAAGCCTGGTGGCTATGTCTGCAGAAATACCTGGAACATACAGATTGAAAATGGAGATTAATCAGACCCAGAGAGATGTAAACACAGAGAATATACAATATCTGAATGAATATCTGACTTCCAAACTTTCCTTGCAATTTCTGCACCTTAGAATCTTTAAAATTACATAGGTTGACAAAACACAGGCCTCTTGACAAAATTACATGGACTACTGGAGTGCTACTCAGCAAACACCATCATCTCCTTGGTGTTTATGAAAAATAATCAAAACTAAATTTGCATGTCTCATTTTGAGGTGAAGAAAAACAGGTATTAATCACATACACATGTGAAATTATCAGAGAATATATTTAAAGCTAAAACTTTACAGGTTGGTTTTATATGATTGTATAATCACATAGCTATCTCAAAGCAGTGTTTGCAAAAGTACACCAACAAAAAGTCTGATTGTTTCTATCTATGCGGCCTTTATTCATTCCTTATCTTTCTCACACTTTTAGGTTAGGTGTACTCACTTCCAGAGACAAATACTACAAACAATGTTGCCAGAATACACTATTACAGAAATAAAATAAAAAACAGTATTAACTTTCAGTAGTTCGGATGGAACCTACCATACTGGAAACAGACCAAAATACAACTCACGGTTAAATGGAACAATGGCTTTTAAAGATTTTTAATAAAAATACTATCACAAAAATGGCTTTAAACTATTAATCAGTACTGGTTCAGATAACTTAGACTTTCCTAAAATATATGTTAATCTGCTCACATATTTCCATAAAGTGGAACAGACAAGCATTAAACTTGATTTTTTTGAACCCACAGCTGCATTATTCCCGAGAAATGAAATCTGGCTATACATTAGAAATATATAACCTTTTTTCTTAGGTTATTCTTAGCAGAACTTGCCTCAGAACATACAGCATAACTGTGCATGGAGGTAAACTGAAGAGAATAATGTAGACAGTCAAGGAACAATCATGAAAAAGATGTATCTGGAGATTTAGAATTTCCAACTTGACAAAAAGAAAAAGCCTTTTCACCATGAGGACAGTAGAATATGTTCCCCAAGAAGCTTTGTAGTCTCCATCCCTGTAGGTTTCTGAGATTCAACCACGAGGCACAAAGAAAACCTGTCTGATCTCAGGGCTGAAAGGAGGTTGGACTCTTTTCAAACTCAACTATTCTACAATTCCATAGCTCAAAAAATTATGAGTTGTTTTAATACTTTAACTTAATATTTCAGAATTATTTTTAATAAAAATTTATGTCTGAAAATATCTAGGAACTTAATTTCTTAATTATTTCAATACAGTACTACAGATTTGTTAACTATTTATACTGTTGAGAAGCAGAACATTCAGTTTATAAGAAAAAGTAAAATGGAACCATACAATCATCAGGCCAGAAGGGACCTCCAAAGGTCTTCTAGTCCTGCTTCCCTGCAGTCGCAGTGACACCCCCAACTAGACCAGGTTGCCCAGGGCCTCACTGAGCCTCACCTTAAATATCTCAAGGGAAAGGGGCCTCAACCACCAAAAAAAAAAAGCTAGAATTAACTACAAATGTTGTACTCCTAAGTGCTTTTCTTCCATGGAATCATAACACATATATAGTTTATTGTATTTTTAGCTTCCTTATTTTTATTAAGAAAATTACTAAAATTACCTTGAAACTGAAAAAAAAGTTTCTACATTCCTTGGACATGACAAGCACCAGGTTTATATTATATCCAGTTAATGAAGCCTAGTTCAATTATCTGCAGAAGTATGAGGTGTTTTTCCCCTGCTGACCCAAGATCTCACTGAAGTGTATTTGTGCCTTACTTGGAAGTGTGTTTCAAAAACAGCAACTTAATATAACACAAATTTCAAGTGCTGTATTTTGGAAACTCCTAAATAGCTAAATTTATTCCAGTATTCCTAAATCTACTGGTGTAAAGTACTAAGAAGTTGTTCTCCATATCTGTTCCCATTAATTTTATTTTAATAATGAAGTCTGTATCCCTAGAAGTTATTTCTTCAAATAAGCAACAGCAAATATTGACTCAGGATATTTCCTTCTATGTATTTGTAGTTTCAGTCTAGATTAGCAAAGAAATTACATATAAAATACTTGTTAAGTAAAGAAAGATTAAATACCTATTAAAAACACCATTAATTTCTGATAGAACATATACACTACATTGCAGCTTTCAGCTTTCGCACTATAAATCAAATTAGCATAGTGAAGATGATGCGGTTTTTCCCTTCTCTGAACTTTCTACATTGTATTACTCTGTGATATGAAAAGTCTTTAAATGAAGTAATCTAAATTCCATTGCACACATTGACACTTTTGTCATTCATCTTGAAAATGACAAAAACATAAATGGCTTTAGTAGTGGCTTTATTGGTAACAGATGAACATAGTTTTAATGTACGATTGCTGATTTTGTAAAAGCTCACCCTCTCTTGCATAGTCACTTTTCTAGAGAATGTGGAAAAGCTCAGATGCACACCTTCATATATAATTGAAAAAAAAAAAAAAAAAAAAAAAANNAAAAAAAAAAAAAAAAAAGAAAAAGAGAAGCTCATATAACAGTATTTTGTACTCTTAGCAATTCAAGTACTTAAAAGAGTACTTAAAGCCTCCTATTTTTAAGCTAACTAATCAAAGACCTGGACACCAAGTAGATACTATTCATCACAAACTTAGACTTCCACCCTCTAAGTTTTGAACTGCTAAGTACTGTCTAGAGACAAATATAATTTAACAGGTATTATACAGATTACAATTTAAAACAAAGAACCCAACAGTTAGTCATGCCATTTCTCCTCCTTTTTTTTCCCCTCCTTTTACAAAGCTTAAAGGGAAAACAGTCCATGGGCACAATCACACCAGGATGTAAGAGTAGTGTTCTATCATACAGAATAATTCTAATCACTATTAGCAATCTTTAGCAGAGAGTATAAACAAGGTATGCCTTTGGTAGTAAGTGGAAAAGTGGCATAAAATAATAATGAAAACTTGATACAAAGGTATTTTTCTTCACCACCATTAGTGGAATCAATTGTATGCAAAGCCAGGAATAGAACCACTGAAAAAGTCCGAATACCTTGACTGCTTGCCTCTGGCCTGTTGTTGAAAAAGGATGTCCCTTAACATCTGGATTTCTCTAATCTTTTTTTTATTTCCTTTTAAACGCTACTTAATCCATGGCTGCCTGCAATAAGTCTTGCTCTTCTTTCCCATATTTGGTTGCCGGACAGATTATTTCTATCTGATTGGTAGTTTTCCTCTGGGGAGTAACTGAAGAGTGTTAAATGGCATCTTTGTATTACAGTTCATCTGCGTATATACAGTCTTGTAACTACAATAATCCCATCACTACAATAGCCAAACACAGTTTCTAACATGGAGAGTCCTCACTCAAGTAAACATCTCCCTTACACAAGGATGGCTGACTGGGATGCATATCTGCTCCCAAGCTGCCACGGACAAACTAACCTGGTATATTAAACTGCAATCAGCACCAGTTGGTATCTGTTGGTATCAGCTCCAGAACACACACACAGCATCATGAGACCAGTGCTGCTGCTGGAGCAGAAAGCTCTGGGGGAGCTGGGTGGCTGACAGCCAGAACGGTAACCACTTCAGCCACCCCTGCTACCTCCCTCACCAACTAGGAATCAACACCCAAACAGGGAACAACGCAGACTGTACTTTTTATAGATTTACTAAAAGATTGGCACAAGTACCACCTCTCATTGCTTTCTTTTAAGCAGACAGCTGATAACATATTATACTGCTAATAAAATTTTTCAAGCATGCTGAAAGACTACAGGGAGAAAGAAAACCACAACTTGGCTTTAAGATACTGATGACAGATCGAAAAACAAGCGAACAAAAATAACCTAGCAAATCAATACATACCAGGGCACTGAAGAAAGTGAAAATTTTGCTGAATTAAATGAGAGAAGTCATTAAAGAAACCTGATGTGTGTAGCCAGTGTTCATGTGTTTCATTGACAGAAATCACACCAACCAAGTGCAAATGAACCTTTGTTTTTCTTTTTCACACAGCTGTGCAGAAGCAGATGAAAAATGAGAATAATGCTCAATTTTCATTTCTTGCTGTTTTACAACAACTGCAGCAGCCAGCTTTGCAGCAGGCTGGCTGTCAGCAAAAATTAAGTTTAGCTTCATAAGCAAAGGTTAGATTTCCTGGGAGATGATGTATAAGAATTCCTTTTTGAGTAAGGGTAGTACCCTCAGCGTAATAACAAGGAGGACTTTATGCTTATCTAAGATATTTATACAATCCTCTTAAACCTTAATAGTTATGGGAGGAGACTGAGAAACGTTGCAAGACTACAATGCTCTACAAAACATTTCCTAATTTAACAATAAGGATCAACACTATGTTCTGTAAAAAGGAATAGTTTCTAAAATAGTTTTGCTATAAGAGTTTTATAAAGTTACCTGTCGAAACCAGTATACAATTTACAGTATTAAACTGCCTTTGGCAAGGAACAAATTCTACGCCTACTTATTTGAGAACAACAAAAGAATACTTGAAATGAATATAGTGAAAATGAAAGAATGGGAAAGACAATCAGTAAAGCAAAAAGCAAAAAAAATATTTCTGTGCTTCTTTTTATGGAGATGTACACAAAAATGCCTAAATCCTGGAATATATGTTGAAAAGAACATAAATCTATCTAATCATATGGATACAGGCAGCAAAACTCAATTCTACATGCAGCTCATTTCTGAATCCCAATGTATTTCAAAATGTAATTTTAGAAATGCAGTCGAGCATATGCCAGAAAGAAAGAAATAACAAACTAGACCATTCTCTCTTTGTGGTCGGCACTAATCTGACCATTATTTTACTATTAATGACTAAACAACATAATTGTGAGAAACAGTTTTACAGCCCTTCCCAAAAAAGGGGAAAAAAAACAACCCACCACTTCGCAGACATTCAACAGCTGACTTAATGTTACCACTTCATACTGTGGACTTGTACTGATGTTAGTTTCGCTTTCAAAGTTTATGTTGGGCTACTTCAGGCTATTACTTTCTACAGCAAGCAGTGAAACACTGTCACTGTGTACAATTTCCAATAGGTGAAGACAGCCAGCTGAAAAGGGCCTGCTGCAGATAGATATTTTCACAAGGAGACATAAAAGAGGTACCGTGGATGATCTTTCCTCTAGTGCTATCAGAACAGACATACACGGGGCACGTACCAAACAGGCAATACAGAAACACCAGTTAACACATCTAAGCCAAGAAAATAACAGTAGGAAAGAAAGGAAGAAGCTGTGAGGGGAAGGAGGAAAATACAGGTAAAGTTACAGAAACAGAAGCCTCATAACTTATTTCTCCTGAAAATTACAAAGGTTTACACAGGATCACCACATACTTCACTATACTACTTGCTGGCATAAACACCAGCCATTTAATGTTGCCATTCTCCCTAAATTACGAGCTGTCGATTTGTTATGATCATCGTACTTGCTTCTGCCTGTCCAATTCTTCTGGTGTGAAAATGAAAAGAGAGGAACTAGCATTTACACACTAGCACCAAGCAAGAAGTATGACTGGTAATGATAATTGGGCTTTCCTTAAGGTGCAACATGGGATACTTTCTTCTTAAGATGCAGAAATGAAAAACCTAGGCAATACATTAGGAGACTTATAAAGTCACATGCAGAAAAATGAAAGTTAGCTTTAACTTCTGTTTTAAACATTTCACTAGCCACGCTATCTAGCCAACAGGTGGCTTCATAGCACATATTTGTAAAACTGGTACCTTGACCAGCAAGCTGTAAACTTTCTCACCTTCCCACTTCCATTTTTGCTTATCTGACAGACAACCAGAAATATACATAATTGGTCTTTGTTCCTACAAATAACCTTCACCCGGCATCAACGATGTCCAAAATTAGGGGAAAAACATCTGCAAAAATTACTTCGAGGTAATACAATTACTTTAAAATATCCAGAGAAGAAAAAAACATCACCTTTGTAAAAAGTACCCTCAAAACTTATTAAGCACATGCTCTTATTCAAGCAATAATCCAAATGTATTCCACTAGTAACAAAAGAAATATTAAACTCTGAGAGATAAATTTATTCCATGCATTCCATCTGTCTAACACATATACAAGCTCAGGGAAAAAAAAAAAAGCAGGTGAAATGCATTTTTAAAATAGAGACTGGTTTGAAAACTGACTACAGGGAAAAAAAAAATATTCCGCTTTTCCACCATATCAAGCACATTCATGTTCTACAATTTGAGGGCCTGTGCTTGAAGTAAGATACATTTTCCTATTTTTCAGCCTCTCTAGAAGGCCTGCATGAATGGCAATATACTGTGGTCTTACACCATTTTTGTACCTAGCATTCTGCCTTAGAACTCATGATTGATGATGGCTACACCTGTAGCTTCAAATTAACCTCACACAGACTGTTTTTGGACTGGGGCTGAATTATCCTTTAAATATCTATGACCAGATAGGATCTCCAAGTTCTTTGCAGCTATCATCCCCCATCACTTCTACCACGTCATTTTCAATAACAATAAAAGGTTTCTTTCATTAGAAGATAACACACTATCCTCTCAATTTAAGCTAAGATGCAGCAATTCTTTATAATGCAGTTAACCCTCTACAAAAATGGAAGGATTAAGAGGACCCATTTATAGTTTGAGGGGAAAGAAAGGACAGTGCCTTGATTACAGAGAAATAAAAGTGGAAAGATCTTTCCCAGCATCTGTACAGCGTTCACACATGCAAAGAAATGTCCAAGCATGCGAAGGAGGAAGAAGCAGTTAATAAGAACATTCCTCAGAATCAGGGAGAAGAAGGGACTGGCCTCTGGTTTGGAACTCACTTCACTCAATTATCAAGGAGAGAAATACAAAGTATTGTCTACAGGGACACCACAAAGATCCCACAATTCTCATCAAGACCATACAAATGGATTTAGTATAAATATTGCATAATACTTGCCTCCTATCAAGGCATTCAGTTGCTTTACAATTCAAAGATTTAATAAGTTTTGAACATGCACAGAATCCTACTTCCACATCTTTGCGTTTTTATACACATCAATCAGTTAGTACCTTCAATTTCTAATAGTGGAAAATTCCAACAGAATACAAACACTGATAACTGATACTACCCTCATTCCCCAGGTATGCATTATGAAAGAAACCTAATTTTTGTGAAATTCATATAGATTTTTGTTAATTCAATTTTTTATTAGACAGTGACTTTTTTCCAAAGCAATAAACAATTGCTTTACTACAATTGCAAAGTATTAACACAAACACATATAATATGAAAGTATATGCACCCATTCAGAATAAGATGTTGAAAGAGAAACAGATGTTTAGTAAAATATGAAGTACCTCAGATGAAAAGGCATTGGCTACATTTAAATAATAGTTACTTTTAGTCAAGCAAGGAATTTCCAGTCCTTGAAATAATAACAACTAGATAAGATTCTGTAATATAGTATCTCCCATAAAATACAGGCTACTGCTCAAGAAACTGAGTTCCCTAATCACTCTCAGAAGTTCAGACTTAACACTCACATTCAAAGACTACAGTATATTTCAGTGTTACTTCCTATAGAAACAAAGCTAAACCAAGCAAAGCTTCTTGTCCGTACACCCTGTAGCCCCTTCAGGGCTTCCCAATGAAGTCTTACCCAGTAAGCAGACAGTTAGTGTCTCAACTGAGGGAGCAAAAATTCATGTATTCTTACAGACATAAAACTACAAGACATGAACATTGCTAAATGCAGGAAAAGCTTTCTAGGAGATCAAACATATCTCCAAAACCAAAGAGGAAAGTGGTGTGAAACAAGTCTATTCCTCAGAGACATCTTTTACAAAACTATTTCATTATAACAGAAAAAAAATCATAGAATCATGGAATTGTCAGAGTTGGAAGGGACCTCTAGAGATGATTTAGTCCAACTTCCCTCCTAAAGCAGCATTGCCTAGAGCACTTTACTCAGGACTGCATCCAGGCAGGTCTTGAAGGACTCCAGAGTAGGGGACTCCACAACCTCCCTGGGCAGCCTGTTCCAGGGCTCTGCCACCCTCACCATAAAGAGGTTTTTCCTCATATTTGAATGAAACTTCCTGTGTTCCAGTTTGTACCTGTTGCCTCTCGTCCTGTCACTGGGGACCACTGAAAATAATCCTGTTTCCTTTAACCCACCCTTCAGATACTTACAAGCATTACTAAGGTCTCCCCTCAGCCTTCTCTTCTCCAGGCTACGGAGTCCTAGCTCTCTCAGCCTTCCCTCATAAGGGAGATGCTTCGATCCCTTAATCATCTTTGTTGCCCTACACTGGACTCTCTCCAGCAGTTCCCTGTCTCTCTTGAACTAGAGAGCCCAAAACTGGATGCAGTACTCCAGTTTTGGCCTCATCAGTGCCGAGTAGAGGGGGAGAATGACCTCCCTCAACCTACTGGCCACACTCTTTCCCACGCAGCCCAGAATTCCATTGGCCCTCTTGGCAACAAGGGCACATTTCTGGCTCACGGATAGTAAACTAACTACCAGGCCCCCCCAAGATCCTTCTTCTCAGAAGTGCTTTCCAGCAGGTCTGCCCCTATACTGTATCAGTGCCCGGAATTCTTCCTCCACAGGTGCAGGACCCTACACTTGCTCTTGTCAAACCTTATTAGGTTTTTCTCTGCCCAGTTCTCCAGCCTGTCCAGGTCACACTGGTTGGCAGCACAGCCCTCTGGAGTGTCAGTCAAATGTTTACCTTCAACCATTAGAAGCAAAAATGGTTTCTTATTGTGATTTGGTTTTAATTCTAATCAGCAGTTAAAAAAAGAAAGCCTTAGGTGACACTTTTTATACCACTGTGGTAAGAAATCACTAGGGAAAAAAATTGTTTCATGTATCACCTTAATTCAAAATTTGAGAGTCCTCATTCCCAAATTGGTATGTTCCACTCGCCATTTTACTTTCTTGAAAAATTAAAATATGATCACCAAAGTAATCATGAACAACAAATACTGGTGACTAAAAATCTTTGCTTTCTCTCTTGAACAACAGCTTATTAAGAAAAAACATTTTATATACTGTATCTGAACTATTTATGTAAGAAACATAGATAATTTCCTTAATGTTCAAAGTTCAGGAACTCAAAAACTGGGAAAAGCCAGAACAGCTGCCTGAGCAAGTCTCTCTTTCTTGCCTTACATACAAAACAAAAATGTTTACATTAATTCTACTCTCCACCAGTCTCTAAGATATATGGTCCCATCATTTACTGAAGTGTATACTAATTAAACTCTAAATTCCAGAGCTCACATACAGAATTATTGGCTTCATTAAGGAAATTTTTGCTGTCCCTGTATCTGACACTTAATGCACAGGCATTCAACGTTCTATTCTACACTTCATGAGCCAGAACACAGGGAACTCCATTTCCAGTTTTGCAGACAAATGCATAAACTGAAAAATATGCACCATCAGGCCAAATTAAGGTAATTTAATTCTGAAACCTGAATTCTGAATTTTCATAATATGAAGTGATGGGAGGCAAGGGAGCAGGTGTGTCTGACTTGCTGGGGTTTTGAGTAACTGTCTAATTCAACTTCCTGTCTTTCTTTAAAACTTCACAGTTCAGCAAATACTTTACAAAGTCTTTTCAGCCCAACTGTTTTGCTTACCAAAGCAGTAAGTGAATGAATCACTTATCTTACAGTAGAAAGTATCACATAGCCAGTTGATGAGCAGAAGATCCATCAGTGGTGTATTCCTAAAGGAGTTAAAAAGACACAGGGGGAGGAGAGGAAAAAAAAAAAAAAAACCACAACAAACAAAAAACCCCAAAACCAACCAAAGGAGCAAGATACTAACGATACAGAGGAGTGGAATAAAAAAGAAAAGAAACACCTGCCAAACACCATTCAAGATTAGTTCTAAGCCAATAATGAAAGTGCAATATGCAAAGAAGTAAATTCAAACTAACAGATCAGCCAACAATATTTCTGCCCTGAGTGTAAGCTTTGTATGACACAAACTCTGAGTCTGTTAAACCAGTGTCTCCAATGAGACACAGAGTATCTTCACAACCCCTACGACATTCTGCTTGTGACACACCAGATCTGAAGCTGATGGCCAGCTTTCCAAAAATACAATTCAAAGAAAAGTACTTTTTGACAAACTGCAAAGGTCAGAACTACAACCACTCTTACCTAAAATAGAGATAAAGCATCTGATTTTTGTCCAAGTTCAGATTATTTTACTGTACCTAAGCAACTCCTCCAAAAATCAACAGGAGTTGCAAGTTCATAGAGCACACTAAGAGAGTCAGGTTCCTTAAGACTCCATGGACATGAGGACCTTATACTCAAAACTGTATTCAAAATCCTTCTGCCCTTCACATACAGAGAGCTACTTAATCTAGGAAGTACCAGAATTTCAAAGGGACTTTTTTCTTTTTGTTTTTTTATTTTTAGTTAAAACCTCCTTAGTAGCCCTTAGCCTCATTCTTGTATTTAAAAAAAAAAACAAAACAAACAAACAAA
>VZRU01006918.1:296165-313980 GCA_013398155.1 Pedionomus torquatus | reverse complement strand
ATCTACTTACCCTTGCTCTTGGCTGAATGTATGTCATGTTGCTGACTTGGATCCCTTGCTAAACAGGAGGTCTAAGAGGGTCTTTATGCTGCAGGATCTGTGCTGTGTTTGCAAAGTAAAAACTACAGCGTGTGTATTTCTGATATATTTTGATTTTTAATCACAGTCCTTTTTCCTCCCCATGCACCATTTCTTTTTTTTTTTTTCTTTACAAATCCAAGTGTCTAAGTGGGAAAAACTTAGGACAATTGTAAGTAATGTCTTTGAAAGGGGAGATGTACCTGTTAGAACTTCAGTGCTCAGTATAATATGGCTTGTCCTCTTGTCTGACCTGATCCTGGACTGAGGTACATGGGTGCTACCACATAGTAAATGACTAAGAGTGACGATCACCAGAAACATTGCAGTGATTTGTCAGCTTATTATTTTTGTCGTCTTCATGTTTGGTTTTTTTTCTTTTTTTTTCTTTTATCTTTTTTTTTTCTTCTTTAAATCCAGCAGAGTTTTTCAATGCATTGGAAAAAAACTTGCACACAAAGACTCATATCATGTTCATGGCTGACAGAAGGACACGTGTCCTGATAGCAGCTGACAGGTTTCTGTAGGCAAAATCATACAACTAAGTGTTTCGTAGCTTTCTGCCCTGCCACTCCTGTGACCTGCTGAGGCTGACTGTGCACAGTTAATTCCACATCCAAAGAGCCAATGCTCTGTAAATTCACACCATAGCACGCTATGGAGTCAAGTGCTAAAATGTTCCAAATACCACATACTTAGATGAATACATATTGCTTAAGTATTTATTGCATAAAACCTTAGAAGGAGTTCCTGGAAGGGGTTGGAGAGAAAGATACTTAAAAGAAAATCAGTAAGATACTGCCTGAAAAACTAGGCAGTTGAATGCATGAATGCATCTCAATTTTTTTTAAAGAAAATATTATTCTGCCCTGCTAAATCAGTCTACTATTACACTTCACTCAACTGTCAGAACACTGCATTACACATAATGAGGGCAGAGTGATGCTATTGAGTTAATTAGTGCTGTTTGTTGTACCTCCCAGAAGAGAGACATTAGCCTGTGTAGGTTTGCCTTCATCCCAGTGATCCAAAATCAATCAGTATTTTACTGTTGGGAGTACAAGAAGGAAAGAATGTGGGTTTTTGAAGACCATGGTGTGCTGCTTGGCAGCTGCTGTGCCTCTTGCAGGCAAACATGCCGTTGCAGGTTCTGTGATGTAGGGGTGCTTTGAGTCAGAAAGAAGGAGAAAAGGAGTTTGGGGGAGAAGAAAGCTGTAATTTCAAGTTGATAATCTTGGTTTGGTTTTTTTTTGTTTTTCTCTGCAAAGTAAACAGAGAGATATGATCCTAAGCATGGTGGCAATGCAGGCAATCAATGTGAATCCTCTACGGCGTGAGCCAAACTGGGTGATATAGATCTTTTCCTTTAAAGTGCTGGATCTTTTCTTGTAGGCGGGGAAAAGATCTTCATACCCATGGATTGTACCTCATAGATCCTCTTCAAGGCTGTGCAGAGCACAGAGCTTAATTACTCCTCACAGAGAGTCGGGGGGGCCTGGTTTTCCCCTCCTTCCCCCCCCAGTCCCTATCAACCAAGCATGAAAGCGTGTGATACTTACTGCAGCAGGTCTTGTATTCAGTTTCCTTTTTTTTTTCTTAAGTCACTTTGATATTCTTTTGCTTGTTAATAAGGTGCCATGTATTGCTGTGGGAATTTCATCGTGCGTTCAATGACTCTTTAGTAGCTGCATCAAAAAAAAACCAAGAGTACAGTTAATTGTACGTAATCTATTACCTTTTAATTTTGTTATTGTCATAAAATCATTTGGGATCCTCCCTGTCCACAGCTAAACACGTCCCACGCAGCACAGTTCTGTGCCCTGACAAGTGACTGTTTTGTTTGACAGATGATGTCTCAGGCTGAAGGCCAGCAGAAAGACTTGATCAGGAGCATAGAATGCCTTCCTGTCTCCGGTCACCTTACATCCTTGGATCAAGACCTGCTAATGCTGAAAGCAACTTCCATGGCAACCATGAACTGCTTAAATGACTGTTTCCATATTCTCCAGTTACAACATGCTTCTCAACAAAAGGGATCCTTACCAGCAGGTGGGTATAGATGCTCACAAAGAGCAGAACCCTGTAACAAGTACAAATCCGTTCCTTCTTGCAAAAATATTTGTTGCAGTAAATCCAGTTTCACGTGGGTAGAGAAAACTGCTGGCTGCCTGGTTTCTTGAGAGGTTTTCCGGAGTCTTACTTGCTGGTGTTGAGTATAACCCCCGTGCTATTTATTTACTTGTTTTCTCTGATCTGTCAAGAAGTCTCTGGCAGCAACTGTATAAATGTAACATGTAGTTGTTGGGAGCATCTCACAACAGAATAAAGTACATAAGGCACTGCAGTGAGAAGGCTGTGATAATCTTGGTTTGGGCTACTCGGGAACATTAATAGCTACTCGGGAACAGTAATAGTGGAAGGGGACTCTTACAGGATTGCAGATTCTAGGATGTGTGGTGTCCAGCACAGCTCTGTCAAATATCATGTTTGTGTTGTTTTTTTCCCCCCCCACACACTAAGAACCTATCATAAGCATTTACATATGCGTAACTATCATTTCTGGTTAAGTGTTAAAATACAAAGCTTTACATTTGCACAGATTATTATTAATGCTGTTTGTATATTTCGTCTTATTTTTAGTATCCTTATTTTAATGTCCTAGTCTGTGTTGCATACCATACTGAGGCCAGAACAGACTTGTAAGCAAATGCAAATTAGTTAAAGGTAAAAAATAAAGAAATTGAATCTCTTTTCCTAACCAACCAACCAACCCACCAACAAACAAACAAAAACTCACCAACCCCACTGCTGGTGGATGTGGAATAACATGCGTTCCCAGGCAGCAGACAAATATGTTGCACAATTGATTGCTTCATGGAAAAAGGTGCTTACCAGTATCATTCCACCTAGTTTGTATCCAGTGTGTGGAACTGAGTGTGTGCTTTCCTGCTGGTAAATTCTTCTGCATCTTATTGTGACTTTTTTTCTTCATATATTTACTTTGTGGCTTTTTGTGAGCAAAAAGCTTTCAAATGTTCTCACGAGCTTCCTTTATGCAGCTGATAGGGTATATATGGTAAGTATATAACAAAGTACACTCCAAAGTTGTCTCTTACCTTATCTTTCCCATATTGCTATTGTATTTGTGGTACTTGCTTTGCCAGTGTATATTATTTCAGAGCTGAAATTGGTTTAGCTTTTAAGATGAAAGAAGATGGTGTATGAAAGTATTAAAACTATATAGACTTTTTTTTTAAATCACTGTAGGTATTTAAAGAAAATATTTAAATATTTTATGTGAATTATCTTTTTTTTTTTACTGTATTTCAGTTCAAAATTTCATTTTAAAAATGAAAAAATGAATGGCATCTCTCCAAGTCTCCAAAGTTACATGGAAAGAACACTTCCTATTCCCTGGGAATTTTAACTACTGATGTACAACTGTGGGAGGTGCACATCAGAGGTCTTTTTGTTTTGACGTTTTCACATGTGTGCAGCTAAGGTGGCTTTTTTTGACCCATTACTGTATCTGGGGAAATAAGTAAGGCCAAGTGAATACCCCTGTAATAACTTAGGAAGAAGATATGTTGGGTTTGTTTTGTGTGGTGGTTTTTTTTTTTTTTGAGTGCTTTTGTTTAAATGTTTAAATTATGTAGGGAAAAGCCAATTCATCTGAAGGGAAAAGCCAATTCATCTGACTGCTATTCAGTTGGTGTCTGCCTGTAAATGGCCAAATCTAAAAACGTTGCTTGAAGATGTCTAAATCTTGGAGATTTCTGGTGATGTTGTAGAGAAAAGGATGGAGAGGGGAAGAGCAGCAGATCAGATGATGCCTTACGGGAGCCAGAATTAAAAATAGACTGTTAAAAGAAAGCGTATGCCGTTCTGCAGCTTTCCACTCTCCCACTGGTGTGGCCTTTCTGGAGACACTGCAATACATTTGTTCCTTTTAAGGATTGCGAAGAACTGTGGGTTGGTTTTGTTTTTTTTTTTTAAAGACTACTTAGCTTAGATTCTCCCTCCCCCACCTCATTCAGGAAGGATTACTTATTCTTCTGGTTCAACTGATGGAGTCTTTTTGGTGGGCTTCAAAAGTTGATATAGAAAGGAAGGGGGTTGTGGCTTACTTGGAATGCATCAGGAGACACTGTCTTGCTGGGGAAAAAGGTGTCTGGTCCCATTAATAAAGCTGGAATTTTTCCCACCCCTGCATTTTCCCAGTGGAAATGCTGCTGTTCATCTGAACTAAAGTTACTCTGTTGTGGTTGAGGATGTGACCTAGTTCCAAGTAGTAGATGTCTGGAAATAGAGGATAGTGTATCATAGAGGAAGAGGCAAGAGCTACCTTGGTGTAGGTACCTAAGCGTAGGAAACTGCTCTGTGGTGGGAGAAATTTGGACTTCCTAAGAATTTCTGTGCTTGTAACCCAGCCAAGATGGTTTGCCAGTTTGTGTGTTCTCCAGTAAAAACTGATTGCAGTCACCTGTACATTTATTAGCCTTTGAAAAAGAGTGGAACATTTGTATTATTAATGAGGGACCTGATATGTCCTGATAAATTAGCTGGGAGTAACTAGAGATGCTGGAATCATTGAGAGGGTAATAAGCCCTACAGTGTGGGTTGTTTTTTTTTTTTTTCTTTTGAGCAACTATTACTTATTCAGCAGCGTGTGCCTGCTGCTTTTGCAGACAAGTACCCTCTCCAGAGAAAACACTGGTGACAAAATTTTTCTGCTTTAGCTCTTTTTAGTCTAGAGCTTAGCTGGGTTTGAGAAGCTGATAAATGGTGGGCTTTATTTTCATTTTTATTTTGTTTAACCAGTTAAAGACAATTGTAAGGGTTACTTAACGTTCCCGTGATACTGGGTTCTTCCTATAGTGTCTGATTACACCTTTCATGACACCAACTAGTTTCTCCAGTCCAAGTTGCATGTATTACAGCTCGCCAATCGCAGTGTTTGTGCTAATGATCACTGAAGGTGGTGTCTCGTTGCACCACCTTTGTTTAGTGGCTGCTGAAGGGATTGGCTGCAGGAGGAATTGGCTGCTTTCAGCTTATTTCTTACAAAAAATAAATAGCTCTTTTGTGAAAATTCCTATTTACCAACCATCTAGAGGATGAGCAAGTTTCAGCGCAAACTTTCTTTTGCTTCAGGAACGACGATCAATTGGTTGGAACCGAAGATATCTCTGGCAAACCACTTCAAAAATGGAGCGGCTCAGAATTTCCCAGCGGAGATAAACAAGCCAGCATCTGTCAGAGAGGAGCAGTCCGTTGCAGAGCCCTGCCAGCTAACAAGGGTAAGGTAATGTGAACATCCCATTTCTGTGGGGAATTATTTTGAGGAATATCTCTAAATGTTTCCATTATATTATTTGAAAATGATTTAATGACATTTCTTCTCATCTCTTCTTGGTTAATTTTGTTGGAGGAAGAGTGAGTGCAGTTGCAGTAAATGAAATTTTCTACCTTGCTTTTTCAATCATTTTTTGCTGCGTTCTGTAACTAGCTGTCAAGTGGAGGGAACTAATTGGGATGGTAATGCAGCATTCCCTTGCATTTTGATCTACAACAACTGGAAACTGAAGTGTAAAAAACCTAACTGGAATTCTTGACACTCCCAAAACGGGCCCAAGAAGTGTTAAGCAGATGAGACAAAAAAAAAAAAGCTTGTCTTCAGCTATTAAATCTGTCTGCCTTTTCTAGCTCTTGCTGTGTCTGTTTTTCTTAATCTGAACAACTCTCATCACTTGACTTCGGAATGGCTTAATGTATTTGAAATAATGGCTACAGTCTGTATCATTGTAACTGTCAAAATTGATTTGAAGTGCAAAATAACTAAAGTAAAAAACCAGTGGGGATTATGTTAAAGAGTGTGTTTTCCTAACTAAGCTAGAAAATCGTAATTACCTTCTTTTTATACTAGTTGGTTTCACACAGTTGTTTGGATGGGACTTTATCATTGTGAAAAGATAATGTGCTGTTGTACGTCTCCAGAACAGCACTGTGCAACCTTACAGCAAAATCGAAACAGAAATTTTTTCTAGTTGCTATAGTTGATAGATTTTTTTTTTTAAATGGATCTGAGTAGTTGCTACTAAGTTAAAGAAAAAAAAAAAAAGAAACAAACCAGGAGCTTTCCAATAAATAATTCCTTTCTTCTTCTAATAATTGAGTTACAGTTCAAGTGCTTAATGTATACCACTGTGTTTGGGATACAGCTAGTCTTTATCACTCCCCTTAAGATACTTTGAGCTCTCTCATTTATGATAGCAGCACAGTGTAGCGTCCTTGGAAGGGAGTCACCTGGGTGATGCTGCAGTTTTCCTCAGGGTTTGAGCTCTGCAAGGACTTGTCCCCCTGCGTTTGGTGGTTGAACATTCATACGTTTGCCTTGAGCTGGGGCAGTGGGTCCAGGACAAAGGGCTCTCTGCTCAGGCAGATGGATATTGCTGCCCTCCTGTGGCTTTCAGTGCCTGTCCCCTCTGCCTCCCATCAGCTATTTGCCCTGGGAGGATGCTACTTGGAGCTCGAGGAGTACCACCTTCCCTCCCACCTGAAGCATTTGGTGGTTAAAACAGTGCTTGAGGGATGGTGGCTGTTAAAAACAGCGCTAATATAATGTCTGGTGGTCTGTTTGGGTGTTATGATTATACTAACAGACAACCAGCCTCTGTGGTGTGTGTATGTATGGGTTTTTGCTGTTTGCTTTTTTTATAAAACTATTCCAAGTTACTTTTCCTTTTTCCTTTACTCTTACCTGTTGGCACTAGCAGCAGCATTGATAATGCTTGTGAAAACAACCTTGGAGATATGTTAATTGCCTGTCATCAGGCCTGGCAGTAAGCAAGTAACTAGGAAGTACCAATTGCCTTTGCGGTACTGATGCCAACACTAGAAAGTCTGAAGTAGTGTGGAGGTGGAAGGGTGTTACTGAGGTGGTTGGAATTTCTGCTAACATTTGTTTTGCTATTTTGTGCTAGATGTTTGCCTTTCTGTTAACTCACAAAACTTATAGGAGGACATGTCATCTTTGCTTTTATCTCTTTTTTTTTTTTTTTTTTTATTTTTTTTTTTTTTCCCACCCTGACCCATGTGAGAAATGGTGATGAGATGGTGAGAAATCTTAGCCTGAATCATCTAGACAAAATCTGCACTGAGTTAATGTCCCTTTATATACTCAGCTGGTTTTTATCTTGGGGGTAGATTCCACCGTGTAGCTCTCTGCAGGGGTTTGTTTAGACTTATTTTTTTGGACAGTTAAATACAACACAAACTCTTTTTTCTGGGTATTGTCTGGCCAGTCACATCTTTGAGCTGATGTTTATGGCTCTTTTATTTTAGGAACCTGAAGAAATAAATTCAGATGAGGAGCTGGAGGATATCTGTGATGATAAAGAAGATGACCTTGGAGCAGTGGAAGAACAGCGCAGTGTTATCTTGCATCTCTTGTCTCAGCTGAAACTTGGCATGGACTTAACAAGAGTAAGTAACTGAACTGTGAAGACTGGCTGCAGAAAAAGTGAAGTGCCAGTTTAAACTCAACTTCTCTATTGAACAATATTGAGTTTGATATGAAATTGTGAGCTGTAGCAACTTCAGGTCTCAAGATCCAATGTTCCAGGACGTTGCAGCTTTTAAGTGGAACGTATTGAGGGAGTGGATTTCCTTCAATGCAACTTGCCACATATTTCCTGTTGGATTCTTTTTGTGTTGTCTACAATTTTTTTGTTGGCTTTCCTACAATGGCCTGTTTTCTTTCGTGTGTGTGCACACCTTAGTCTTTCCATGCTGTTTTCTACATCCTTCTCGTATTTTTGTCTTTCTGCTTTCCTTCCACAATCTATCTTTCTCACTCGAAAATGCTTTTACACACAAATCACATAAGCCTATACCTGTATTCACGCTGCTTCTGAAAAGAAGCTTTATTTTGATTCCCCATTATGTATCATCAGACATCTGTTTATGCCTCTCTGTCCGATTCTCGTTTCTGTGTTTGCGCACAGCTATAGCAAGCAGGAACAAAGTTATACTGGTGTGAAGTGGGTTTGACACTTCAGTGCAGCCCTCAAAAGCAAGCAGCTTTGAAAAATTAACACTTAGCTGCTACTAGGCAATTTGGGCATCAACTCTGGGAAAACTGGCCTGCTACCAGCTTATGTTAAATTAACTTTTGTAAAGGCTTCTTATCATGAGCAGTAGACACTTTTAAAGCAAAACTGGATTTTACAGTACCATGGAATGAGGAAGGCACTCCAGGTAATTCTTGGAATTATGGATTACAATTATTTTTTTTCAAGCTATGTTTTTTGAGCTCTAGCTACTTGGCCTCTTGTATTGTGGAGCTTACGCTTCGGAATTTGGAAAAAAGGTGATATGAACAGGTCCTGCTGCCTTTGAGCTAAACTAATACTGCTGCTGCTTAGTCAGGAATTCCTTAAGATGTTGTTTCACTTACACTGAAGATTAGATTTGGTCTGTCTTTTTCTCTTAGATGGAAAAAATTGTCAAGTCAGTCTCCTACTTGTGACTTCTGGCTGTGTATAAAATTGCCTTTAGTTCAGAACAGGCAGAGCATTGAAATGCAACAAGCCTGACTTCAAAACAGGTAATGAGGTTGTTAGAATAGCGTTTAACCTAAATAATCAGGGTACTGAAATGAAAAACAACTTTAATAATCCAGGTCGATGTTGAAACAACATGGCAAGTGTATTCAGCTGAACTTGTGTATCTATTAAGAGTCTTTGGTTTGTGCTCCACCTCTGTGAATGCAGCTGACTTAAATGGACTGTCTTGATCTCATTGTTGAGACACCCTGCCTTGCTCTTTACAGCAGTTACTTACATGATGTTAGTTGCCACTACAGGGAAGGAAAAGGCATGATACCTGCAGCCTCTTATTCTACAGCATTGTTCTTGGCCCAGCAAAGGCCAGGGCTGCTGGTTTTACACTGGTAAATATGGGGTGGGAAAACATAAGGTCCTCTGCTCAGAGGTATGGGGTAAACCAATACTATGTTATTTCTCATAGATGCTTGCCCTAGTTGTTGTGGTCAGAGAGGCTGCAGGCTCTCAGGAGCACTGGCATAACTTCCTTGCTTTTCTCTCCATTAGACAAAACCTTTACAAACCGCTGCTCTGAACATTCATAGAATAAAATCATATAATCATTCAGGTTGGAAAAAACCCTTAGGATCATTAAGTTCAACCATCAACTCTGCTCTACAAAGTTCTCCCCTACACTTTATCCCCCAACATCACATCTAAATGACTCTTAAATGCATTCAGGGATGGTGACTCAACCGCCTCCCTGAGCAGCCTGTTCCAGTGTCTGACCACTCTTTTTGTGAAGAATTTTTTCCTCATGTCCAGTCTAAACCTACCCTGTTGCAGCTTGAAGCCATTCCTTCATGTTCTATCACTAATTACCTGTGAGAAGAGACCAGTACTGACCTCTCTAGAATGTCCTTTGAAGTCCCTTGCTGTAGTTAGAGCTACTTCCACGTGTCTGCAGAGGAGAAAACAAGCAGGAACATGTTATCTCTTTGCAGCTCTTTTATTTTTTTCGAGGGGTGCTCAATCCCTTACAACCTCTTTAGTCCTAATGTAACTTACTAGGCTCTTTTCCTCCTTGTAAATTGCTTTTCTGAGATGTGTGTTTTGCTCACATCTTAGAAGAGGGACAAAGCTGAAAGTTCAGTCTGAAAGTGTGGTGTCCAAAACAAAACAGAATCCTTCATGGGAGAAGTTCCTTGTGCCTGTTTCTAGGTTTTACTGACTTTCTGGGTTTTCTTTTATTTCAGGTGGTTCTTCCCACTTTTATTTTAGAGAAGCGATCGTTGTTGGAGATGTATGCGGACTTCATGTCCCACCCAGATCTCTTCATTGCAATCACGAATGGCACTACCCCCGAGGAGAGGATGATTCACTTTGTTGAGTATTATCTCACTTCATTTCACGAAGGTCGCAAAGGAGCTATTGCAAAGAAACCGTACAATCCAATCATCGGGGAAACGTTCCACTGCTCCTGGAGGATGCCGAAGGGCGATGTAGCCACTGATGCTGGCAGTAGCTCCTCTGCTCACTCCACCTCAGAGCAAGTAACTCTTTCCAAAGATCTGGAAGGCCAAAAAGAGCCGGACTACTATACAGTAAAATTTGTAGCTGAGCAAGTGTCCCACCATCCTCCCGTCTCAGGGTTCTATGCTGAATGTGTAGAGAGAAAAATGTGCGTCAATGCCCATGTCTGGACCAAAAGTAAATTCTTAGGAATGTCAATAGGAGTGACAATGGTTGGTGAGGGTAAGTGTAACTTCTTTATTAATTTTATAAAGCTAACAAAATATTTGTTTGGAAGGGAAGTTGATGTTGTATGCCTCTGGTGGAAATAAAGATGATCACTGGTCACTAGTTTTCTTTCAAAGACTTTTTGAAGAAATTTGCTTGTGGAGATGCCAGCTGTTATTGTGTGTTTTCAGTTTTTTATGTACTTTTAAATTTTTTCCTGTAATCTTTGTGATCTGCGAGCCATACTGTGCAAGCCTTCAATGATTTCTTACTTTATTTTTAGAGTTCACGAAGTACAGAAGATACTGCAAGTCCTCATTCTAAACAGCAAATTTTCATAT
The DNA here is from genome assembly GCA_013398155.1 of Pedionomus torquatus. Classification (NCBI taxonomy): domain Eukaryota; kingdom Metazoa; phylum Chordata; class Aves; order Charadriiformes; family Pedionomidae; genus Pedionomus; species Pedionomus torquatus. The sequence goes on along the minus strand of VZRU01006918.1, from coordinate 303,275 downwards.
GTAGAAAAAACTAGATAGGTTTGTGCTTTGCCAAAAATTTGGATTATGTTTGGAAATAAAATTCTTACTTTTAGACCAAAGGGTAGTTATTGCATTGTGAACTGGTATTTGTGCATGTTTCTAAAGTATTGGACAAATTAATTCACATCCAGACATTTATTAAATAGAAATGATGTTGCATTTGGATATATTGCACTTATATCTTACTATGCAAGTTTTAATTTTCTATAACTAGAGAAATTGGATTCTTTAGGGACAGAGAAGCTTACCTGCCCTTTCCCTTTGGTACTAGTCTTTGCTTCATGAGGTCAGGTGGCATCTCCCATTCTGTGTCCCTTGTGTGTATTGCTCAGCATCTTGGCGTTCTAGACACTCGCATCTAAACTGCGTGTCTGACAGGGGAGTGAGCATGGCAGGGGATGTGGAAGCACATCTTGATGCTTTGCCTGGACCAGGTAATTTCTGAAGTTAATGTCTCCCTTAGTGCATTTCTCAAATCATGTAATGAGTGTAAAAGGCATGACAGTTTCTGGAAAGCAACCTCAGACACACATCACTAATATACTACAGAAGCATGGTTTGATGCAGGCAGCAGTCAACGGTCATAGAATTATAGAATTGTCTAGGTTCAAAGGGACCTTTAAGATCATCTAGTCCAACCATCATGCTATGCTTTTGTGATGGCAAGAGGCAGATCTTGTGTTTGGTGTTTTTTATAGGAATCAAATTATGTGGGCACATGATTGTAGGAAAAAAAATAATTGGGCACTCATCTTGAAACCCAAAGAAAAATTCTAGTTTTTAGGAGATCCTTGACACTTATTGCAAAAGCCATTGCCAGGAAAGAGTTGGGGTTATCTTGGCTGAGAGGTGGGGTAGGGAGGCATATCTCCCCTACCTGCCTTCAGATAGGGTTGGGTGTATCACAGAGAAACCACATCAGAAATATTGGCCTTCCTCAGGATCTGCACTTCAGGGTATCAATTTATTTGCTTTTGGCAGAGTAAGTCTTGTGTTGCTGTGCTCCAGAACCATCAATAAGAGAGTGACCAGCCTTTTCACATGTTAATGAAAAGTATGTTGCCCAACACAATATTATACTTTATGGAGCAAAATTGTTAGAATGAGTGTCTTTTCCCAAAAGAAACATAAATGCATGTTATTCAGGTTAGTACTTTCTACATTTAAATATTTTCCTGAATCTGTAGTAAATGTAACTTTTGTGGAGTGTGGGGTTTTTTCTTTTTGCTGTGAGAGGCTATGAGGAAAAGTGCTCAGATGGATTGGATGTCTGTTTCAATAATGTTTGATCTTTTCTAAAAGGGTCCTGATTTAAGGATTCTTGTGTTTCTTCACACAGGTGTCTTAAGTCTCTTGGAACATGGGGAAGAATACACCTTCTCTCTGCCCTGTGCGTATGCTCGGTCAATTTTAACTGTTCCCTGGGTAGAACTAGGAGGAAAAGTCAACATTAACTGTGTGAAGACTGGATATTCTGCAAGTATTAACTTTCACACTAAGCCCTTTTACGGTGGTAAATTGCATCGGTGAGAATACTCTTTTATTTTTTCCATGTAATCCACACTCTAGAACTGCAGTAGCTGCTTAACTCCCCTGTTCTGTGCTGAATAATACTCGTTTGATAGTCTGAGGAAAACATAGTTTTTCCTGTTTATAAACACTTGAAGATACTACTGTTTTCTTAAACAACATCATAGCTAAGCAACTGTATCTTATGTGATCCTTAAGGAAAAATCGGATTGCCTTTGAAGACAGTAAGGAAATTCCATGTTAGTCTGACTGTTTTCAAAGCACAAAACCCCACAAAAATTGTTTTCAAACCACAAAAAAGCAAAGCTCCTGGCTTTTATTCCTGGTTGCCACAGATTCTCTTAGTTCTCTTAGAAACAGGTTAGTGTTTCCTGCTTTCTCTGAACTTGCTGTCCTAAAGGGTTGCAAGTTGTATGCAGTATTCATTGTAGTTTCATTGCAGGGAATATTAGTAAATAGTCTTCTGTTACTTGTTTTAGGATTTCTGAATACATAAGACTCAGGCTTAATCAACTAGAAAATCTCTAGGTAAAAATACCCTTTTTTTTTTTTTTTTTTTTAAAGACAAAAATTATTGTAGTGGTAATTATTCATGTTTATGCATGGTTAAAAACTGCCAGATAGAAGAAAGAAGATCCAGAGAAAGCTTGCTTGAGGTTACTTCTACCAGTTTCTAGTAGGGGTCTTGCATACTTGCTACAAAAGCTTCTTAGGACTCATTAACACTGATGTTTTTAGAGATTGTGTAGTGAGACTGCTGCAGATTAACCTCGTGATAATATATAGGCAATTAATTAAGGAAGGAGAAAAGTAAGTAGTAGTCACACAATGAATTTCTGGTTGCAGAGCATTTCATTAGACAGTGTATTTGTTTAAACCTTTCTTGGGTATGTAAGAGAATAAAGAAATATGTAACAGCCTAGAACGTCAGAACTTCTTAAACGTGGGTTGTACTCACAGGTTGCAAAAAACAATCAGTCTTCTATAAATCCCTTTTTTTCTGAAGCATTTATTGTTTAAAGGAAAACAAAAATCCCCCACCAAAGCTTCTGTCTCAAAGCACTTTGCCCCACAAATTTCCATGTGTGCTGGGAATTTTAGCTTGGGACTGTGGCTTCTCTGTCTCAATGGCACCTGGAGAACTGGAGCTTACACATAGCTCTGTTTCAGAGGCAACAATTGTCAAATGATGCGTGCTTTGGGATTTTTGTTCCCAGTGCTTACAATGTATCTTCCACCTTGAAATGGCTCCTGTTGTGCCATAAACAGTAAGCGATAGGATGCAATTTTACTTCAATGATGGCATTTTGGAAATTGTTTTTGTTGTTTCTCTCTGAAATTAGTCACGGATGTAGAGGCATTTTAAAGGCAGATCTGTTCAAGGTACTGTTGCTATTGAAAATTTGACATGGTGATGATTGGACATTGCCAAAAGACACTCTTGATGGGGAAGCAGCAGTGTTGTCATGGTTACACAGAGTGCAAGTGAGTTGCTATGGCAATGTTATAGATTTTTATCTTTTTTTTTTTTTTTGTAGAGTGACCCTTGTTGTTATACCTTGGCTGGATATTGGCTCCTTGCTCCTGTACCTCTTTAGTCTGATGAAACAGAGGATGTTGATAATGAACAGCTAGGCATCTACCAATCGTGCCAAGCTTACAAATAAGTACTAGCAGGTTTTTATCACTAATATTATTTCAGACAGATACTATGATCTGCAGTGCTGGGAGTTGGTTGTGAGTCGCAGAGCAATGTAATTTAAGAAAAAAAAAGATTGCAATGAAAGTTTAATATAGCAGCTCGATGCTGCACCTTAGTAGTGAGCAATATAACTTTGCTTACTTTAAACTGAGCGGAGTCTGTAATTTTGTGATTGATATTAAATACTGGATGTCAGTATTGTGTTGTTACCATGTGGCACTTGGAAAAATTAAGCCCTTAAGGTTGTGAAGAGTCTGCAAAGTCTGAATGGTCTGGTCTCTGGCTTCCTGTGGATTCAGTCTGTTCAGAGATCCCTTGGGAGGAGAGCAGGGACTCCACCATGTGTAATAGCTTCAGCGAGGTGTGGAAGTCACAGGATGAAAAGCGGCACAAAATGAAGGCTGTTTGCTTGTCACCTACTGTTTCAGAAACTGTTAGTGCTTGTTAACTTCCACCAAGAAAGCTAATAGTTTAATGTAAGCATGCTCTTGTTACTTGTGTTGCTCCATCTCTGGCATGTTTTCTGGAATGAATGTTAAATTTTTGTAATGGAGAACTGTGCCTGGGCAGCCTATCAGTCTGTTTTTTTAGAAGTTTTTTCTAGTGAAGTTGAATCAGGCTGGAGCTGCTGAACTGTGATGTGGCTCCAGCTGCCTCCTGCACGTGCAGGATGTAGCAGAAGCCCTGGCTGCTGCCTCCTGCTCTGAGATGGCTGCAAGCTTGCCCTGGTGATTCCCCACAGGTCTGACTTCAGTGACATCCTCCGTTCATTGCCCCAAAAATTAATTTATTTTGATACTGGGCTTTGAGGGGGACAGGTAGGTGCAGACACAGCTGGAAGCGACCAATGGATGTAGAAGAGGGAGAGTGGCATCTACATGTCCTGTGCTTCCTTCTGAGTGTGGCACCACACAGGCAGCAAGGGCGAGGTGGGAGCTGCTTTCTGCTTCTCTGTGTGCAGTTATTCAAAGGAAATAACAGCAAAACAATGGTGTGCAAATTAGCTGTTATCAGCTGCACAGAATGGAAGTGTGAAAGGAGATGTAATGTGGTTTGTGTGACTGCTGATGAAGTGTGGGAAGGTGAGCTGAAGAGTGTACAGAGCTTGTGTACAGGTAATTTAATTGGAGCTGGAGACAGTCAATCCTTTGTGAATCCATGCCTTTCAAGTGAGAATGTCTCAAGTCTTGTTTGCATCGTGCACAAACTCTCCTTCTTCCTGGGAGAAAAGTTGTTTGAGGGTGGTAACTGAGGGTACCTAGCAACACTTTCTAAGCTTCCATTACTTGATTTCAGGATCAAGTGAGTGTTGGGAGGTCTTTGGGCAGGTCTTGATGTTGAGAAGAAAAATATGCATCAGTGTGTGTAACTATGGTGATAACTGAGCATCCATGCAACACCTGGAATGAAATACTTCATATTAGAAAGACATTTTTGACATCTTGTCATTGGCAGAGGTTTCTGTAGAAGGGACAGGGAAGAAAATAACTTCTCCTGATTCTTGGTGTCTTACCTTGCTTTCTGCATTTGTGTGACTGCTGCTTCTGTGAGCAACATAAAAATGAGATTGCCTACATATAGGAAACATTGAGATGTAAAGATATAAGTTAAAGTGCCAGCAGGTAGGGAGATACATTCTTGCTAGAAAGTTTTATTTTTGCTTTTTAAGTCTAAGCTACATGTCTGGTGTGATGTTTCAAGTGGAAATGATCAACTGCTTGTTACATATGAACCAGCCTGTGTTAGGGTTTTTTTTTTTCCATTTTCAGTTCTGTTTGAAGGTTTGAAAATGGTTTAAGCTGAAGCCAAAAATGGACTTTCCTGGGTAACATACAGAGAACTAGAGCAACCAGTGAAAGTCACTTTGCTTTTTGAGTTTCTTCATGCAAATACAATTGAAGTAACTCACATTTTTCAAGACTCTGTGACAAGTTTGTAAACTCATTCAGAATTGAGTGATTATGCAAGGAATAGTCCTCAGGTGTCTCCAGCCATGCCTTTTAAAATTAAATTGCTTTCCTAGAGTCACAGGTGAAGTGAAGCAGAACACAACAAACACAGTGGTGTGCAGAGTGCAAGGAGAGTGGAACAGTGTGCTGGAGTTCACCTACAGCAACGGGGAGACAAAATATGTGGACTTGACAAAGCTATCTGTGACAAGAAAACGAGTCCGGCCCCTTGAGAAACAAGGACCTTTTGAATCTAGGTAGAGTATGTGTTTACCATTGTCTGACCCTTCTTGGTCCCAAACTGTCTGATGAATGCCTTAGGAAAACTTGCAAGTGTAGATATTATTTGTGGGTAACAGTTAGCAACAATGAACTTTTTTGTTTGTTTGGGTTTTTTTTGGTGGTGTTTTTTTTTTTTGGTTTGTTTGTTTGTTTGTTTTTTAAATCAAAACCAAGCACATAATAATAAAATGTGCAAAAAACCAAGTCCAGGTATGCCGTTGTTTATCTTGTCTCTTTTAAGATGACTCTGCCCATAAATAAGTGTTTATAAAGTGCCTGCTAGAACAGGGTCTCCTCATTTGTTTTGATTTTAACCATCAGCTGCTCAGCAGGGCAGCTCCTGACAAGGGAGGTCCTCACAAGAAACTGCTCCTTGAGTAACACTCCCATAGCAACTCCACAGGGTGTACAAACGGACATCAGATTGGCACAGCCAGAACCTCTGAGCCCTTCCTATCTGCTTCTAATTGCTGATGTAGCTCTACAACTTGGCTGTGAGTCCTTCCACCTGTGCTGCACCACCATGCTTCCACCTGGGTTGGCTTGTCCCCCTTAAGTGCAGGGAGTGCTCCTGTTCTGAAAGCACTGCATGTGGTGATCCTGGAAGTTCCAGGCTTTGAAAATTGAAGTTAATGATTTATGTTGTAGGAGGCTGTGGCAGCATGTAACAGAGTCTCTGCGGGATGGAGACATCGATAAGGCTACGGAGCACAAGCGAGCCCTTGAAGAACGACAGAGGAATGAAGAGAGGCTTCGTGCTGAAACAGAAACACCTTGGTGTACTAAGTACTTCCTTAAAGAAGTAAGTTCCCAAGCAGTTAGCTGTTGGTGAAGGCGGAGCTACAATGAAGGCAGGTGCACATAAGGGTCCGTGTCCTTCCAGAATAATGTATTTGGCCTTAGATCTTACAGTTTACTTCCATGGGTGTAAGGTGACGTAAGCATGCTCAAACATTTAAATGTGTGACTTTACCCTTCACTTCCCAAACACTTTGCTTCAGCAATTTCCTTGCAACAAATTGTCTTTTGTCCTGTTTTGTGGTTCATTTTACCAAGTGATTCCTTGTGGTACATAGAAAATAGCTTTATATGTACACATGTAAGTAGACTATGACAGTAAATACCCAAAGAAAATAATCAGTAGTACTCATGTTGCTTGTCTTGTGTGCATATGAACCTCAGATGTGACTGTTAGCAAGAACGAACATGGGTTAATTCTCAGCTTAGAACTTTTTGTGTTCTTGTATGTTATGTTTTAGATGGAATTTACTTGTTCAGTTGCTTAACCTGTATTTCGATAATGGTAGTAGTAATAATAACAATACAGAAAGACTTTTAACAAAGTGAACTGAAGCTTGCTCAGGACACCTGGGGGAAACTTTGAAATAGTCTTTCTTTGTGACCCAGATAATGAGACCCTTCTTATGCAGAGAGCTTTGCTGAGCCCCATGCAATAGGGGAGGACTCAATGGAAATTTATGCTGTGGTAGTTTAGATGCTTCTTTTAGTAAAAGTGTTATCTGTGAAACGGCAGTAATGTAACTCCCCCTTCTTCTTTTCCCCTGTATATGTGGTCTAGCAAGTGTTTAAAACAGGCTAGAATTTTTTATTGGTAATAATAATAAT
>VZRU01006918.1:260083-286504 GCA_013398155.1 Pedionomus torquatus | reverse complement strand
TTTTTTTTTTGTTTTTAATAACAAAAACGTGGTGGGTGTGAAGTGTGGCGGAAGCAAAGTGTTTTAAGTTACCTGGGGAAACTTTGGGGATAAATTCCTTCAGTGGGCTTTGCTGTTGTGTAGCCTCATGAACAGCCATGGAGCTGCTGATGAGCAGCCTGCTGGGTGCATCAGCTCCCTCAGGGAAATTAGTGCTTATGTCTGCTGAAAATCTTAAACTGTGGCCAACAATGTATGCCCTCACTTGACTGAGAAAGGATCTGGTCGGTTGAAATGTGGAAGTAGCGTTTGGAGCTCAGTGTCAAACTTATTTTCATTGGTGGGACCATCTATGGGGGCTTCCCATTCAGATGAGCAATTTGTCACCCTCTCTTGGTGTCACCTGCTGATGAAAGGCTGAGGAACCTGGGTCTTCTGATGAAAGGCTGAGGAACCTGGGTCTGTTTAGCCTGGAGAAAAACTGAGAGGGAATCTCACCAATGCTTATCAGTATCTAAAGGGTGGGTGTCAAAAGGATGAGGCCAGACTCTTCTCAGTGGTGCCTGGTGACAGGAGAACGGGCAGTGGACACAAACTGGAACACAGGAAATTCTGTCTGAACACGAGTTAAAACTGCTTTACTTAGAGGGTGACAAAGCACTCAGGTAGCCCAGAAGAGGCTGTGGAGTCTCCTTCTCTGGAGATATTCAAAACCTGCCTGAATGTGTTCCTGTGTAATCCTACTCTAGGTGGGCCTGCTTGGGCAGCAGGATTGGACTAGATAACCTCCAAAGGTCTCTTCCAACCCTGACCATTCTGTGACTCCCGAGGAAGCCCCTGGCACGAGCCCAGTGGCTTTCTGCTGCTTCCCAGCAGATGGTGCTGCCCCATGCTGCATCCTGGGCAGCCGGGATGCAAAACACTGGGAAAACCATGTAACTCCAGGCTTGTGTGGAGACGTTTATTAGATCGGCTGAGATTAGTTGGAGAAAAACTTTCGGGAACACAACGTGGCCTTCCATGTTCCTCTTCCCTGGTGAATATCAGGTGGTCTTATAAAAGTTACAACCGTATAAACTGCACTCTATGTCCTCGACCAACCCAACTACAGCAACAGTGTTTCCCGGAGGTGATTGCAGGCAGCCCTTCTTTAGCTCAGCAAACAGTTCAGGTACGCTCGGGTTCTATCAGAGCCTGATTTTTCACAACCCCAGCCTCTGTACGCTCTCCCCATGGTTTCCAAGTTTATCGGTGCCCTGGGAGGTTGAACGTCTGCGATGAATACTCAGAGGCTTTCAAACATGCAGCATTGCTGTCAGGAGTCCCCTGCATTTGCCTTCGTCAAGAAAGAAGGCCGGGTGAACTTCAGAGATGGACTTGCCGACTGATAAACTCACCGATGGTCCAGCAGAAACCACAGGCTGATTTGATGCTGTTGGCAGCTTCGGTGGGTCGGGTCGGTCGTGAGTCTTCGGACAAACATGGTTTTGAGAAGGAGATATTGTAGGGAACGCACAGCCTACTGAGATTGTGGAATTATCTCTCTCCTTTCAAAAAGCCTGGCTTTATGCCCCATTCAGGCTGAGTGGAAGCAGGAGCGGTGTGTTTTATGGGTGGGTTCTGCAAAATGATGCCCTGAACCCCGCAAAGCTTCATGAACCAACGAGCTCAACGTTCTGCCTTGTTTTTCAGGTGAACTGAATGGTGCTTTTCCAGAAGACATGTGAAATTTAAGAAGCACAGAAGTCAGGCAAGATTTAAAAATCGCAGTCAGCGTGCCTGTGTTACCCTTGTGTCCTCAAAGCATGGAGAAAGTAGTGGACCTGGGGGAGAGGGGACCACATCAGGGCTAGGAGGTAGCTGTGTTTCTGCAGCTGTGTGGTCTGAGCGTACTTTGGGGATGGTTTCAACAGAGCACATCTCATCACTGATGAAGTATTTTTATTCTAGAGTGCTGGGTTATGCTTGTGGTGCTGTCAGATCCTCCAAGCTGGTGACAGACTTCCCCTTGACAAGACCTGAGCCCAGCAGGTTCCCTGCTTTCAGCTTCATGCCTGTTTCCTGATTGTTTCACTCCAGGGAGATGCTTTCCTTGCAGAAGCCCTTCTCACGTGCGAAGACCTGACCTCTCGTGTTGGAGGTAATTTTGAGCTTTAAACCTCCGTAATTGCTGGATGCACCTTTTGTCCCTGTCCCTGCTGTGACGTGGCTGTGTGCCAGGGACTGCGTGTTTCCTGAGCTCGAGGTTTCTGGATGCGGGTGGTTATGGGAGAAAGGGGGGCGACTCAAATAATTTACCATTTCATGGCAGCAACTTGCACTAAAATGCTCTGTTTTGCTGTTAACTTCAAGATAACTGAATACCATTGCTTGGCATTCATTTTGCTTCCTGATCAGGGCAATTTATTCATAAGTAAATTTTGCTGTACCCCCTGGCTGATGTTTTTTAAACACGAGGGAGTTAGGCCTTGTAGGGCTTGTGTGGCCTCAGCCAGCCAAAAAGGAGCTGTAAGGAGGGCCTAGGAGTTCTGCCTGCTTTTGCTTTGATGGCAGCTGTAATGATTGTTAGGCTGGGTTAAGAAAGTTCTCTGCCCAGAGAAGCTGTGGATGCCCCATCCCTGGAAGTGTTCAAGGCCAGGCTGGATGGGGCTTTCAGCAACCTGGTCTGGTGGGAGGTGTCCCTGCCCATGGCAGGGGGGTTGGAACTCGATGGTCTTCAAGGTCCCTTCCAGCTCTAACCAGTCTATGATTCTGTGTTACTGAAGCGGGACCACACGGGTTGCTCTTTCCCAAACCAGTTCCCCCCAGTTTACCTGATGTACCAGCCAGCTGCTGGGGATCTCGGGGCGTCCTCGGCCGTGCAGCACGATGTCCCTCATGGTATCCACGCAGGGCTGCTCCTGGACTTTTGACCCAAAAGGCAGCTCGTAATTCTTTACCTCTGCAAAGAAGAAGCAACAGCAGCGTTTACAGGATGTTTTTCATGCATTCACGGCTTTGCTTTGGTATGGTCCGCTGGAGGAGAAAAAAATTGGTTTTTATCTGTCTGCAAGAAATAAGTAGATCTGGAAACAATTTAGAATTTGCACACAGAAACATAGTGCTGGGTTTTCATCCAGAGGTTTTGTTTCAGAGATAAGACCAAGGAACCATCTGACCACCTTTCCTGAACCTAAGAGATGCACTACAAAGGACTCGGTCTGTCTTTGGATGAGACGTATTTTGAGCAGGTGAAATGTGTTGCACTGGTGAAAGACGGGAGAAGCAACTACAGTCCCAGCATCCATATCCCTGCTGTGGGTATGGATTGGCTTAGAGGAGAAACGGGCTTTCCAGAGGAGCCACCTCGTGTAGTGGGAGGCCAAGGAGAAACTCCCTGTTGGAGAAGTGAGAGGCTTCCACAGGTTCTGCCAGCTCCTGCCTGGATGCAAATGCAGGTGAGATATGAGTGGGGAGGGATGGTTTGGGGACACTGGCTCAGGAGCAAAGGATGTACAGGTCATCTGAAACAGCCAAGGTGCTCCCACCACTGAGTGGGGGGCACGTGTAAGTGAGGTTGGGGCAGCTTTCTTGCTGAAGGATGGAGCTTCTTGCAGCTCCAGGGGCTTGCATTGCAAGTAGGTGGGACAGGGAAGGAACTGGAGAGTTGAAAAGGGAGGAGAGGGGAGCAGGCAGAAGGGCAGGCTGGGGCTAACTGCCGGGCAGTTAATTAAATGGTTTGCTACACACAATTACAGATGCCAGGATGTGGCTCTGGGAAGCAAGGGGGGACATGGCTCTGTTGAAGGCTGGAGTTTGCGAGTCCCCATTGCAACATAAACCTTTTGCTGTTCTCTGAAAAGAAAAAAACCAAAAAGGCGCTTGTGGCCAGGGAGAGGGAGGCAGCTTTGGCTCTTCCTGCTCGGTTTGCTTTGCATCGCCAGCGCTGACTCGGGTGTGACTTGGCCAGCTTTGAGTGGGGGTTGGACCAGATGACCCCCTGGGGTCCCGTCCTGCTCCTTGGCTACTGAGCCAGTCCCCTGGAGCCACAGCCCATGGGGCAGGATCTGCTGCCGGCTCTCAGCAGCCCTGCAGAGACCCCAAATCAGGTCCCATGTCACCACCAGGGACATGAGGGTGAGCCCCATCACTCCATGCACAGAAGGAAGCAAAAAGGCATGTGGCAACCCCATGCAATGCTCCTACCTCCTACCACTTCACATCTGGAAGCCATTTCCCACAAAACAAGGGCCATGGAGTAGACATCCATCTGCTTGAAAGACTCCAGGTCTTCCAGGTTCACCCTGGACTCCAGGACCTCTGGGGCCATGTACCTAGCGGTGCCCACCTGCCCGCAAAGAGGAGAGAGAGGCATTAGTAAGGGTGGGCGAGGACCTCGGTGTGGTCCTTCCCCCTTGCGAAGGGTCCCCTCCAGGGAGAGCCAGTGGATCATACTTGCCTGCCCGCTGTTGGCAAAGTCGTCCACTGTCAGGGAAGGGTCAAGGCGTATGGCAATGCCAAAGTCGCAGAGCACACACTCCTGTTCGTTCTTCACCAGGACGTTGGTGCTCTTGATGTCCCGGTGGGCAATGGGGATCTTGGGCCTGCCGCAGGCGGTGTAGTCGCTGTGGAGGTGGGCCACCCCGCTCACCAGGGAGCCTGCCATCTTCTGCAGGTCCATCCAGCTCAGGATATGGTGGGAAAGGTAGTCCTTGAGGTTGCCCCGGCTGTGGTAGGCGGTGATGAGCCAGTACTCCCGGCGTGGTCCTGCACCTCGGTCCTCGGCGGTGAGGAACCGCAGGACGCTGTCGTGCTTCAGGCTGGCGTCAGTGAAGATCTGGCTCTCGTTCTTCCAGGAGGAGTACTCCTCACAGGGGAAGATCTTCACTGCCACCGTCTCGTACTGCCCCGAGCGGCTGTGGCTCAGCTTGGCCCTCCACACCTCTGCGAACTGCCCTTTGCCCACCATCTCGTCCAGCTCAATGGGGAGCAGCTCGGTGGGGTGGCTGGTGGGGCTGGCGCCGGCTGGGCTGTCATCCATCAGCACGGACAACTTCTCTTCCCGCTCGGCTGACCTTCCTGGCTCCGGCAGGGCTGGGGGCTGCCCCGCTTTCCCACCCCACACCTTGGCTCTCTTGCGCCGCTTCTGCGTACGGCAGAGGTAGAACGTCACCGTGATCATCACCGCCACCAGCAGCGGGGGCAGGAGGCTGATGGCAGCCACCGGGATCACCTCTTTGCTCTGCAGCATGGAGTAGCCTGCGGGGAGGAAAGCAAAGGCAAGGGCGCTGCCACCACGGGTCTGCAACAGCTTGTCCTCTCGAGGAAAACAACACGAAGCCATTAATGAAGCCCAACCCTTTGTGGAGCCACAAGGGACCACAAGGCAGGCTGTGCACCAGCCCTGTCCCAGCAGAGAACCCAGATGTCGGCAGTTGCTAAGGGAGCTCCTCAGGTTAGGTCTCAAATTTAGCTCCATTTAACAAGTAAGGGTTCGAGGCTGAGTGGTGTGATGGGGGAGACCTGGCCACTGCAACCAAAATGGTTTGGCCACCCTTTTGGCAGCTCCCAAGAGCCGCTTGTGCCCAGCAAGGGGAGCCAGGGTAGAAATAAGAGGGTGTCGTGGTTTCAGCCAAATTTACCAAAACCAGATTGACAGATGACCCTTCCTCCCTCTAAAAAGAAAGGAGAGGGATAAGGAGATCTACGAGTTTAGAATGACGTAAACTACCTTAATGAAGTATTAATACTGAAATTAAAATAAGAAGAAAAAAATGAAATAGATAAAATATATACAAAACAGTATCAAGCTCCTAGAATCATGAATGTGTCACCAGCAGGCGTTGGGAAAAGTCCTGACTGGACTCGGAGATCGACAGGAGCTGGATTCCAGATCTGGAGTCGGAAACACTTGGATCAAAGGCAGACAAACAGACAGGGTCCTCCTCGGACGCTGACCATGGCAGAATAAGAACTGACCCTTTGATCCCTCAGCTTTTATACTGAGCATGATGCGGATGGGATGGAACACCCCAGGTGGGCAGTTTTGGGTCACCTGTTCTGTCTGCGCCTCCCTACAGGTGTGACCCCACTACTCCCTTCTGCTTCTGACCCTCCAACGGGGCAAGTAACAAAATTCCCCAACCTTGGATGTTCTAGCAATAAGTGTAAGCGAGGGCCTCTCTGCACCATTCCTGGGTATGATCAGGTCTTATCACTGTGAGAGTGAACAGGTTTCTGAACAACGTGCTGCTAATTTCAGAGTTTAATTAGTTAGTTAGAAGAAGCCCAGCTAGAAAAAATAAAATTGTAAAACAGAAAATTGGTTCGTTTTACCTCAAACAGGACAGAGGGTTAAAGGCAAGGCTTCTTGAACGGAGCAAATTAGAGGCTGGGGCTTTGCCGGACCCCTGTAGTGCGGGGAGAGACGGGAGGGATGTGGGCAAGGTGCGGGACTGTGCAGCCTGGGGGAACACCGGCAGGCTTTGCACAATAATTAGTGAAAAGGAACCAGGTTTTGGTGCTGTCTGCCAGTGTTGGCATCTCCTTCCTCGCCGCCTTACAGCACTGACCCCCGTCAACCGAGCAGGCATGGCTGCTTTTGCTTTATTTCTTTTAAACTCCTGTCAGCCTTCAGATCATCGCAGGGATGGGGGCGGGGGGTGGGAGGGGGAGCACACAAAAAGCCCTAACCCTCGCACAACCATATAATTGTCCGATCCTTTGATGTTCGCGATTCCTGGAATAAACATGCTGACTTCAGTAGAGATATTCAAGTAAAATCTTACTCAGAGGTTTTTCTGCCAAGTATAATAACCCAGGGGAAGAGGGATAAGAATCATTCCATAAGCAGAACTCTCTCTGCTTGACCTCAGTGTGTGCAGATCATAATTCAGGTTCTGGAAAAACAGAGCGCTTAGCTATTTTCCTTGGCAAATTTCAAAAAAATGTGCTGCAGCTAATTTCTGCGAGGCTGTGAAAGCGTTTCTAAAATAGGCATCAGGTTCAAACCACAAGATCAACCTAAACTGATATAAATCAATAACTAACTCAGGAATATGTTTATTTTGGAAAGCGCCAGGCCTGGATATCACCTACTGCTTTAATGGATTTACCCGATGCTTAAGATCCCCTCTCTGAAACTCTGAAGAAAGAGAAGATATTTTTAAGGGAGTTGCACGCACGAGACCTGAAAAGGGTAAGTTAACACAACTCCAGCAAATTCCTTCATGAGGATGCCCCTTCCCGATGCAAGCCCTTGGATAAGGTGGGGCTGCAGCACAGCTTAGACCCCTTCCATGGAGACCTGTTTGGCTGCTCTGGTGGTAACTGTGGGTCTGTAAACCCACGTCTTGTCGAGCATCGCTGTGTGGGGCTTTCTGTCCTTGCCAGGGGGAGGCGGACCTCCAAGGCCAGACTCAGCTGGCACCAAGGTGGAGAGGACTTTGCGTGGTCAACGCTACCCAGCCGTCTGTCCTGAGTGTCTGCTGGGCTCCTGCTTGTATGGCTTGAGGAAATTATACTGCTGTGTGTTTTTTAGGGTCGTCTCTCAACTCTGATGGTGTTCCCTGCAGCCCCAGTGGTAGGACCGTGCCACACCAGCCCAGACCTGTCTTTTCAGGGCTTAAGAAATCAAGACATGGGAAAAAACATCTGCCCGCTTCAGCTGCTGGAGAAACGCTCATCTCTATTAAGTATTTCTCTGCTCAGCATTTGTCTGTACCATTGAAGACGATCATAAGTTAATGTTTAAAATGCAAATGATCCTTTAAAGGAGAAGAAAAGGATGTAAACAATGGGGTCTCTGAGTCTGGAGCTTCCCAAGTGGTCCCACAAATCAAAACAAAGAGGAGATGATTGTTTAAGGCTCAAGCTACTCTCACTCTGAGTTTCTGTATTTTCGGTGCCGGCTGGCAGGAGGAGGCTGTTTGTGGAAGCCTCCGGTGGGGGTGGCATTTCCAATGAGCCACTTGTCATTTCTGTCTGAAATTGCATATCCCAGTATTGGCTTTGGGCTTTGACTATCTCTCCCTAGAAGTGCGTGTACTTGTTATGTTTGGCTCGGGAAGCAGCAAAGAACTGCCAAATCTAGCATCATTTGCCTTCACTAAAAGTGGCTTGTTTGTTCTGAGAATTTGCATTTTATGTGATTTCATGGTTTTTTTTTCACTTTTCATTGCGTTGCGGGAGAAGTTATGCCTCCCACTTGCAGGTTATGCTTAGGCTCATTTTCAGCATTTCATTGCTCTGTAATTACAGAAAATCAGAAGGGTTTTGCTTCGCTTTTGTTATGGGTCAGATTCTCGATGGGCATTTGGATAAACCTGGGCCATTTGGAATTAGAGAGGTTTGGACAAGCCCCCAAAGGCTTGGGATCTAGCTGGAAGCATTTCCAAAATACACGACTCTCCCAAGGTTCAGAAACAAGCTGCCTCTGAGTTTTCCCTCCCGTGGGTTTACAGCTCCTGTTGGACCTCCAGCCATCTGCAGAAGCCTCCACAGGCCTGCCAAGCCCTACTCACGTCTGTCTACAGCACCAGGGTGGCTCTGGCTGTCCCTGCCCAGGGGAAACGCCACTGCAGAAACCCCCAGGAGAGTGACAGGGGAGGCACAGCTGAGCGCCAAGCCCTGTACCCCAGCACCAGCACCACCTTTTTGGGTTAGAGCTGTGGCGTACCCCAGCAGTTCCCGTGGGTGTGCCGGGGCAGGATTTGCTCTGGCACAACTTATTTAAAGCTTTCAGAGCATTGACTCATGCTGGGTTACATCAGCTTCTGGGTTCCCTGGTTGATTCACCCTGATTTGTTGAAGGGTACAACCTCCCGAGAGATATGGTAGATTTTCCATTGCCTGATGTTTCCAGACCAAGGCTGGAGATACTGCTGGGAGGGATGGCTTAGACGCAGATAAAATACTGGGCTCAGGAATGGAGCACAAATTTTACCTATCTTTTGCACAGGTAGGTCAAAGAAGATGCCAAAAGAGCTCCTTCTGGCATTGCGTCTCCTACTTTAGAGGATGTGTTCCCCAGGGGCCAATACTGGAGCCTATTCTCCTTAATATCTTTATCAGCAACCTGGATGAGGGGACAGAGTGCACCCTTGGAAAGTTTGAAGATCACACCAAACTGGGTGGTAATGTCAACCTGCTTGAGGGTAGGATGGCTCTACAGAGGGATCTGGATAGGCTGGATTGATGGGCTGAGGCCAATGGGAGGAGGCTCAACAAAATGAAGTTGCTGGGTCCTGCATTTGGGTCACAACAACGCCAGGCATCGTTAGAGGCTTGGGGAAGAGTGTCTGGAGCTGCCTGGCAGGAAAGGACCTGGGGGTGTTGGTTGACAGCTGGCTGACCATGAGCCAGCAGTGTGCCCAGGTGGCCAAGGCAGCCAGGAGTGTCCCGGCCTCTGTCAGGAATAGCATGGCCAGCAGAACTAGGGAAGCAATTGTCCCCCTATACTTGGCCCAGCTGAGGCTCTACCTCAAACGCTGTGTACAGTTTTGGGCTCCTTTCCTATAGGGAAGACATTGAGGTGCTGGAGCAGGTTCAGAGAAGGGCAGCGAGGCTGGTGAGGGGTCTGGAGCAGAACTCTTGTGAGGAGTGGCTGAGGGAGCTGAGACTGTTCAGCCTGGAGAACAGAAGGCTGAGGGGAGACCTTATCACTCTCTACAAGCACCTGAAAGGAGGGTATAGAGAGGTGGGGGTTGGTCTCTTCTCCCAAGTCACAGGTGATGGGACAAGAGGAAATGGCCTCAAGTTGCACCAGGGGAGGTTTAGTATGGATATTAGGAAAAAATTCTTTCAGAAAGGGTTATCAAACATTGGAAGAGGCTGCCCAGAGTAGTGGTTGAATGACCATCCCTGGAGGTATTTAAAAGACAGGTAGACATGGTGATGGGACACGGTTTAGTGGTGTTTTTGTCTGTGTTAGCTTAATGGTTGGACTCAATGATTTTAAAGGTTTCTTCCAACCTAGACAATTCTATGATTCTGGTTCTGTTGGAAATACAAGTTATTTATCATTAGTGTTGGGTGCTTCTCTCCACCACAAATAATAACAAAAGCGCTCACCATTCGTGTGGTTTTCAAAGATAAGCTTGTCATTGCACTCCTGTTCATCCACACAACCACAGATGTAGATGATCCCCTCCTCGCTGGGCTGATGGGTCATGATGCAGCGTGAGGTGTTGTAGTTGGGGACCATGAGGTTTTCGATGGGGCGGTGGGGGTTGTGGCAGAGTGTGCTGATCCTGATGCTCTCGTTGTCCTGTCTCCTGAATGTGCCAAATGATGCGACTAAGCATTAGTCTCACAGCTCAGCCTTTGTGTCACCTGTGTGACACCTTAAACTTGGTTTTAAGGTCATTCAATTTAAGCCATGTAGGGAACGACTTGTTTGCAGTGGCTTTGGTATAATTCTAATCATACATGCTTTGGAGAGGCTTTGTTAAAGCCCTATAGTCTTCCAAATGGTGGAAAGAGCAATGTTTAGCACGTGCCAATAGTAGGATGTGAGCCAGAGACTCTACTTTTTCCAGTAGATAATTCACCAGTTCATAATCATACCTTGGATTCAGATAGTGCCAATTCTAAACCTGAGTGCCCTGTGCAAAATTTGAGGGAAAAACCCATCCTTTACCGGTACCTGCTGCTAGCCCAGCTGGTTTTGGGGCTATATGGACCTAAGGAAACCCTCCAAAATGAGGGTCCCACCTCCTCCTCCTCTCAGCCCACATGTGCAGGTCGAGCCCGTAAGTGCCATCTCCTCCCCTGGGTTAATTGCTGGTTGTTGCACCCTATCCTTGCAGGACCATTTGCTCCAGCCACCTGTGGGAGCAGGCCCTTCAGTTGCTGGTTGGGGCTATTTTGGAGCTGCCAAATTATAATGTGAAGGCGATAACGTTGCTCATGAATATGGGGCCAAAGCTGCTGCTGTGACTGTGACACCCACGTGGGACAAGTTCAGATGACCCAAATCTGCCCCTGCAAGTGAGCAACGGGCAGCGAGGCTAGCTTGGAGGTGAGGCCTGCCTGCAGGGATCTCAATCTCAAGGTGGGTCGTAGGATGATGGGGTGGGAGATGCTGGGAGGAAGCTGTGGTGGTGCTGGTAAGTTATTTGTGATCTCACAGCCGCCTCACTCCACCCTATACGTGGTGTGAGGTACAACCCCATCCCACATCATGGATTTTCTTTCCTGGTTTGGGGATTCATGCTCTGGGGGTCTTGCTTTTTCCTGTACGTGTAGGCTGTCAATGTGAGAACCCAGTGAGATGCTGGATTGCCTACCCAGGATTTAAGGTAGCTTCTCCATCTGTGTCTAGGGGAATTTCGGGCAGGGGATGGATTTTGTTTGTTTGTTTGGGTTTCTTATTGGTTTTGTGTTTTGCTTTTTTTTTTTCAAGTCCATAATGCAACAATTATGTTGAGGCAAACTCCTACAGAAAGCGGGGCGTACAGCATTCATGCTAATTAGCAGGTTGAGATACAGCCTAGCGATAAGTGCTTGGCTGGCTTTCACTTTGGCAGCCAAATTAAAAGGGAAAGAAGAGAAAATCACTCTGGGTAGACCCAAAATGGGTGGTTTTTTATTTTCGCTGAAGGGGACCAAAATGCTGGGGGTGGCACTCTTCTGGGCAAATGATGCAATGTATGCTTGGCCTGAACTGCAAGATAGTGTTTCCCTTACAGGCATCTCCAGGAGAAGCAGAAAAGGGCTTTTTCTAGGGCATGGAAAGGAGGTGGGTTAAACCCAGAGGGTTAAGCCCCAGTTCAGTACCAGGTCAGATATCTGTAAGATGGTTGGGGGACAGAACTTGGCTGTGTCCCTGCACGTGAACTGGAGCTTCACCAGCCTGAGGCAGGAGAAGATCATGGGAACGGAGCTCAGGGCTGCTGGCATTGCCCAGTGGGTTCAGCCTGTAAAGCTAAATTCAGGGACTTACAGGGGTTTAGAAGTCCCTCAGTAAACTTGCCGCACCATGTGTTGGGCACTTCAATGCTCAATTCATTTAGAAAATAAACTGGCACTAATCACAGGGCAAATCAGATTAACTTTTTACTGTAAATTGTAATTTTATGATGGAATCAAAAGGGGGGGAAGAGAAACTTCTGAATTATTTTAATGGGTAATAATAAGTGCAGGAGTAGATACATGTGTGTTCCCAGGAGCTGCTGCCCCACCAACCCCCTTTTTCCACTCCGTCCCCCCCTCACCGAGGTGATCGCCGCTTACCATATGGCCACGCAGATCTCGTAGGGGTCCTCGCAGTAGGAGTTGAGGTTGCAGTTGCTGTAGCAGACCTTCTCCTCGCAGGCCGGCGGCGTGGAGTCGCACCACTTGCAGAGGTTGGTCTTCAGGCTGCGGCGGGCGCTGGCACAGCAGGCTGCGGGGCAGAGGGGCGGCGGGGGTGAGGAAAAACAACCACCAGCTGTTTCCAGCGATGCACACAACCCACGGAGAAGGAGCCCACGTTGTCCCCTCCCCGTTTCTCCATGCATTTGTTTATAGCTTTCATTTTGCTCCATTCCTTGGTGAAATGTGCTTTAGATTATGCCAAAGCCTAGAGGAGATGGAGGGATGCTTTGCAGAGCCTGGGAAGCTGCAAAGAACTGTGTTTTTCCTCTGTGTTTCCCCTACTGGGTATCATTAAGAGGGAGTTCACTTCTTCTTCTGCAACCTAGGCTCAAATCAGCGTCTCTCCTCATCCTGAGTGGACACCATATCCAAAAATGGACATCTCCAGGTCTCTGTGTGGCTGAAGACTTTGTTTTTTTGCTGGAGAGCAAAAAAGACACACAGCCAGGCTTGGTCTGCTCCCTCCTCTCCTGCTGCCTCCTCTTCCTCCCTCTGCCCGTTCAACAAACCCAAGCCAGGGAATATGTTTGCCACCCGGTCCCCGAGCGTCTGTGTATTCGGCAATGAAATAAGTGATGGACTGAGACTTCCTGAGCTCTGGGCTGCTCCCGTCCCGGCTCTGCTGCCCACTCTGCCCTGAAGTGCTGGACCCAGCCCCAGCGGCAGGAGTAATTGCTGCCTGTGTGGAGCTGCTCTGTGTGTATCTCACCAGCATAAAATTATCTCTATTTTTTATACAAAGGGTGAAGGAACTACGCTCAGTTAAGGGATAAATTCCAGCTAAACTTAAACATCCTGTTTTAAGGCTATTAAGTGTCTATTGGAAAAAAAAAAACCAACAAAAAAGAAAAAGAAGCCACTAGTGGCTTACGTAGAAATATATACTTATACATTTTAACTAAATAAATGCACTCAAGAGTGGTCAGGTAGGAAACTGAACTACAGCAGCAAAGTTTGCGAAGGGTTTGGGTCACCTGTGTTTCTCTAGCAGCCACCTGCCCAGGCCTCCTCGCAGCACTGGGTGCTCCCAACTCCTACGGAAAGGGCTGCGGTGGCCACTGCCACCACAGGGGTTTTCCATCAGCAGCCATTAGTTCAATCAAGTAACAAACTGCAAAATCCCTGACAGCGGCTCAGAAAGTCTCAGCTCCTGCAAGCAAGGCCCTGCTGGTACAGGAGCGCACCCACGGGCACCCTGGATCAGTGGGCAACCTGCAGGACCTCTTACATTCTTCGTGGTCGCACCTGCAACCTGCCCGTGGCCAACAGATGGGCCCACAGTCCCTTTCCTTTTTAATGCATATATTGTCCCAACAGCAAAAAAGGGATTTTTTAACTTCTTCGCTTCCCAAATCCGGGGCATGCAGCCCGCTCCCACAGCATCTCACGTGCCTGCTCTGCTTCCCTCGCCGGCTCAGAACCCCCACCATGAGATGGCCATAAAAGAGCTGCTGGAAGGCTCCCACACAGAAATAAACCCTTTACAAGCTCCCATGGCCTCATACATAGGGCCAAGGTTAACAGCAGAGGGGAAACCTGGCTGCAGAAGAAATGCCTGTTGCATCTGAAGGCGGGAAGGAGGAAACTTTAAGTGACCCATGTGAGGCTTACGGTGTGACTCAACAGGGATGGTGTCCTGCAAAGGGGAGCCAGGAGCGGAGTAGATGAAGATGCTGCCCATAAACTCCTGTTTATGGGCATCCACCTTGCCCATGAGGCTTCTCTGGCCTTGCTGAAGGACCTGAGGATTTTGTGGGTGACCTCAAAAGACCCAGCGCCCCACATGCATCCAAGGGTAAGCTACCAAAATCGTGATTCCAGGTGGGATTTGAAGGACCTGCAGCCAGAACAAGCCACCTTCAATCTCCTTGCCTCACTGTCGGGACAGGACTTGTAGGATCCTGAGGAAAATTCCTTTCAAGAATGAGAGTTTTGGAGGTGGCTCATGAATTAAGCCCGGCCTTTACGTGGGACTCTTGATCTACAGCAACAGCCACAAACTCTCTACAATGCTCTGCAAACTCCATTGGCATTGCTCATGGGAACAAAGAACTGAAGGTAAATTGGTTTCTTCCTCCAAAACCCAGCCCTACCACACCCAGGGCTGTGCTCTGGTGGTGTCACTGCCCTGTTTCTTCTTCCAGCTCTTCTTCTCAACCTGTCTATGCCCTGACTCCTGCTGTGCTTGCAGCATGCTCCTGCAGGACTGCAGGCTTAGCACCACCATCCTAGGAATATTTGGAGGCCCTGCAGAGGAGAAGCAAATGAACAAATCCAGGTTGTAGATGTTGCTGATGCAGAAGAGTGATGGAGTTTGTTGTTTATGTATCTATACCCATGGAGTATGTTATTTACTTATTTGTATCAAGGGTTTGTTTGAGATCTCAGAGCAAAACACCCGCCCTGGCAGTTTTGTACTGGCACACATGGTGGGGATCTTGACTTGGAAGTCATTTGCACTGTGGAGCAGAGAAGCCCAGACTGATGAAAGAGTTAAATATGGAAGCAAGATCCAGAAATATAGCAGTAACTGGACAAAATTCTTTGGAGACAAATTGTTCTAAACTAGCTCAGGCTGCGATTCTGTTATCTGCTCTGCAAGAAAGGTCAGAGCAGGAATATCTCTCTTTTTTCCCCCCTCCTCCTTCTCCTAGGAAGCTAAAAAAGAAGAGCACAAAGCTCACTGCAAGTTTCTTCAGGACTTTGTGTCCTTGAACCATTAGCTCGTAGGTACAATTTAACTGCCACATCACTCATCTTGGCCCTGATTAGACCCAGATGAACACTTTCAATATTAATACTCAGATGATTTAATAAAGCTGCACGAGCAGTAAAAGTAACAATACACTTCCATAAAGGGGTTCCAGATGTTGCCAAGGCAAATGCTAAACATCAAAATACAAACTTCAAAAAAAAAAAAAAAAAAAAAAGAGACCAAAAAAAAGCTGGATAAGCAAAACTTGGAACAAACTATAAACTAATTAAATGTGGGTTGAGTTTTCCAAAAATAAATTGAAGCCATAAGGATGTGATGTGAGCCAATAAATAGTACAGTTAGTCAAAGTTATTGTGGAACGACAGTTGGAAAGATGGTTTGAAGTCACCGATAGGTGGGCTCACAGTGAGCTTGGCTTCCTATCAATAGGAAGGCTTGTTCTCTTGTGCACGAGAATGGGATCAAGTCTTCTGGTATCTATAATCAAGACTCCAGAGAGGTTACTGAGAGAATATGAGCCGATTTTCAAGTAGAGGAATAAAGTAAAAACCTATGCCCAAAGTGCCTGAGTCTCTTCTGCAAGAGTAGCAGGGGTGATACCACCACCTGAGGACATAAGGATATTTTTTCATGTATTTTGGGGCAGTTCTCCAGCCTGTCGTTGCCCACAGGGTATCCACGCTGTCTGCTTGGCCACCTTCAAGGTCTATTGAAGCACCGCCACTGTAGTCAATAACGCATCCTCTTTCCCCCATAAAAGTCATCTAAAACGGTTCTCCAAGAGAATTTCATACCCGTCCTGTCACCGCAGCCGCAGAAGCAGTCAGCTCCCAACAGATGAGCTTTTTGCTCGCTTGCCAGGTGCTCAGCTGCCAATGGTGACTGCAGCTGTAAGAACCCAGCGGGATAAATAGGGCCCTAATTAGCTTATTTCTACCAATGCACCTCCAGAGAGCAGGTGGCTTCTCCACCACCTAACTTTGGCTCCAGCTTTCTGCATGCTACGGTCCCTGGGGAGGATGGATAAGGAGCAAGCCTGGGGTGCCCAGAGGTGGAGGTAGGATGTGTTCAGTACAGGGAAGAAGGCATTTTGTAGCCAAAGCGATGGCATGTGCTTGCAATGTGTTTTCACTGCGGGGCAGAATGAGCAGTCTTAGTTCTCAAATATTCTCTCTGGCGTGCTGTTTTGTGACGACTAAACACCAGATGGCCTCAAGGAAAAGTGTTAGGCACTTGCACACCTCCAGCTCTCCCCCTCCCAATGTGGAAGGGCACCTTCTACCATCTAAAGGCAATTTGCCCTTGAATTGCTTTTATTTTTCAAGGACAATGAAAAATGGATCATTTTTAAGTCAGAAATGCTTTACACTGAGGTCCGTCCCCTCTTTTCTGTGTATCTCTAAGCTTCTTGGGATGGGACTGATGCTAATGCAGCAGTTGCAGAGGACTTCCCAGCTTGCTGTCACTGCAAGACCTGGAGGTCTCTGCATCATCTTTTCCAGGCAGGTCAGTCAACCTGTAATCCCTAGGCTTTGCACTAGGAGGGACTAAAGCCTGGGAGATTAGCTGCTGTGCTCTGTGGCTGTCTCTGACCAGCAGCAGTCTTAAACACAGAACTGGGGAGTGCCTGTATCTCAACCCTTCAGCTACGTGTCTCTTGGACACCCCTAGGTGGGTGCGCTGATGGAAACCCAACCTGTGCTGAGACCTGCTTTACCAGTGGGGTGAGCCTGGGCTCAGTGGTGAGTCCTTCATCCACCGGCGAGTTCAGGATTAGGCTTTGCCTTGGGCTTTCATCCACAGCTAATGACATGACTACACCATAGCAGAGCCTCTCATAAAATTATTATGAGAACAAACAAATTCCTTCCCTATTATATACAGTACTTGTTTTTAAGATTAAAGCAACAGCCCGACTGACAGGCTCTGCTCTCTCACTGACCCATGGGAGAACACCAGGACCTCCGTGTTCTTCATTGGCAGATTACACCAGAGCTGCCTCCTCCACGAAGCGACCACCAGTGCCATGGGTGGGCTACAGCAGGGTAATTCTTAACATCCCTGATCTCCAGGAGATGCTATGCAAGGTCAGAACTCCCCATTGCAATTGTCCAGTGTGCCCTGTGTAACAGAGATCCCACATTTCCCGCAGTCAGCTCCAGCTCCAGCTAGGTCTGATCTATCGGAAAGCTCCCACTGTCATTGCGGCATCGCTCCGGATTTTGCAAGATCTCCCCAGTGCTGTACGTTTTATTTTGGATGGAGCTCAGCTTCCTCCAGCTTGGTTCTGTTCTCCACTGGTGGAATCTGGTGCTACTTCAGGCTGCTCAACCAGAGGTTTTTAGTATCAGTCACTTTTCTCTATCTGCGTATTTTACCAACACTGTATTCTCATCTTCATAGGAGGGGTACAGCAGACCAAATGAAGCTGAAAAAAACTTCTTATCCCCTTTTTTTTTGCCCTGTGAGGCACAAGCCCCCAGCTGCCCCAGGAAACTCACTATCGCCCATGCTGTGTTCCGCCCAGAGGACCAGGCTCTGCCCTCAGGTATGTGGTCCCACGTTGTCCTGCGTAATAAATACTGTACTTGGCAGAGTAGAGTATGGAGCAAGGAATGAGCTGGTAATGTTTCCTGGAGTATAAAAAAGGACTGATTTTGATTGCGTTAGACACCAGTGCTTCCTGGTGCCAGAAAGACTTGCAGTATACATTTCTGGTTTGGTTGGACCTTCTTCAAACAGGCTGGTAACTGACTTATTCCACCACTTATTTTTCCTTTGTGAAAATATCCCTTTAAATTAAGTGTTTAGCAAATACTGCTTAGTCCCATTACAAAGTAAATTGGGTATGGATCGTACCAGCAGACTTCTCCAATCTCTTTCAGATGCTTAAATTACACCATGATCTAACTTGACCCCTGGGAGAGACGAGCTCTGCAGAATATTGTCCGTCCTTCTGCTTTGGTAATCTCCGGTATTTCTCAGGTATCTTTTGTGAGTTGTCTATATGTCGGTGCAATGACTCTGCTGTTGGGGTGTCGGGATGTTTCACACGGAGGTACTCTATGGTCATGCCCCAATAAAGCTGGCACCGTCCCGGCAAGCTGGAGTGCCGGGGGCTGGTGAGGTGATGCTCAGCAGCGGGAGGATTTGGCCAGAGTGGTTTTTCTTTGATTTTGGTCAGTTGATGTCTGTGCCCAGGGGCGAGGACTGACCTCTGTGCTCCTCCATCTGCCCTAGGAGCCACTCGTCTCCTCCAGCCACCACAACAGCCCATCTTTTTCCTGCCCAGGGCACCAAAGTCAGGCAACGCGTGGGACCCCTTTCCTCCACCCGCAGCAAGAGGCTTCCCCTCTGGGAGATCCCAACTTTTCTGCCCAGATCATGCTTTCTGAAGCTGCTCTTGCTGGGATAACCCACTCTCCATCCCTCTGGGCCCTGCTTTGTCCCAAGCTGTGGGTGCTGGTGTGGGGTCTGGCCGGTGCCCAGCGCTGGCGGGGGTGGCAGGGAGCAGGCGTGATGCCACCGGGGCACAGTGGGGCTGGCAGGGATGCCTGTGACGGGAGGGCCGCACGGGCAATTATCTGCCATATTGTGCTCTCCTTGTGTTTAAAAACAACAACAGCGCAACTGACTCATAGATCCTACGGCCTCTGAGTCATTTTTTATTTCTGGATTTCACTGCTCTGCCCTTTGCAGTGAAGGGAGTTGCATGTGTGCGCACACACACATCAAGTTCACATTTGTTTTTCCCCTATAAAAACAAAACGATTTCCATACCATTAATGAAACAGAAATGATTTGACTTCACATACCCTGGCTTTTATTTTCCATTGTATAAACTGTGCAGATGAAATAATGATGGTTGTAAAGTAAACCTCTATTTTTTTTCTTTTTTTTTTTTCCTTTCCCTTTCCAGGCAGCCTCTTTTCGAAATAGCAATAGGGAGTCACTTACAGACTTGGCTTGTGCTGAGCCTGTAGTAATTAACCCCTTCGTCCCTAGCTTTTCCTCTGTTGGTATTTAACCACGGTAGGGCCAGCTGGGGCATCTCTCTGTGTCATGCCCATGGGATGAAGGAGGCAGCAGATCCCCTGGGATTAGAAGAGAAGTGGGCAGGAAAACATGGAAAAAGAGGAGAACTGATCCTTCGTGCAATGGAGCAGTGGAGGGTGCTCAGGGCAATGTGCCCGTGGGTTGGACAGCTTTCCTGCCAGATCCAGGGTGCTGGCACTGGAGAGCCGGAGGTACCTGTGCTCTTCCTGCACACCCCGTTTTCTGGGTACAATTCAGCATTACCGTCTTCTATTTAGCCTGGCAACCTCCTCCTGGGTCACCTCCCTTCCTTCTCAGTCTCCAAGGTCCACCAGCTTTGGCATTTCAGCGAAACGTCCTCTCTCCTCCCCGCTGCTACTGCAGAAATAATCCGCGATAAATAATTTAATCAACAAATCTTGTTCTTTCCGTTGATGGGGCCATTATGATTCTACAAAGTACTCAGACAATTAATAGGCTGAAGTAATACCTTACACGAGCAGCAGATACAGCTGGAGCCGGGTGTGCGAGCACGTGCCTGCCTTGCCCTGTGGGATGGGGTGAGCTGCCCTCCCTGCTTTTCGATATATCCTTGCCATTACCCTCCCTCTGCCCAGGCAATCCGTCTGTCTTTAAGGCTTATAAACACACCACAAGCATTTTTCCTAATGGCATCCATCACGCAGCGGCGTGGCCCTGCATCCCCCCAGCATGGGTTCAGATGCTTCGCCGATGCCTGGCCCGGGCGGGTTAGTGACAGCGGCTGAGATGCTGTTACTCTGCCCAGACTGGGTGATGTGTTTTATATTATTGCTCTTGGATTTATTGAGCATTATGTAACTGGCTAACCAATCCCGCATGCGATGCAATCGCGGCTGATTTCATGTCAGTGGAAAGTAAACAGAAAAAAAAAAAATAAAATAAATGTTCTGAAGTGGCTGAACTGAAATTCATTTCCACATGCAAAGCAATTCCTGGAGGATCTTCTCCCTCTTCCTCATCTCCACTTTGCATCCAGGCTCACATGCAACCCATTAGAAAAAAAACTATGGAAAAACTGCTTGTTGTACATGACAGGGTGTTACAAGCACATCCTTTCTGTTTTCTCCCTGCATGAAACAATCAAGATGCAGTTTATTTTACTTAATTATTTTTAAGCGTCTTTGTGGATTTCTACGGCTCCTTGAAATGTGTTATGTTGGCATATTCTTTGTCCTTTAGCTGGAAGACTCCTTCAAATTTGAAAATTACTCACCAATGAAGTTTGCCATTAAAATTTGAAAAACAAATCAAGCCAGCCCTGCTGTCCTGAGTTGCCGAAGCCCAGCAGGCCCTGACCCAATGCCGTGGGGAGGATGTTCTGCCCTCGATCAGCTTTGGAAGAACTGTAAGTACCAGGTGAGGCAAAAACTGTACCCCATTTAGACTCTGAACTCAAGCTGTTTCAGGAGCACTCGTCCTTCTGGTGTTACAGACAGCGTACTTCCCATTAACACCAGTTTACACCCTGAGACGTTGAGCTGAGAATGGACAAAACACAGACCTGGTGGCTCTGTATCGTTTTCTTGTTTTTTCCTCAGCATGACTGAAACATTCAGCAATGCCTGAAAAAATCACATGTATTTCTGAATCCATTTTGCTGATGCACTTCATGGAAACATCAGTGAAGTCGGTGGCTGGGAGATACCCCGTTGCATGTAATTTGCATTATTTTTCAGTAAGCCCCTAGGACACCCAAGCACCTGCCTCACCCGGGCAAGTAGCTAAGTCCAAGTTAAGCTGAGCTGCTGAATGAGACCTGGCTGGGCTGATGGATCATGATGGATCAATTTGCCACTTATCAGGCTGCAGTTTTGGACATAAAAGGGACACCAAGCAGCGATCCCAGGGGCAGAAAATGAGTGCTGAAGGGTCAGGACAGGAGATCCCTGAAGGTGATGCTGATGGGCAAGTTCACAATTCCAGCCTGGGTGTCACCACCACACCTAGCCTGGTGCCAACTCACTAGATGAGCAAAGTTGTCCTAAAAACAGGAGGGAACCCACAAGTTAGGGGTTGTCCACTGTTCTGGAGGCTCACTTATCCCCTCAGGAGACGAGCAGGGATGGGTTCTGCAGGAGACCTCAATGCTGCACAGTCTTCATCAAAAAGGTGGCCCAAGGGAAGGTTGAAGTTTAGTTCAAGAGTCCTTCAAGTCGCAGAGGACAGCAGCTTAAAACAGGGTTTTTTCATTCTCTAAGTGCCCTGTGTGTGCTGGCTGTTGTGGGTTGCTGTGTAATTACAGCTGGGACCTCCAGAGCCATTACTACTCCAGGCAAAAACTGTTCTGGCAGGCAAAAGCAGTTGTGAGTTTGCCTAGTAATGACTGTACTTATCCCATTAGGCATTCGGCAGCAGCTGGGTAAGTACTGGGCTATGAAAGTCAAATGTATGGGGCTACGATGCAAACCAAGACTTGGGGTCATCCTTGGTCTACAGGTGCAATAATTCCCCTTCACTGCATCTATTGCCCCTGCTCCTTTCTCTGTCTTATCGTTTGCTCTTTCCCACCCACGTGTGACATTGTAAAAGCGCTGAGAGAGCGAGCCATGCCAGCAGCACAGCCTGAACAACAAGCCTGGGGTCCGGGAAGAGGAAAAAAAAAACCTCCATAGCTGGGGGGTCAGCCCAAAGAAAAACCATGTACGTACCCAGTCCTGTGTGGTTACCTCCAGCAGCACCACATCACAGCAACTCCCACCAGCCTAGCCAGTGGCACGAGGAGAAGGTGCCATTTCTCCCAACGAAGGGAGAGCAGAGCAATTTATGCAAGGCCTGAGGAGGGGAAAAACTGCTGAGGACAATGTTCATAAGCAATTTTAGCAGCTCTGTGGGTGCATCTCCTTATCTGGGACTTTGCAGGGTAAAGCGATGCATTAGCCAACAGCGTGGTGTGGTGTGTGTAGGCTGCTGGCGGGGTTTGCAGGGGGATAAACTGACACATCCTCAGTGGAAAGTGCCTCCTGGTAACCAGGAATTCCCACACCCCATTTTCAGAGGGCTCTGATGTTTCAACCCTTTGAAGAGCGCTTTGCAGCAAGCCGGTTTTGACTAAATCTCGGTCTTAAAAATGAGTCCCTTCTTTCCACCTCCCACGCCGGTTGGAAGAAGGAGCCACAGCCTGGCCACGCACGGGTGGTTTGAGCTCCTCTTGTCGCAGTCGTTGCAGAAACTGCTGAGGATTTAACAGCCCTTGCAGGTCTGGGAGCTGAGCAACAGAAGGTAAGAGTCAACCCACGCCATAATGCTATCTCCATCATTTTTGTTGGTCTTGTTTCTCTAGAGCCACCAACAGTACAGCCTGGATCTGGTGTGTTTAACTGCAGCTTCTGCACCTCATTCTCAGGGAGATGCAGCAGAGATGTGTCCTCTCTGCACAGAAAAAGCAGCAGCAAGGAACCTAACAGCAATGGAAAGGGAGCTGCAAGCCAGTTGCAGGCTTTGCGCTGTCTTAGCTACTGCGATTCAAGAAAAACTACTGCACAGCAGGCTTTTTTCCCTTTTTTTTAACCATTATCATCATATTATACTCTGGAATTCAGTTTTATGCGTATTTTTGAGGCTCTGCAGGAATCCTGGATCTCCGTGAATAGATGGAAGTGAAATTTAAAGATATCATCCAAATAGGTAAACACATCAGAAACATTATCTGGGTCACATTTGGGCAACAGGGTTCACTCTGTTTTAAGTGCAAATGGTTTTACTGATGATTTAGACGAACTTCCTGAGGAGTGTTTGAAATTCCTGGCACATGCTCGATTTACCATCTGCTGGAAGGACTTTGATGAGCCCACAAAGAGACATTAGACCAGAGCTGCTCTTTGTATCTCGGGTGGACTTTTTGTGATTGACTAGTTTATATTTTTTTGTGTTTGCATTGTTTTGATTTCTCGAGGAGAAACAGGGCTTGCAAGGGACTGTGCGACGATTCCTCTGTTAATTCTCCATCAATGTGCTGTCATCAAGTAGTTCCTGCACTGCTGGTCCTTTATGTCTGCTAAAATTATTGCATAGAGTCTTGTCCTCATTTAGACCAGATCTAACAGTAATTAAGCAATTTGTGCTGTCAGAGGGAACTTGAACTTCAGGCTAGCCTGGATTACAGACGCTAAATACTTTCTGGCTTTTCCTAAAGCATCCCACATTTAGCACATAAATAGATGGTGTGCTCTTCTCTTTCATTTCTTTCTCAATCTCCTAAAAAAAAAATCTTTTAAGGAGCTTGTGTCGTAATCTACCAAAAAGGCACCACTCAACAGGGTTGAATTCTGCTTGAAGGTCCTCCATTTTTCTAAAGCAGGAGAGAGCTATGGCAGGAGGGTGTTTGGGAAAGGAATTTTTCCAAGGATAGGACCAAGAGTCCTGTTGACCGAGCCTGAAGAGCTTTTTCTCCTCACGTGAAAGTAACAGGAGCTTGTGTGTTGGCATGAGGCCTCTCCAGAGACCTGTCCTGCAGAAGGAGAAGGTTCTTGCATGCCCCAGCTGCCAGGCAGGGCTGCAGCACAGCTCCAGGGAGCTTTGGGAGGGGATGAGGTGCAGGGGGCAAATAACGGAGGAACAGATGAGGAGGGGAATGTCCTCCGTTTGCCATCTCCTCCTCTAAGATCTCATCATTTTGCTGTAGCGCACCACCTTTTCAACCCAGCATCCTGCCCCAGGACCCCTCCTGAAAGATGCCGCTGTCTGAACATCAGTGAGCAATACTTCTGCCCAAGAGCTGCCTCCCAAGCCAAAGCCCGTTGCAGAGGGCTGGCAAGGGCAAGAGCAAAGCTCGTGCTGCTCTTTTACAAACAAGTGAGCCCAGGCCAAATATACACCATGAGAGTAAATGTGTGCTGGGGAGATCTCACCCCCAGGCAAATACCTTGTCCCTCTGGTGGGAACGTCTGTGATCGTTTTCTACCACCACTGAGCGCCTTTTGACATATTAAAGACATGGCAGGAACTCTGTTCCCAGGGGATCCGTTGGTCTTATTTCTGTGGACGCTTGTACCCTGGGTCTATTTGAAGAAGGATGATTCATTCAACTGCTCCTTGCTTATGGCTCCGTGTGTCACTTCCCATTGTAAGAAGGGTCTTATTTGCTATCGTTGACTGGTTGGGGCTAATTTTGGGATAGATCTAGCATGGAAAAAATGCTTTACGCAGCAAGACAGTGGCTGATTCAGTTTCTTCCATGCTGGATGCTGATGTTTGGAGTCTCCCAGGCAGGCAGTTTCATCAAGCAACATCAGACAGATGTTCCTCATCGTGTCCCAGCTGTGTTGACTGGTGACCTGCTCTGTCAAACACTTGTCAGGGGACACGTGTATTCATCCTGCACAGGTGGCATTTTATTAACCGATCCACCTGAAAACAGCACTGGATCTTTCAATGGAAATATCTATACCAGTATGAATTGTAAAGACCCTAGAGTGCTTATAGTCATGGAACTCCCAAGAATCATTCCTCAGAAAGGGGCTGAGTTCCTGATTTTGCAGGAAAAGATAAGAAATTCTGGATTTCCAGTGCCAGGCATGATATGAATTCATATGGGCAACATCATCTTTCTAATAGGGTGTATGGTATCCCACTTCTCCTAAGGCAATGCAGGACGTGGTCAAGCTGCCTGGTTTGAAACGGCTGCAGTGGGAAGGGGTCAGTATCAAAAATTGCAGGGTTTTGCATTGCTGATCTAAGGAAAAGATCCCTCTATGGGGTGAAACAAGCAGCAGGCCAGGAACTTCAGCAGATGTCTCTAAGCCCCTCAGAAGCAAAGTTATAAGAAAGGTGTGATTTTCCCAGAGGGAACATATTCACAGGGGTGTTGGAGGACCTGAAAAGAGGAGCAGATGCTCAGATACTGGAGCAAGTGATCAGATCACATCAGCTGGTGTCATCTCAGGTGACAACTTGAGGGCTCAGCTCTGCCTGGACTGCAGACCAGGGCAATAAGCCAGCCCTCTTTGCTGACTGTTATGGTTGCCCTGGTTCCAGTTGCTGGCACAAGCTCCTCAGCACATGCAGGGCATGTATTAGGGTGTGATGGTCCTGGAAGCACAGACTCTCCAGCTCCCAGGCACGGTCGGAGGACTTGCTGTCACATAGTGTACTGTGAGGACAACAGCTCTTTGCATGCTGAGTGAAGGTGGCCAGGAGTTTCCTTCAGGTACTCTCAGGCCTCATCAGCACTGACTCTAGAGATGGGATGGAAGCTGCTGGAGATGGTTTTCTTTGGACCTCTGCTCACCCAGAAGACTTGGAGTTTCGGATCCAGTGCAGAGTAAATGACATGGAGCAAAAGTGAACATCTCCATCCATAGTGTGACATAGCAAGAAGTCTTGCTGCAAGCGGAGCATGTTCAGCACAACGCTGCTTCAGCCACTTTCAGCGTCATGGCCAAGGTGTGGGTAGCACTGGCACGTGGGACTCTGCGAAGCGACACCCAGCAGCTGCCACTGCTGGAGCCACACATCACCTCCCCGTTACAGCTTGCTCCTGCTGCAAATTGCACAGCAGAAATGTTGAAAATGTCTTTTTTTTTTTTTTTCTTTAATAATTATTATTATTTTAATCTTGAGTCCAGCTGTAAATTATCCTGTCTGGTCAAGGGGAACGCTCGGGTTGAGGTATATCCTCGGAGCTGCTGGACTCCACGTGGGCGATAGCCCTCCGTCCGGTGGGGACCGGCAGGCTGCGGTGGACAGCTGGACACATTAATTGCCCCATCTCCGAGACGCATTCGCTGTGGTATAAATCAGCTGTCGTCTGTCAGGTGTGTTCCCGGCTTATCAATGGGAAGAAAAACACTGCTCCGTGACGGCTCCGTGAAAGGGTAAGTCCTGGGGCGGTGTAAGTGGTGGGAGCACGGGCTCTGGAGGGGACAGCACGATAAGCAGGCTCTCCGGCTTCTAAAAGCTTGACAGCTACCAGCAGCTGGCAGGAGAGCTTCAGCCCTACACAGGCTGCAACAAAAAGACGAACCAACTGACAAACAAGAAATACGACTCTGACGGACCTTACAGATCCTTTCCGGAGTCAGGACCACAACTGTTGTCTCTGAATTCAGGGATGTGCATGCAAGCAGGGCCAAGACAGCTTCCAGCCACCCTTTCATTTCCCCCTGAAGATCCCTAAGGAAACGTTATCCCGCAGTTGGGGTCCAGCGTGGAGATAACGGAGCTGTAATCCACAGGTTTGATAAGGCTCAAGCAGCCATCGGTGGCGTTATCTTCCCTCTGGATGGAGGCCCCTTCCAGCGTGAGGCTTTCACTTGGCACACAGCACTGAACACGGGATGTGAAAAGAGCAAACTGTGTGGGAGCCACTGATTTTG
>VZRU01006918.1:196926-244685 GCA_013398155.1 Pedionomus torquatus | reverse complement strand
CTTTCCTCTGTCTGCCTGGAGCCGAGCCCCCTGCCCGGGGGGGGGCCGGAGCTGAGCTGTGCACCCCGTCCCTCTGAGCAGTGGGGTTCTCCTTCTAGCGCTCCTCTGGCCGCTGTTGGAGGGCTTTGTGTGCCGTCTGCCCTCATTCCTCGGGCCAGACTGTTAGTAGTAATAGAGAATTAATTATTTTATTATTAAATTTTTCGTCCTCGGTTTGGTATCCATCCCCCCCCCCAAGTTTCACAAGTAAATCTCCCTGCTGGATTTCAGTCGGAGGTTCCCAGAGCTCTGCCTTTGCAGGGTGGGCGTGTGGTCCTGGCTGACTTCTGCCCGCCAACGTGTAAAAGATAACGATCCTCCTCTGAGAGATTAAAAGAAAAACATCTCGCTCCGGATGTATTCTGTTTCCTGTGAAAGGGGAGAGGTTGGCTACGCATGTCCCCGGTGTCCTGGGGAGGAATTCACGGCTACTTGGGAAGCGTTTGGGTAGAAAGTGTGGGGTTTTGTTTGTTTGTTTTTTAAAAACAAGTTACGGGATGACCTGTAAGGAAAAGTATTTCTGTATCTTCCTGGCTTACGATGGCTTTTGGTATCCAAAGTTGTCTGTTTGTGGATGTGCTTTTTTTCCCCTCAAAAGCAGGTTTTCTGTTTTCATTTGCAAATGTGATGCAGAACATGGGTGTAAAATGAAGCCCTGCCAAAGCCTTTATCCTACAGAGACCTGTCTTATTTGAACAAATGTGGTGTGAAGGAAAGGGAGGCAGGGTTAGTCGCCTTTGCTTTGTGTGGCTAATGTTACACGAATCTTTATTTTCCTTCTCTAAAAAGATGGAAGACTGTTTGGCCAAAAAAATGGAAATCACTGTTTCGGAAGCTGAAAAGCGGACTGGGAGAAATGCCATGAACATGCAAGAAACATACACTGCTTACCTCATTGAGACAAGGTGGGTGATGAGAGGTTACTCTCAGGAGCACGTGGGTGTGCGATTCTAAACAAAGGCTTTCTTTCCCCACCAGAAATATTTAGGTACAGTTGATGAGACGGTTTAGTTTGTTTATGATTTGTTACGTGATTATCAGCCTACTCCGGAGGATCTTTCCCTATGATAGCTTGGCATATGATCTCCAATTCAGTATTAAGGCTGGTGTTGTGTGACTGTGTACTGTAATTCTTCGTTTGGTGCTAGGTGGAAAAATGTGTGCTTGAAAGATGTTGCTTTAATATAGTGTCAACAACTGCTTGGTTATGTCTCAGACATGGGTTGGATAAATTTATATACATGTATATGAGGTTGTATGCACAGCTTGTGTGTGAGAGGTTGTGCGTTGTGGCCTACGGTAATGGTTAGGCTTGCTTGGGATCACAAGAAAATAAGGAAGCCTCATGACTTAAGTCATGTGGTCAAAATTTACTGCTCTACTAATATGTGAACTGTTTTGTGTGATCTGATTGCCACACATTTGTTGTAGATGCTCTAAGGGTTAGGGTTAATTAACTGTTTCCTTCCTTTATACTAGCTTGAACTTTCACTGGAAAACTTACTGCTTTCAATCGCCTTATGTTAGCAAGATTAATAACACAGATATGGTTAAACACAATTGGTACCACAAAGACAACTTGCAATTTTAAGTACTGGGTAGCAAACAAAGCTTTAAAATCTCTCCTAACTTATAGTTGCTTCCCAAACAGTTGCAGAATACTCCTATTATGCAGGATCGTGTTACTCAGCTGAAGGAAGAACTTCAAAATTAGACTTTATTAGGAGTTTTGTGTTTCTCTTCTTTATATTAACAGTTTTAACCTTTGGGCCTTGCCTTGGGAATGATACGATGTACAGATAAAACCTTCTGAAACAAAGCAAATGCATTTTTGCAAGGCACTGAAAAGTTCAGATTGTAATACTATAATGTAAGTCTTCTAGTTACCAATTAAAAGGCTTCTTAGCTTGTTTCACTGCTGAAGGGACACACCAGTCACATTAACTGCAGACCTACTGGGATAGGCTTACTATGTTTAGCTAAACTTCAAGAAGAAAATCCAAAATAGACGTACATCATATTTTTCAAATATTGTAACTCTTTTGCAGTTCCTCAGATGTTTGAAAACATACTTTTACAGTGTGTTGATATTAAATTTCACATCTTCTCACATAAATAATGTTATTTTTCTAAATGGTATTTCTGAAGGAAAAGAGAAGAAAATCAGTATCGTTGGTGTCTGTGATATGGAGTGTCCTCTGGGTGTATTTCTGTGCAGCCCCAGAACATGCTGACTGTATCACCTTTCCTAGTCTTCCTTACATTACTTTAGACTTGCTCATGCTGGTCTTTCCCAGTGGTTCTTTCATACTGGTAAAATGTATTTTGCTACCAAGATTGCTTTCTTTCGTTAAGATTTATTTTATTCTGTGGTCAGCAAATATGAAGACCAATTACATATTTGTCACAGAACTATTGAAAATGTGGGTTTGTCACATCTCTAATAAAATAGGTTCTCTATTCATTATGCTGACAAGGCAAAATTTCTTGCATAAATATAATTGCTGGCTATTAAATGCGCTTCCTGCTGAGCCTGTAGCTGTAGGTGGGCTTCACAGCAATTTGTCTGTGGGTAATAGGATATTTTGTAGCTGAAGAATAAAACTCAGTTTATAGTAATGTAAAAGGAAGACCACTTAATAATAGTCGCATTACAGTTATGCCTACTGAGGTTCCACCATTAGTGCTGTCCAGGATTTCGTTTCAGTTTGAATTGAGGAGTTTTGTGCATCTGGGTGAATATGAGACACAAGATGGATGCAATTACAACCACTGCATATTTGTTGCAGAACAGGAGCCAAGTACCTAAACTTTTAACACCTCCGTTTCCCTAGGACTGAATGAAACTGTTTTCAAAACGCAAGTGATGGTGCTGCTTCCTTTTTCTTTTGAGGGGAAGAAAAAAAAAAGCTGTATTATTATTTTCAGATTTCCATTTCACTGTTTGGTGTGGTTTTGGTTTTTTTTAAGTGATATTGCACCTCCATACAGATTACTTTCTTTGAGACAAAACAAACTCTGCTGCTGTAGACTGCAGAGACTCAGCAAATTTCAAGGGTCGTTCTTCCTGAAAGCATCTCCTTTATTCTTCGTTTACACCTTTTTGCATTAGCTAAGTAGACTTTTGTGGCGAGTGATTTCCGTTCAATTAGTCTTGGAGTCGGTTTATGTCACAGCTTCCATTAAGCTACATGGTTATTTAAAAATAACTTAGTTTTATATTCTCCCTGTGAGAACAGATGAACACTTCCACCTCTTTGTGGGAAATGGCATTAAAGCAAATAGAAATTCTTATAATTAAGATGTGTGACTGAATATTCTTTCTTGAGTTGTAGGTGCTCAGTATATCGCTTTCTATAACGGAAATTGCAAATACACAGGACCTCACTGAAGTTCAGATTTGCTTGCTTTTTAGAAGTTGAGACAGCTGTGTCTCATATCAGTCTGGATGAAACCGCAAGAACAGAGATAGTATAAAATGCAGAATTTGACTCCTGGTCTGCTACCCTTTGTTTTCCTTGGCAGAGCTGCAGAACATTTCTAAGTGTTCGGTATTGATAGATTTTAATTGCAGCACATAGAGGGATGTCTCTTTTCCTGTTCTTTCAAAGCAAACAATTTTTTCTGTAGTAGTAGGACACTATCATGTAGTGAACTTCTGCTTCTGTCCCTGCTGATTTTCTCCACCCCTGTCCTCCTGATTACACAGTATAATGACTGGAGTGTGTGGTCACACGCCCCAGTTTGTTTAAACGTGACTTTAGGAAAAAGTAACTTAACTTTGTGCAGCCTAGTAGCTGACTGCTTAGTAGCAGGATCCCTGGTTTCCAGCTTTACTACTCTTTACTTCCTTTTGAAGTAATTTGGCAAGGATGGCTCACTGTATTTGCTTGTTACTCCCCCAGTATGGCTGGGGGAGTTACTAATCTTACTTCTGCTTTTGGTATTTGGAAAGTTTTCTGTTAGTTAAATTGTGACATGAGCGATACCTACTTCTCCCTTACGACCTTGGATTGCCCATCCAAAGCATTAGGGCTTCTAAACAGAGTTTCTGTGGGAGAAATGAACTTGGAAATCAGTAGCCAGCCAGGTCACGGTTCAGTGGTAACGATGCTGCACTAGAGGACTTCAGGAGGTTTCCTTCTGTTATGTTTTGAGTGCTTTTCCCAAAGTCTCCCATTCCATGTTGGGCTAGGTGAAGAGTGACATGCGTTTCTTGGGGAGAGGCCCGGAGTGAATGCCCGCAGAGGTATGCCATCTTCTGATAAAACAGCAAAACACAGATTTTGATCATTGAGAGTCGGGAAGGCTTCTCTGCTCCCTCTAAAGGAGGTACTGGAAAAAAGGAAAGTCTGAATCCAGCATGAGCTTTAAACGAGGGAGAATCAGGAGACGAAAGACGGAGAGTTGAAAACTTACTGCTGATTTGTACTTAATTGATACTCTGAATCATTAGCCTGCCTAGTGGTTATGTGTTTCAATTAAATACATTAAACTTTACATTACAGTATTTAAAAAAAAAAAAAATTTCCCTTGGTTATGACAATCCTCTGACAAGAAACCTGCTTCTTTGTCATACAGCCTGCCAGGTAATGTTTAGGGGTTTACAGAGTATGTAGTTGATCTGTAATGATTGCTCTTCTGTCTGTTGAGAGGCCTAAATATGGAGGCCATTTTTAAATAGCTAATGGAAGAAGTTGCCCAGCCCCTAAAAATGCTGTTCCTCTGCAGAGTGAACCTTGTTCGTTGCAGGGGGGTGCAAGTGTCACTTCTCCTACACTGTAAGGTCAAAGGCTGAAAGTGAAGTTACTGCTTCTGCAATTGAAGAGGTGGTCTTTTATGAGGAAATAAACCGATGTATTTCCTTCTCATCCAATTTAATATTTTGCAGCCATTCCTCTTTTTATTGCATTCAGAATTGTTTAATGGCTCATTTAAGGTGATTAGTTTTAAATGAGAAATGGAAAGAGGTTAATTGGATGGACTAAAGTTTTCATGTTGGCACTTTGAATTAAGGCAAATGAACGTGACTTTTGGAGTAATGCAATCTTCTGATCGCTTATGATAACATCAGTTATGACCGTAAAAGCTGAAGGTTTCAATTTTGTCTTTTAATTTTTTTTTTCAGGCAGGTTGGTTCATTCAATGAATAACGTGCATTGTTAAAACTGTACTTAGAGGGGAAACATATGGTTTTCCTGCCTGAAGACTGTACAAGTATTATATTGTGTTTTTAAAACCAAAACAAATTGAGAAGTTTGACTGAATGTCAACAAGTGATTATAATCTTAATTGAAACTGGTCTGCAGTACTTGCATTTAATGGTGGAGTTCATAATGTGGTCTAAAAAATTAGATGGTAATGAAGGTATTAAGTGTAATGAGTACCTTTGTGGATTTCTACTTCCTTTCTGGAACAGGGTTCCTGGGGAGAAATAGCTGTTGTAATTGGTGATATTTTATGGTCTCATATGTAACCAGGTGGAGACATTTTTGGTGTGATTAAAAAAAAAAAAAGAAATTATTTCTCTCATCGTACTTGCCTGTCCCAAATCCATCCATGCAGTTTCAAACACTTATTACTTCGTTTGAAAGGCAGCGGTGTGGGTGCAGGCTCATAACTGAGGACTGTGCAATACTTTCCCACCACAGCTTTGCACTCTCTGGAGAGCAAAATCTGGCTGTTTTTACTTTATCAAAGCCTGGGTGGAAGGAGGAATCTTAAACTAGTGTTAATAATTTCAGAATGTGTCTTAAACTTACTCAAATAGCTTAACTTGAAGAGTGTTGCTTCTTTGTTAGGCCCTGCTCAGCTGCCTGCCTGAAATGTTGTTTCCACCTTCCAGTCAGTAAAAGTCACTAAACTGATGTTTTGGAGCATGTTGGAAAAAAACCCAACCAACCTAAAAAATAAGCCAACTGAAAACCCGACAAGAGCGGGTGCTGCTAGAGGCAGGAGGGATGTCCATCCTGCAGAGAAGGGACGGTGTGGTGGCAGACTCTTGCTGAGGCACGACTCTTAGGGTGCAGCTTTTTGCGAGTGGATGTTGGTCAAAGAAGAACATCCAGGCGTTTCACTGGTCAAGTGTGTGTCTACCTGCTTTTTCAACCTCTCTTGCTTTCTTTTACTATTATCTCTTAAACTGCTTTTCACCCTAGCCAAGAACAGTGTTATATAAAGATGAAAACAACAACTACAACCAAAAAAGCCATTATTCAAACTTCTAGGACAGTGAGAATAAATGTGTGTTAGAATAAAGGAAGTAAGTGTGATTTGAGAAGAGAAATAATGTCCAGGCTGCTCAATGCAGACTACATTGAGAAACCTGGATCAGATGCTGTCTGTTTAAAAAAAGAACAAACAACACAGGCAGGTTTGACCTTCACATTTTTCTAGTAGTAGTTTAACTTTCTTCTTCAGGATATAATGTGAGGCTTGTGTGTCTCATAGGGGTTGCAAAGCTTGATTAGCTTAGACTTGGGGGAAGCCTTGTCTGTTGTCCACAGATCTCCACAGATCTGCTTTGTCGGAACAAATTGGCAGTGGGCTTTAGAGCTAGTAAACTTCTTTAGTTTCTTCAGCATAAGCAGGGAAGATGTGGTGAACAGTGTGATCTGGTCTGGCAGTCTGCTTCCTTCCTCCTTGAGATCTTGAGGACCCTTGTGGACATAAAGCTTCAAGTAACAGGGCACCTGTGTCTGTTTTGGGGTAGTAGTGGTTTGTTCTGAGCTAGGACTAGTCTTTCTATAAAGCTATGGTCCTACTCCTAGATGAGCTTTTACGAATTTGGATTCCTATTTAATTTTCTACTTGATATTTGTGTTTGTGTGTGGACTGAGATGTTACTACTTTGTGGTTTTTTGTTTTATTTTAAAATATATTTAAATATATTGTTATTTTAAAATTGATAAAAGCTGATACAGCAAGCATGTTGAGAAATTATTAGCACAATTAAGGCACATGGTCTTTGATGCTTCTACATTATAATAAATTGCCAAAAAGTCACGAAGCATTAAGAGCGTAATTTACACTTAAACCTTCTCTTGTCAGAAGGCTGTGATCTCTTACTGTGACAGTTACTGATGGGGTGTTGACCTGAAACATCACAAATGATAAATGGACTGCTGCACTACTAGAATATGTGATGAT
This sequence comes from Pedionomus torquatus, assembly GCA_013398155.1. Classification (NCBI taxonomy): domain Eukaryota; kingdom Metazoa; phylum Chordata; class Aves; order Charadriiformes; family Pedionomidae; genus Pedionomus; species Pedionomus torquatus. The sequence continues at coordinate 237,497 of VZRU01006918.1, read as the reverse complement.
CCTGTTGGTGTATTTGCCTGCCTTCAGTATTTGTAGGATAGGAATGTGAAATATAAATGTGTTCTCTTCTAACTCACAATCTGTATTATGGGAGTAGACTGTTGTGCTGGTTTGAGGTGGGGCAAATCAATTTTCTGTTTTACAATTTTACTGTCTTGGCTGGGCCTCTTCTAGCTAACTAAACTCTGAAATTGGCAGCGCATTGTTAGAGGCTGTTTCGTCTTGCAGTGATAAGACCTAATTATCCCAAGAAGTGGTATGCAGAGAGGCCCTTGCTTATACTTACTGCTAGAACAACCAAGGTCGATAATTTTCATCATTTGCCCTGTTGGAGGGTTGGAAATGGAAAACCGTAAAGGAGTCCCACCTGCAAGGAGAGACAGACGGGACAGGTGACCCAAAACTGACCAACAGGGGTATTCCATTCCGTCTGCATCATGCCCCCTATAAAAGCTGAGGGATCAGAAGGTCAACTGTCCTTTGATGGCTGATGTCTTAGGAGGACCTTGCTTTTCCATCTGCCTTTGATCCTGATCGTTTTCCTGACTCCAGATCTGGAAGCCAGCTCGATCACCANCCTTTTTTTCTCCTGAGGGCAGGGGGAGGGTGCCCACACATCTGTCGGTCAGGTTTTGGTGGATTTGGTCTCTTGATCTAATTTTTTCCTCTTACTAGTTTGTAGCTATCCTTTAGTCCTTTTCTTATGTTTGTGGTATAAGAAAACCATTGAAACTTGCTAAATGATAATGTGAGTCTCTTGACTGCTGGGAGTTCTAAGAAAAATACATTGGGAGTTCTAAGAAAAATACAGATCAACTTCTACACAATAAAGCTGAGACATCAAAAATGTTGGGAAAAAAAGAAGTTGGCAAAAGGTTGAGTTAGGGTAGATCAACTATGGAAGACAAGCTAGCTAACTTTATACTACTAATGTATGTTACTGTAATTGGATTTGGTAGGAAATCAAAATTCAGCATAGTTCTTTTCTTACAGCTTGTGAAGCTGTACTTCTAGAGAAGTGCAGTTGAAAATGGAATAGGAACATCTGGGCCAGAAAGTTCCTTGAAAGATGAACTCCTTTTCTTTCTTCCCTTTGCTGACCTCATTGACGTTATAGATTATTCAGAAAGTGGTAAAATACAAGATCAGATGTGTCCTATGTTGGGAGTTGATTGGGTTAGAGGCAGAAGATAGCACTTAAGTATGTTCACTTCACTGTGTTGAAATGAAACAGCCAAATTAGCTTTTACAAGTACTTCATACTCAGGAGCTGAGAAACTTTATATTTGAAGCTGCCCATGGCGGTGGAAGGCCAGAGAACAAGTTAAGTGGAGATGAAAAATAATTGTGGCTAGCAATGCTTTTCCTTAGGGGCTCGTATTGACAAGAAAAATAAGAATAATATTTAAAAAAATAAAGCGAACAGTTCTTCTTGCAGTTTACCTTTCGTGGTAACTTCTTAAAGCTCTGTAACTCTACTGTATGTCTGAAATGTGTTAGTCTGCCATAAACTGTCAGTAGTGTATGCACACCTAGCCTACCTCTAGTTACGAGGTGATACAGGCAGGCTTAGACTTCCGTTCAGTTTAAAAAAAGATGAATAATGAAACTCTCCTATTACAGAAAAATCAAAACGGGAAAGAAGAGCTAGTTAAACCCGACTCCTGTGTCAGTCCCAGGTCTGCGCTTGCTGTGACTGGGAAATGGATATGCATAGGAGTGACAAAGGCATTTAATGGCAGTGGACCAAATGCATCCAGCAGGGTTCCCCCACCCCTTTCTTGTCTGATAGAACAACCATTACATTAAGGAGAAGTTCTTGTTCCAGATCTGAGATCTGGATCTGTAATCTTCCTGCCTTTAGAGTAAGGGGTGGGGGGGAGCTGCAGTCTACTTCACTCTGCAATATCTGCATGGCTCTAGGTGAGTCTCTGGCGCTTCACTGTTGGTACAGCAGCCTCTGTATCTGCAGCACTGGTGCACCCTCCTGGGATGTGGCTGGGTTCTCAGGGCTGTGCTGGCCTATGTTGTTTGGGGTTTTTTTTTTGTGTTTTTGTTTTTGGTTTTTTTTCCTCACCTGAGTGTTCGTGTTTGCTTGTGCAGGACGTTCTCAAACAGGGTCGACATAATCCTATGATGGATTGATGGTGGCAGTCTAGCTTAAGGGTTGATGATAACCTGTGCAGAAGTAGTGCTCTTGAAACCTGTGGTGTAAGTCAGTGCAACTGCTTGAAAGCTGCTGAAACTGGAGGCTGAAAGGATCCCTGGTTCTAAAGTACCTTTTAGTGTGTGTGAGTGTCTTGAGTGGCTGGATTGTTTACCAAACCCTGCTGGGAGCTTCTCTGCCAGGAAAGGGAGGTTTACACCTTCAGCTTTGAACTAAGCAACTAACCTTCCTGAGCATAGTACCTTAATTCTTTATCTATTTAAATTTTACCTCCAATTCAGCAATAGTTACAATCACTAAATACCTAGTTTTAGATGAAGTGTTCTTGAAATGTTTAGATTGTGCAACATTATCCTAGGGAGGAATGCTGCACAGCCTGTCAGCCTGGCACTGAGCTTATGTTCTTCAAAACTCTTGTGGTTGCAGTTGCAACTTCATTGAATTGAAATCCTCTAATAGGGAAGAGTTCTAGGGGATGTTGGCAGTGTGATTGGCTGTCAGCAGTGTTCACCTTCTGGTTTTTTTTTGTTTTGTTTTTTGTTTTGTTTTGTTCTTAAGCCAGCCTCAAACAGTTTTAATCTGTGGCAGTTTGTTGAATGCTTATCAGTACATACCTTTTTCTTCGTCCTTGTGACTTTTTCTTTTCTACAAATTCAATCACCTGGAATAAATATCCTTTTCACAAGGCAAGGATAGGTATAAAGAAAATGTTTTGGTGTACTAATTAAAAAAAAAAATCTTTTGTGTAATTTTGTATTATATTACTTCAACCTCAAGATGCAACCATGCTTTTTTTTTTTTTCTCTCCAAACAAAAGAATATAGCAAGGCTGTTCTCTAATGAAATAGATGACAAAGGCTTCGTGTGTTTTGTTTAAGTGTAGCAAATAATTGGGGTGGCTCTGGAGCGGGATTGTTTATATTTCTAATGACCTTGCTGAAAAACAACCTTGTAGTTTAAGAGTAGCTTAAAAATAATGTCTCCTATTTAGATGCTTTTAAAACTTTACTCCTGAAAGTTGTTCTGAATTCAGGAACTGTATAGTCTGAATTCTGCTGGAAGAGACAAGGTAGTACCCTATTCTATTGAGTGCCATATGAGTAAGTACTTGCAGTTCTTAACATACTATGACTGGTTCTGGGCTACCCAGAAGAAGGAGTGGGATGTACTGAAGTCCATCATGGCCCAGTGAAGGGCCATGAAGGTCATTATGGGCTTGAAGTGCCTGATGTGCAGGGAGAAGCTGAGAGGTGTCTTTCAGCCCCTGAAAGACGCAGCTTAAGGGGTTTTAGTTAGCAACGTGTGTGGGAGGTAAGGAAGATGGAGGTAGACTCTTTCTGTGATGCAGAGAGAGAAGACAAGTTCAAACATAGGAAATTCTGTTTAAATGTAAGAAACCCTCTTTAATCAGGGTGGTCAAACGTGGGAATGGGTTGCCCAGTGTGATGATAGTCTCTTGTTAGTGGAGATAATTCAAAACCCAATGGGATGTGGCTCTGAACAACCTGTTTGGAGCAAGGCAGTTGGATTACAGACCTGCAGAATCCCTTGTAACCTTAGCTATTGTTTTGACAATTCTTAACATAGTTAATATTGTTTCATGTAGATTTATGCCAGTGCTTTGTATTCTAATTAGTCACTTTATGTTAACAACCAAGGTAGTCAGAGACATCACTGGTTTCTGTTAAGTGCCTTGTGTGAAGTCTCTGTGTTTATTCTGGTATATGCTGACTGCCAAGAAGTGTTACTGACCTGATGCTTATTTTATGATATTGCAAAGTATTTCTGTGGCTCTAAATGTCCTCCATGAAGGATAATTTTTCTTTTCAAGTTCTTATTTTAGTTTTCAATCCTATAATATTCTATAATTTCTCCTTTTATAGTAATTTAAAATCCTTTAAGACCTTCCAAGGTGATGTTGGTTTCAAGTTTTCAACAAATTTCTCAGATGCGTCAATTTTATACCTGCTTACTCTAGCTACTTTGCTAAACTACGTATCATTGGTCCTTAAATATAAAAAGATACTCTTTTGAACAAAAAAAAAACAAACCCAAAAGGAAGTGCATTGAAACTTGCTGGTTTCCTAAAAATATCCTTTAAAAATTCTGAATATTTTTAAAGTTATATTTTTAACTATTCTAGCTGTTGCAGGCAAGACAATTTTTATTCTCTAAAGTGAAGGCTTTCCCATTGAATAGTGAATTCTTTCTTGTAATACTCTATCCTTCAGCTGCTTATGAAATCCCACTGGCTTGGAGCCTAACGCTGTTCCAAGAGAAGTATGTCTAATTCTGTAGCGATGTGAACCAAGTCACTTGGGTGACTGCTTACTTGACTGTGACCTACCTGTTTGTGATGTGATGAAAATGCATTGCCTTTTCTTTTGTTCCTGGCACATGCAGAAAATTTGAGTGCTATCAGGCAGAAGTTTTAAATATTTTAGAATGAAGTATGTAGATGTGAAATTAATTAGGGTTAGTTTAGATTATGAGTAAGTATGCAGTAATCATTACTGGGGAACTATTTTTAGGGCCTTTGCTATAATTGTACTCATGGTACGAGGGAGGAAGTGATATCTTACTAATGCTCAAATTTGCTATTTTATCTTTTAGAGCTATTGAGTCCCAGGGTGAGGGACAGTGTGCCCCAATGGACTCCTTGTGGCGACGTTACAGTGAATTTGAGTTGTTGAGGAATTACTTGTCAGTTACCTATCCACATATTGTCGTTCCACCACTGCCAGAAAAAAGGGTAAGGAAGTGGAGGCTGAAACTTGCTTTGTGTTGTTTGTTACTTATTTACTATTAACCCTCTTATGTTTAAACAGGCTGACTTTGTTTGGCATAAGCTATCAGCAGATAATATGGATCCAGATTTTGTGGAAAGAAGGAGAATTGGTTTGGAAAACTTCTTGTTACGTGTTGCTTCACATCCTGTTCTTTGCCAAGACAAAATCTTCTACTCATTTTTAACACAGGTATAGTGAAGCGATTCGCTTTCTAAATATGTTGGTTTTAAGTAATTATTTTTTTAAGATAATGTCCTTTGCTCTTCCCTTCCATTGACCCATAGCTTGCTCTGTTTAGGAAGAGCATGCAACGTGAACAAACTTAAGGTGGAAAAGGCTTGTCCTTGTAAAAGCTTCTCAGCAGCCCACTGCAGTGGTACAGTTGGCCTTTTGATGTACTGTTTTCCAGTCTAGTTTTAAGGCTCCTAAGAGAGAATTTCTACCTCTTTGGAACAACATATTGGGAGTTTACTGTGTGCTGGTTGGGAAAGCTTCCCTAGGACTAGAACTGAAATAGCTAACATGCTGTACCGCTGTCTGTGGAGGCAGCACTGGCTTCCAGTTTGCTGTCTGGATAGTCATCTTTATCACTGTGGTTTGAGTCGTGATTCATTCATGTGTTATGACAAAAGGTGTAATCTGATTGTCAGCTAAACTGTTGCATTCTGTGGTTTTTCAACTTCAGGAGGTGTTAGGGTGTTTCTCTGTTCTGTGCTTTGATCAGAGATTCCCGAGGAGTGGGCTGAGCTGATCTGTTTACTGCAGCACTATGTAGTATGTAGATGAACCAGTGTATGGGAACTGAAAGCAGGGGACAACCAACTACTGCACATGAGCGAGATGACTGTGCGTGCACTGTAAACTGATCACATCACTCCTCACCTGTGTGTTCTCTGCACCCTGCGTCAAGCTGCACAGGTCCTCTGAGCTGCTGATAATCTGATAGACAATAGATTACCCTTTCAGAAGAGCTGAGCTACTTCCTTAAACAAAGCTGTGTGGCTCCTGCCTCCAGCTGATAGATTGAGGTAATTGAGCACACTGACACAGTGAAGAGAGCTTCCTGGGGAGGTTAGTATGTACGCACAACATAATGGCATGTTATTCTTAACCTAGATTCTTGAAATGAAATAGGAGGGTAGCTGAGGCAGAGCCCAAGTTTCCTGGAGAAGCTCCTCTTCTTTCAGGTCTGGTGTGATAGAGGCCTTGCAAAAGCTGTGATACTGTTAAGTCACTCTAACAGAACCTTCTTTTCCTGCATTTTTAGGAAGGTGGATGGAAAGAAATGGTGAATGAGACTGGATTTCAGTTAAAGGTAATTGCTGTAACTGTTTGTCTTATGATTGCTGTGAGACAGAAATAGTCCAACAAATGTGTTTTAGGCTATTTATGAAAGGCTGTTGGCTGTTAGAATGAGCTAAAGGGATTGCTTTATGTATACTTGTAACTACAAAATACAACAGTGTTCTTAACAACAGAAGTCTTACCTATTACATGCTAAGTTCTCTAGCGGGCTTTTAGTATGTGCCTATGTTTGCTGCTCAGCCTTGTCATTCTGCTAGTAGTATAAATTGAAGATACTTATAAGCTTTAAAACTGATGAAATTGAATTCATAGCGGTGCTTTTGTACATTGTCAATTTAGTTTAATATAATTTTAAAGATGGATGTCAGATTTAGCCTAAGAAGAGATACAAGATGTCAAAAAAAAAAGGCAAGCAAAGAGTTCTGAATTCTCTACAAAAATAAATTGCTGAAAGGGAGTAAGACAGCTGGATTTGGTGTCCCTTAACTGGTTAATAATGTGTCTTGAAGTAATAGTAGCCCCATTGGTATCACTGAGTTGATGGCTGGGTAAACTGGTGGAAGACTTGAATGAATACATGATCAAGGGCCGCCCATGTGTACAGGAGAATGTGTGAAAAGCTGGGCTGTGCCTGGAAAAGTTTCTATATAAGGACAAATACAATGAAACGGAAGCTCAGGAACATGATTGACTCTTGTGAAATTACAGCTGAAAACTGGGTGGATTATGAAGAATTAGTCTGAACAGTGACAGCTGAAGGAAACCACTGATGCCCTTATCCTCAGTGTCCAAGGGGCTTTGATACTGACATTTAAGTTGATAAATTGGCATTAATTCTCTTCCATTGTGGTAGGGCTTGCATTTTGTCAGTATTCATAATGGAAAAAAAGTAAAGTGTTCAAGCTGTGTTCTCCTGTTCAACACAGCCTTCCTTCAGCTTACGCTCGTAGGAGTTCAGAAAGTCTCAGAAGGGTATGTTCAGGAGCACACACAGGGGTGTCTGTATGAAAGAAAACCCATAGCAGAATACTGACAATATTTCCCTACGTGAAACCATGTTGTAGATGAAATGCGAGATGAGCGAGTCCCAATTCCTTTCTGGATTTGATTGTGTGTGTATAGTTTCCTTTTTACAGTTCCTATTTCCTTAGAATATAAAAATAACTCTTTGCAAAAGCCTGTGGAGAAGCATCCTTCCTTTATTCAGCATCCAAAGTATAAACCCCTCAAGATTGGAGGTTATTTAGTACTACACTGGAGGACAAACCTCTATTCAATACATGCCTTAGACTAGAATCAGACTACTGGTTTATGTGCTGCTGCTGCTGCATTAAAGCAGGATGTGCCTTTTGTCCTGAAGGGTTTGGACCAGGCTAACTAAACTTCAAGTTGAGAATTAATGCAGTGTAGCAGGTTACAGTTGAATGTTGATGTTGGAGACTGTTTACTCTGCCAGCTGTATCATTAAATCATGCCTTTCCTCCCTCCCACCTCCAGCATTTAATTTTGTTCTTTAAGGGATTTGTCATTTGGGATTGTAACCCTTCCTTTAAGAAGGACAAAATTCCCTTCTCTCTTTGGCTTACTTAAATGATTATGGGGGATCATAGTAGGAATTAGCAGTCTGAAAACTCCTTGACTGTACCTCATTTGATGTGGAGTTCATCTCCAAAATACATGTGCATATTAACTTTAAGACTGAACAGACGTTCTGCTATCAGAATAGCCCTGTGTGATGCAAATGCTCAAAAGCAGTGTGTGGGAGTCTCTGTGCAGTTAATGGCAAGAAGGAAATAACCCTGCTTAGGTGGCTGAGCATTGGCAGGGTCTTGGTTCCTGCCTCATACTGCTTGTGCACTTAACTGAATTCTTCCTTCAGAGCACTACGTGTGTCTGTAGGAAAAGGCACAAAAAATTGCCCTGTAGCTGGAAAGTAGGAAGTGATCCTTTTCAAGTGCAAACTTGTTGAATGTATGCGCTGTCCTAACAAACTTAAATAACTTGGTCCCTGCTGTTTGGACGTGAATACAGTATTGTGTGAAATAGCTATTTACAGGGAAGCTACTTACTCTGATTTAAGGTCAGCCTACCTGGGTGGTGTTTGTACTGTGAGAGGATGTATGAGGGGCACATGTAGGTGCGTCTGAATGATCTGAAATCTAACTGGCTTTTGCAATGGCTTGTGGGGACAGAGTAGTGGAGGTCCAAGGCTATAAAAGTGTGTGGAGCACTCTGATGCATNTATCTGAAGGGAGCTATAGGAGAGCAGTAGAGGGACTCTTTGTCAGGGAGTGTAGTGATAGGACAAGAAGTAATGGTTTTAAATTGAAAGAGGGGATTTAGATTAGGAAGAACTTCTTTCCTGTGAGGGTGGTGAGGCACTGGAACAGGTTGCCCAGAGAAGTTGTGGCTGCGCCATCCCTGGAGGTGTTCAAGACCAGGCTGGATGGGGCTTTGAGCAACCTGGTCTGGTGGGAGGTGTCCCTGCCCTTTGTAGGGAAGTTGGAAGGGACCATAAAGACTGAGTTCCAACTCTAACCACTCTATGATTCTATGAATAAACATAAAGCCTGAGCTTTATGTGAGGTGTTGTGTTCCTTTTGATATCTTAAGCATGCTTCCCTGTGCTGCCTTTGTGTATTCTTAGATGAGTGCCACATGTAGCAGAGACAATGAACCTGTTTTCTTCCAAAATCAGTCAGTCTTAGTTTTGCAGGTTTCATTCACTTACCTTTCTGTTTGTGGACTTATTTTTTGTGGTTGGAAGAAGGACAGCTAAAGTTACTAAGACTTCCATTAGAACCTCTCATGCTAATTTGAATAAACTGATTTTTCCCGCAACTTGGGTGCTAGCCTAAGCATCCTCTAGATGTCGGGTGAGAGGAACATTCAGCGATACTCAAATACGAGTATCTCCTGCTGAGCCCCAGCGCAGTGGGAGGTGGAACAACCTTAAACTGCTTCTATCTCATTTGTAGATGTTACTGAAAGGGCCCTAAAGGAAGGACTCTGATCTTGGTTTGGGAAAACACTGTTTTAATTTTACTGTCAAATTCAATACAGCTCTTCAAGCTCTGAGTTGACTGTAACAGTGCACAACGTATTCCTCTGTCATATACCAGCACTTGCATGTACTGCTGAACTAACTTACTGGTAGCAGTTGTGGCACAATCCACTAGCTAAAAGAATACACTGAAGGAAATCTATATACCACGCGAGGTGTGTTATTTACTGCTCTTTCAATTGTAAGAGAGATGCTTTGATGAAAAGTAAGCTCCATCCATCTTACTTGAGTTGGAATTTCATACAGTATAGATGAGCCCTGAGTGAGCTGCATATAACATACCATATAGAAGTGAAATGCTGTGGTGATGGAAATGGTGATGTTGTGGGACCTCTCTGGATGAGGCTGGCATCTCATCTTTATTGGTGTTTTATTAAGAGTAAACATCCATTGCATAGCTTAATGTTCTGTTAAACTGAAGGGAAAAAAAAAAGGCAAAACCCCCTTCCTAAGAGAGATCCTGTATTGTTGTTGTAGTCATTGGTAAACCAACATCTGAAAGTAAAGTAGTCAGTTGCCTTTTTAATTAGGTATCGAACTTTCCTCTGCAGAGATTTATATATAAATGCTCTATTTTGGAAAAGAACGTTGCATTATAAATGTCTCTATTCTGATACACAGATCACATATTTTCTGAGAAGCCAGTCATAAAACAAGAGAACATAATATATAAGTTTTTGATTTCACTGGGGAACTGTTCCTAGTAATAAAGAGCATATAGAGGTCACTCTACCACTGGTTTTATTTGGTTTGAAAAATATAAAATAGTTTGTCCATATGGTCTTATGTTACCTACTTGCTTCATCTAAAAAGAATGTAGGGTTATGTATCTTAACTTCATGATTTGTGTAACATTTTAAGAAGGGACTATTTTGGTGGGATTCGGATTATACCACCTTAACTTTAGTAGATACTGTATACATCCTAGTTAACAAACATAGCTTAGCTTTTTGACTTTTTAATGAAAAAAACCCTGACATGCAGGGCAGCTAGTGTCAATTTATTCAATGTTTGAAGGTTTAAATATGCCAGGAAGGCAGGCTTTTTTCTAATGGTGCTGCCAGAAGGCTGATATTTTTTTTTTCACTGGAATTTAATTGCATTAAATTAACAAAGCTTTTTTTTCCCCTTCTTTTCAGGCAGACTCCAGATTAAAAGCTCTTAATGCAACATTCAGAGTGAAAAACCCAGACAAGTAAGATTCCAAATCCTTCCTCCCTCTCTTTCTCTTTTTCAGTTACAACTGTAAGTTCAGATGACAGAATATTCTGTCTCCTTAGAATAAATTCAGAAAAGAAAAATTATCTTTCTGCACTTCAAATCTTAACAGAAGCCCAGTAAGGAGGTACTGTGAAAAAGGTTGATAAATACTGTTTCTAGGAGGAGGAAGCATTCAGAAAAACACTATCGCTTTATGCAAAATGATTCTTTAATTTTAGCTAGATTAAAAGGAAGGGACAGAAAAAGACTCCAAAAAAGAACCTCTTAATATCTGTTTGCAGAGAAATCTTTCCAAGCATGAACAGAATACAGATTGATAGTAGGTCTTTCCAAAAGTCTGCTAGTGTGCAGTCCTGCATTTGTGCACCCTGGTGTTGCAGTTCATAGTTCTTTTCAAGCTGCCAATTTTCACAGATGCTTTTGCAAGTCCGGAGGTCAGTTCAGCTCTGTTGCAGTTCAGGAAGCTCTGGGACACACACTAGAGCAATCTGCTGGATAGAAAAACCTGTCAGAATCCTCAGGGTATGTAGTGGGAGGCTCATCACACCCTGGGTGAGGTGAGAAGGGTAAAATGAGAGTGCACATCAGTGCGCAGCAGTAGGGTCAAGAGATGCTGCTGTTTGCTGTCAATAAGCAATAGAGACCTGTGCAAAGTGCCCTTCTGGGTTTATCCACTGGCCAACAGTGGGGATGCTATATAGGGACAGCCCATGTGCCCTACTGCTTTTTGTTGTCCCTTCCCTTCGTGCTTCCACAGCATCTATGGGTATCGTGTTAAGGATGTTAGAGGGTACATACCTTTCTGAACCGTTTCACAGACTTACTTGTGAATTGGTGCAGTCTCTCTCTTTTCTTCTTTTTTTTTTTTGTTTGCTTTTGCAGCATTCTGTGGCAGCAAGGACGCTTTTAGCTAGGGTTAAATATAAAATAGAACATTCATGTATGAGATTAGAAAGACAGTGATTGTCTCAGTAGCTACAGGTGAAATTGGACCCTTGTTTGCATACTTCATATTCCATTCATCTTTGTGGCTAGCAGATGATACTGTCCAGTCTGCCTATAGGGATAGGTGGGCAAGACTAGTTAAAGCTGAAATGAAGAATATGCTGTTATCTTTTGAGGTAACTTAATGGTTCAGGAAGCAAAGCTGTTGTGAGAAGCGGCTTGGCAAAAAGCAGGAAAAGAGTTAATACAAGGAGAATGTGAGAAGGGGCTTTTAACCAAAACAGTCCCGGTTTTAACTCAATAGAGACTTCACAGCACTTAAGAGATATGGCACATGCTTTCTATTGTATTTTGCCAGCTAGATAGCTTTTACATCCAACTTTTGGAGGCGAGTTATGTAATAACTGATGAGCATAGCTTGTTTTGGTTTTTTTTTTAAATGAAGGAGAGTTGTTTAGTATAACATGTGTGGCTCTAACAGGAAGAACAGTGCCTTGCTCAGCCTGGCACACTTCAACTTGAGCTGCCNTTTTTTTAAATGAAGGAGAGCTGTTAGAGCCACACATCTTATACTAAACAAGAAGAACAGTGCCTTGCTCAGTCTGGCACACTTCAACTTGAGCTGCCTGGAGTCTGACACCTTACCCCTCTACTGATACCTCTGGTGCTTGTGAGACTAGGTGGTAAGGTGGTTTCGGCAAGCTCACCTTGCCAAAACAAAAGACTTGGCTGCTGTGTGGAGTGTAGGCTTTCAGGTTCCTGGACCAGGAAGGGTTTGGGTGAAGAACAGCTGAAACTGGCAGTCCAGGTTGCCTTGTGGTGCTGCAGCTTTCAGCTTAGAGCAGCGTGAGGAGCTTTACACAGCTGAAACAGTACTGCTTGAGGAGTTCAAATGTAGACTGGAAACTAAACCTTCTCCTGTGGGAAGCAATTCATATCCTTAGTGATGGACTTTTGTGGTGATAAAAATGTATTCTAATACTCAGAGGTAAATCTGTGTCTACTGCAGACCTCCAGTTTGGCCTGATGGCACTCATCCTCTTGTTCTTTTTCTGTGCTTTAATCAAAATAATGTTTTCTTCAGAAAGCTTTTACCAATAAGAAAGGTACTAAATCCTTTCCTAAGGTAGGCATTTTTTTTTTCTTGTAGAAGTAACTCTCCTTTTCTGGCTACTTGGACAAGTGGTTTGTTCTTTAGTGAACAGTTCTGTTCTTGTAGTGTCTTTCCTCATAAAAGAGGAAAATGCCACTGCGCTCCATGACGTAGGGATGAGTTTGAGTAAAACGCACAAAGTAAATAATTCATATTGAAATGCTGTCTGCTGCAAATAAATGTTCTTTGCCATTAGCAGAGAAGAAATTTTGGAGAAGAAACTGGGTGGTGTTCCTCTAGAAATGTGACCTGATCTGTACTTCATTTGTCTGAAGTTCTGCTTAATTCAATTAAATATCTAAACTGCTGGTAAAGTTGTAGAACCAGTAAAACCAAATAAGAAGCACTAGGTAAAAATGCCTCAGCTGATGAGTGCCAAAAGTATGTCTTGTTTCACACTTCCACTGTTATGATGCACTGGAAAGTAAACATCTCTGTGTGCCTCATTGAACTCAGTCTGGAAATTAATGTAATTTTTTTTTTACGTGAGCAATGAGTAAGACTCAAGCAGATACTGGAGAAACAAACCTTTGATCTGCAGCACCACCACCAGTCTCTTAAAACCAGGGTGTTTTGTTGCTGAAAAACTGTATTTGTAAGATTTTCAACCTTCACAGAAGATTGGACAAAAAATAGCATTGCTTTGGTTTATGCTTTTCTGAGACAGTAAGAGGACAACTTAGTTATGAAGTAGTATTTTATTTTATTATTTTTTTTAATGGAGGAGAAATCAGTATGGGAGGAGATGTATTGCTACTGGAGTCCAGGGTACTGGAACTCCTTTTAGGTTCTTGAATTTTGCCTTCAGGGAGTACAGCATTCCTAAAAGCTTTCTTGCCACAAAACTGGATAAATAAAACTTTTCATTATAAATTTCTGAAGTGGAAAGGGGAGTCTTCCTGAGCTGAAGGCATGCTTTTTAATCTTTTGTTTTTAGTTCAATTATTTCAAATATCTTCACTGTACGTGTCTGCAGCTGTCTGACACGGAGCCCTGGTGCATATTTTATAAAGTGTAAACTGAAAAGATTGCTCTCTAAACCCCACTGTGCAGATCAATGACTATATTTATTTTTCCCGTACAGTTTCTCTGCTGGCTTTTAAATCTTTTTATGTACTTTAACCCTCTGTGTGTCATAATCTTATCAAAGATACTCCTTGGAGATCAAAAATATTAGAAATGGTAATAAAGTTCCTACTTCCTGAGTGTAACGGGGAGAATATTTTAGGGGAAGACTTCCTGGCAGGGAAAGAAGAGGCGTTAAATGAAAACCCCTGGAATTTCATACTTGGTCACCCAAAATGAGTGACCTGATTCACTTCAGTGAGATCTCTTGGGTACAAACTATTCTGACGTACAAAGCCTGACTGTACTGTGGTGAGAGGGAGAGGTGAAGGTTTTAATGCTTGAACATCAACCTGCAAGGCTAATCTTAGTCTCCTGTTCCTTAATTCTAATTGTGTTCCTCTGTGTTTATTTATTTTCAGATCATTGTTTAGTAATTTAGAGAAAGCTGTTTCTGGCTTCCCATCTGGATGAAATACATCCTTGTGCACCAAAGTAGGTCATGAGTTAGGCTTGTGTGTAGCAGGGAGAGTTTTTATGTGTACAGAAGTGGCTGTTGCTGTGGCTTAATTGGCTACCTCTCACTAGCAAAGCCTTGGCAACTGATTCAGCTTCATCATTAGCCTGAGCTAAATGTATCCACTTAAACTGCCACCAGGCGAAACTGGGGCAGCTGATAAAATGCCTCTGCCCATCAGTAGTGGCAGGCCAGCGGCGTGAACACGGTCACATGCGGTGAGTTACCTGACTGGTACCTTGCTAAGCTGTAATGACTTAATTGCTTTTAGCCTTGCGTGACTCCTGTGCAGGTACACGTCTCGGTAGGGTTTTGTTTGTCACTAGGTACAGTTACCTCGCAGCTTAGTTTAGAGGAATTGTGGCAATTGTGAATGCTTCCTTGAGCTTCTGAAGGGTTGTACTCAAAACTAGCCAGATGGCAGCTTGAAAGTAAAGTATCTTTGCCAGGTCAAGAAGTGTGAACGCGTTTTTATTAAGAAGTCTGTGTGCTTCAGTGTATTTTGGCTTTGTATTTATTTGCAGCTTTCCTATTCTCTTATGCTTGCTTTGGTAAACTCCATTTTTCTTAAAAAACAAAACAAAACAAAAACACAACAAAAAATGCAACACAGTGAGGTAGTAATTCAAGTTAGATTTCATAAGAAATGATCTCTTACATTGTTCTAAACCTTCATTATGTACATTAATAAAAAAATAACACTTATGCAAGCATTGGGTTGCTCACTTTAGAGGAATCAAACTCTGCAGTCACTGCTTTAGGAGTCTTCAGCTAATTCCGCCTCAACATAATCCAGGCTCCGTCCTGCTGGCTGTAGCTTTGTGGCTCTATCTTGTGTTCTGTGAAAGTTTACTTTCATGATGGCTAATGATGTACTATCTGTTTCCTGCTCCCAGGAGATTTACTGAGCTAAAACACTATAGCGATGAACTGCAGTCTGTCATATCACACCTTCTGCGAGTCAGAGCTGTAAGTATTTCCCATGTGTGTTGTGACGAATAGTATAATTTATTTATAAGGCAGTATTTCTTCTTTAGTCAAGAGAACTGGTATGCGTGCTCTACAACTAGGGCAGTTTAGCCTGAGAGAGTCTGGCTCTGGAGTGTGGGGCAGGAGGTGGCAAAGGAGGGAGGCACTGACAGTACAAACTCACAGGGGGGAAGAGTTGCGAATGTCGTGGTTGAGTTTGGCAGATGGTGGAGGAGCAAACACATGCCCGTTGCTGATCTGCCTTCTCCCCTGATGGTCACATATCAGAGGGAGGTATGTTAAAGAGGATGAAGTTGTCTGCTGCTCTCTGCTCAGCAGACAGGTAGCTTTTGCTCGATGTTTGGACTGGGAAGGGCCCAAAACACTGTTTCCTGGTCAGAAATACTGTACGTTGTTTTCCAGAGTAGTATGAATCGTGTATGCTTCCCAGCACGCTTTCTTTTTTTCAGCTTGTTCTTCCATCTGTAATGAATAATGTTCTTCCTAATTATGTCATGCATCAAGATACTCTATGGATTGAGAATGGAAGAGATATTTTTCCCCCCCTAAAAAGGCAGAAAAAGGAAATAGGAAATTACAATTTCAATAATGAGGAGCATGATACTGCTTTTTAGTATGTTCAACAGGGATTTAATTTTTGATGGGAACTGTGCTGTAGAGAGGATAGTAATTGATTGCCTTGTTGAGCTGAGGTTCTTCAGAGGATTAATCACTGGTATTCTCCTGACAGAGCCTGTTTCTCAGGGCTGTATGTGCATGAGATCTCTTGGGCAATTTGCTTGGGTTTCCTTTTTACTGCCTTGACAGACCAGTAACGGTAACTCTTACCAAACCTCAGTCTCAGCCATTGGTATGTCACAATTACAAGGGCATTATCTGGATTACAAGTCACACTTTGGAGTGTACGTGTGGTCTTTTCTGAGGTTGTTGCCAGTGTTGTAGTGCTGGCTGCAGCGGGTACTGACTCCCCAAGCAGCTGAGATGACAGATCTGGCTTGAGCAGTAAGTTCTGCAAGGGATAGCTCATTTCCTTCCCTTTGTTTCACTGAGCTGAATGGAAAAATTAAGTGACTTGTTCAAGTTACTTTCCTTGCAGTCTCGGTGATGGGGTGGACTTCTGTCTTGCCATCTTTGTTAAATAAGCAAGTGTGTGTATATAAACTTTGTATTATTTGGGTAAAGGAGGCTGTACCTTACACCTAGTCATGAAAAACTAGAGGCACTCAGTTATTTGTGGTCTCCATAGGCATGTCCTATACATGGATGATTCCAATATTTCAATACAGCACTGATTGTTACCTCAATCCTCAGAGACTTAATGCCGTTGATTTTTTTTTTTAACTTCAATAGTGGCTTAGATTTAGATTTAGACCTGACCTTGTTTACCTGTATAAAAACATCAAGCCTTTATTTTGAAGTTTATATGCAAGTATTCACAAAGCAATTGCACTTAATGTTGATGACCAAAAATTGACTGTAAATAATGTTTTAGAGGGTAGCAGACCGGCTGTATGGTGTCTATAAAGTCCATGGCAACTATGGAAGAGTATTCAGGTAAGAGCTTATCCGTTTTTTAAGTATGTATGTAGAAATAGAGATGTGTGTGTATATAGAGAGCACGAGTAGTGAATTTGTTGGTTATGTTCTTAAAGTATATCAAAAATGTTTAAATGTCTGCTTTGAAAAACTTCATATTGCAGCTCTAAACAGATTTCTATGTTGGCTATAGCAATCTCTGGATCTGCTGAGTTCAGTCTTACTTAGAGGACTTCAGCTTTTTGTTTTGTGTTCCAGACCTTTGTGGCGTTTGTTGCATTGGCGTTCTGTTTCTACAGAAAGTAACTTACTACCTATTTTCAGGAAGTTGTCTCTGAAAAGCTTCTAGGCCCTTTTAAGGGTTAAAAATCAACAACTATATCTATCCAATTTTAGTACCTTTAAGTGAATTTGCCAATCGTTTTTTGATTTATATGAGCGAATTGCACGCTCAAGTTTTCCATCTCACTGGAGAATTAAAGAATCTAAACTTCTGGTTAAGGGAAACCTCCTGCTTCTACACACTGTTCAAGTGCTAAATTTAATTCTCTGGGTTAATGGATTGCAGATGTCTTTCTCATTGGGGGTTTTAAAGTGAAATTAGGTGTAGTTCTGTAATAACACAAAGACAAACAAATGTCAACATCAGCGGAGTGGAATGTTTATGAAAAAGTGAAGGACAGAATAGATGCATTAGACATAAATTATGTGAAATACAAGGGGACCCCCTCCTTTTTTCTTGTGAAAAGAGTTGGAGATGGAGTTCTTGCAACTACAATCTTGGAAGGTCTCACAAAGCTGAGAATACAATTAAAATTGCAGTGTATGTACTTGGATGTCAAGAACAAGCTTCTTACTGTCTTTATTGTAGCTCCCTTTCCTTCTTTATCTAAATGAACTCCCTAATGTGAATAGGTAGTTTGCAGTAACAAGGCAGCTGTGAGTTAAATTTTTTTCAGTGAAGAGAACTAAACAGCAGTCTACTATGAAAACAGAAAACTACAACCAACAAATGGTTTCAGGAGTGGTAAAATGTTTGCAAATGTCGTATCCCACCTTTCTGGGTTTTGGAATGAGACGCTTCTATTTGATATGTTGCAAGTCTGAAAAACTTGATTTCTTCTTAATGATCTTGTTAGACAAAATTTTGTTTTAGAAAATTCCCCCCCCTTTTTTTTTTGTTCCCTGTTTCTTTTTAATTTCTAGTAACTTTTCTCTTTTTTTTTTTTTAAATGAGTTCTAACTATCTAAACGAGACTCTGCTCAAAACCAGTCCTAAACTTAAGTGTATTTGTGAGGATGAGTTTAAGTGTCAGGGATGATTGTTTAACAGAATGCCATAAGTAGCCTTGCCACATTGTCAGTGTTGTTGCTTAGAGGAAGAAAACTGTTGGCCAAGCCTAACTTTGAGGCAGTTTCTATTCAGGTGTCACCTGGAAAGAAACTATATACAGGATGCAGCTTATTAACTTCCCTTACCCTTCATGTGTGATGTTGTTTCTCGTTTGTTTTTCCTACAGTGAGTGGAGTGCAATAGAAAAGGAGATGGGGGATGGGTTGCAGAGTGCTGGCCACCACATGGATGTGTAAGTACTGACTGAATATCTGATAGTTTGATGTAAGCCAGATGTAGAATTCTCCCTCTTCCCTCTCTTTTCCCTCAATCCCAAAGTGCATACAAGTAGAATACTGAGAAAGTTGGGGGTGCATTGTTTTTAGGTGTACGGTGTTTCTGTGACTTGGATGCAGGCGCAGTTTTAGCATCCATGTACTGTATTAAGTAGCTCAAAAGGTCTCAGGAGAACCAGAGGGGTTTCTTTTTTTATTATTATTTTGAAATCGTAGAAGTGTTTGGAATTCTTCCAGTTTTTCTCTTAAGCTACTATGCCAGAAACTGGTTGAGTACAACTTTAATGTACTGCAGACGTGAGGAGATCCTTCTGGTTTTGATACAGCGTTTTGTACCATGTAGTAGATGGTACAGAGATTTGGACTTAATTAGAGAAAGTTCAGAAATTTAATTAATCGGCGCTAAATCTCTAATGGATTTTTGAAACAAATACTGACTGGATGTAATAAAGTAGTGAATCCTCCCTCTTTGTATCTTTGGAGTCAGTTGGCAGAGTATACAAGACAGAGTCTTCAAAATAAAAGTCTAGCTCTTCAGAGTGCTCACAAAAGTGGTGTTCTGGGCTCACGCTTACTGCTTTCCAGATTGTTGTAAACAGTATAATTTCTCATTGCTCTGATTCTTCTGTAATTACGCAGTGCAGATAAGTAGCGATTCCAGCAAGAGGTGGAAGCTGTTTGACACTTCATACAGTATTTTTGCTGATAAAGCGCAATTTGTGTGGAAGTTACCAGTTTTGGTTTATAGTGCATACGTACTACTGCCTGGTTGGAATTGGTGTCATGCCTTGTCAAGTGGAAGGGCTTGAAGAGCCATGTCATGCTCTGCCCTCAGCTTTTTCAGAATAATTCTGTTTTTATCAGATTTTTTTAAAAGAATTTGAAGTCCTCTGAATAATCTATTCACACTTCTGTGTTTTGACTAACATGGTGGCTTGCACCCAAAATAGCTATGCTATTTTTTAGGCAGAGGGCTCTGGTGAGAATAAAGAAATGGAGATCACATTCGACTTTCAAAAAAAAAAAAAGTAGAGGTGGAATATGTTGTTAATCACCTATTACTGTATGCAGAAATTGAAGAGGCTGTGAAGACATGGTATAGTATAGAGAGGGAGGCACAGGTGGGCTCTTGGTAATTCAGATACACCACAATAAGATGTCAAATGCCTAGAATTGTGTAACCAGCTGAAAGAAATGGGTCTCGCTTCTCAGTTGGGAGGCTCAACCCCTCTCCACACATCTGAGACATTTAATATTTCTGACTGACACAAGGTTTAAAGATCTAGAGTAATGGCAGCGAGTTTTTGGGTAACTTTAATCACTGCATGAAGTCTGAGGTAGGTCTTACTGTCTGTCACGTCTTCTGCTCTGGCACCCTCAAACAACAGTAATCTTTTGGTGACAAGCAAGAAGCAGCAGCTGTGAGATTCAGGAACTCTTTCGGTGACCCATGTGGCCTCCTACCAGTGAGAATCATATCTATGATCTCTTGAAAGTGTAACTTACCAGTCCAGTTACTGTTCCCATAACATCAGACAGAAGTTTGTTGCAACAGAAAGTTTCTTCAAGAAGGTTGCCTATTATAGATGTAAGACTTCAGGGATAATTTAATTATTCTCTATCTACCCCATATGCTCTAGTCTTTACTAGATGCTTATTTAAACTTTTGAGTTGTTATTGTTTAGCATGATCTAAAACTGGCTAATATTTGGAGAACATGTCCCAAAGCACCTCTGGGTGTGTGTTGTATAACAGGATGAGGCTTACTGAAGTGATAGAAACAAGAGTGTGCTGAGAAAGCTTGAGTGGCTGGCTGTAATTCTATAGTTTAAAAGATGAAAGCAAGAAACAAGTCAGACCTTTGACTTCTGTCCTTTGTGCTATTAATGAGTGATCTTTTATCTCTCTATTGACTAGACTGCCGTTACAGGTGGAAGCGGTCTAAACTAAATCAGGGATTTTTATCTGATGATTCCCACAAAAAATGGGAACATATTAGGTACTTTTACTGCAGTGTTTCTCCTTAAGATTTTCCCTGGTCTGCTTACCTGCTTAGGTCAAACCATTGTTTAAATTTCAGCTTAGGCAGTCAGAAGTCAATTTGTCTTATACTTTATTATTAATTTTTTTTTTTCAAATCAAACTCAAGTGTTGCTATAAAAACCCTGTCTGTGTGAGGTGGGTTTTTGTTTGGTGGGGTTTTTTTGCTTGTTTTTTTGGCGAGTTTTTCTGCCGCAGATGAGCTCTTGCAGTGCTCTAAACTTAGAACTTACTTGAAACTGAAATGGGGTCCATCTGCTGCCCTGAGAAATTGAACCACTATACTAAAATTAATGCACTTCAGAACTTAAAAATAGAGAGGGCAAGCTACTTATGACCTGTGTGGCTGCAGGATTTTTTCAGAACAAGTATAGTTTTCAACAGTTTGGATTTCTTCTGTACTCTGATTCATAATGTGAATTCTTGTTCTGTCTATTCTTTTATTCCTTCTACTTAAACTGACCTGCTGTCACTTGCCACTTGTATGTTATGCTTATTTATCACCAGTAGCCTTAGTCGGGCTTTTCCTGGGTGTGCCGTATCTTTGATTTTTGCAGAGCATCAAAACAACTCTTCTTGCTTTCAAACTTACAAAATTCATAGGTGAGCAGATGGGTATGTCTAGAACTTTTCCTTGGGTTCCGCATGCTTCCAGTTACTCTGCAAGAGGGTGCTGCCTTTATGAAGAGCCTTAGTTTGTATGGCCTCCTGAGCAGCCCTGAGGAGGATGCTAATGTTCAGAACGGGCATCTCCCTTATGTTCCCAGGGGTCTAAGCGATGCTGCTGTTTATTTCCAAGCTTGCAGGAGGGATTTTTTTGTTCATTCCCGAGAGTCAGTAACTGGCACAGGAAGAAAAGTAAAAACTCAGACTTTGAAAAACCTTTAAAGTCAAGAGGTGCTGTAGTTAACCTTTGGGTACATTGTGCTGGTCACTAGACAAGCATGGACATACGCTCACTGCAGAGAGCCTGCAGCTCTGTGGGGGATTGCCACATGCTTCAGAATCCAGACGGAGTTGGCAGAATAGATTTGTGATCATTTGAGAGCATTTGTGATGGGTTCTCACTCACTCTTTGTCTCCCGTGGTGCACTCCCTGTGTTGCTGGCCATTTCTGTCACTGTGCCAAGTAAGCTACCTCTTTGCTCTCAGCCTGTCCCTGCAAGTGTGTCCAAGCCCAGCATCTTTCTTAGTGAGAACCTATTAAATAGTGTCCAATAAGCAATATGAACTAGAAAAACAAAGTGCTTTTTTGCCTGTTATCAGCCAAATGTTATCAGCCTAAATGACAAAACCCTTACTGAATGCACGAGCTGCAACGTTGGTCCAAGCCCTTGTATTTCAGCTTTCTCCCTAAAAGGCAGGTTTAAACTTCTTGTTGCTCTGAATTGATGTGCCCGACTCAGTGTGGACAAAGCGGCACACTTTCAAGGAGCTGAAGGACTTAATGTCACAGTGCTCAGAACACCACTGTGAGTTCTGGAGTACTCAGACTGAATAACGAACAAAGAAAATAGCCTTTTAAATGCTGCCTCTTTGCTTTCCAGAGGATATGGTGTTTGCCTTCGTATGTCTTAATGCTTTCAGCCTTGCAGGCTTTTTTCTGCTCCATGTCTTTTTTTTGTCTTGGTGCTGTTTATTGACAGTCTACTAAAGAAAAGGAAAAAAGAAGAATGGTTTTGTTTTGTGTGTTTTGTTTTGGTTTTGTTTGTTGTTTGTTTTTTACTTTCCTGTAATAAAAGCTGCCTCATCTTCAGCAGGAAAGTTATGATAGATCTTGTACTTGTCAAAAGATCAACTGCAGTAGCAACCAAAGAAACTGGCCTGCAGGAGTGTTTATATTAGCTGATTCATATTTTAGTTAAAGGTTAAAAACTCCCCATTTGGAAGTGTCTTTCACTGTCTTACTTTGGTCTTTCTGTCAAACAGGTGTCTTCCCTTGTTACTGTATGTGTAGTCCTTAAAGGCTAAATTAAGGAACTCTATAGTTAATCACGGCTGTCTTTCACCAGATATGCAGCTTCTATTGATGACATACTGGAAGAGGAGGAACATTATGCAGATCAGCTGAAAGAATATCTCTTCTATGCCGAAGCACTACGGTATGTACAGAAGTGTATATAGCTCAAGTGGAAGTTGCAGTCCTTTCCTCTAACATTGTGTTAGTGTTGACTTTAGGTTGGTATCATCTTTTGTCCTCTGAGAAGTAGAAATACCAATGTTGGGGAATCTCCATGTTTTCACCTCTTACTCTGCTTACTTGTGTTTGATTGTCATGTGGGTGGCAATAAAGATTAGAGCTGATCAATAGTGAAATGACAGAAATGGTAAACTTGAACACTGTGGAAGGTAAATGCTATTTATTCTTCTGGTTACACAGTTTCCTTGGCTTCTGGTATAATAATGTCCAAATGTGCTGAAATATTCAGCTTTCAAATGAGGCCAAACAGAACTGCTACAGCCATTACAAATTCCAGGAAGTTTTGAAGCACCTGATATAACTTTAATTTGCTGTACAGTATTGTCCATCTGATTACTGATTTGATATTTTTCTTGTTTTTTTGTTGTGCTTTCTACACTAGCCTTTATAGGGCAGTCCTCCTGTACAACTACTGTGGATACAAAAGCAAATAGCTTTATGCTGTAAGATTGCACCTAAAGCTGTTGTGCTCTCCAAGGGCTAGCTCTGAAGCTCTTGGAGAGGTTTGATGGTGCTGTAGAGAATGAGGTTGGTGAGCGTGACGGGGCTGTGTGGGAACCCAGAGCAAGAGTAGCCTCTCTTGGGGGACAAACGTGCATCCGGCAGTGGAGTATGGATGTAGCATCATCAGCCCACACAGGACTGGGACTTACTGCAGGTGGTCAGAGGAAACTCTCCCCTTTTCCAGATGAAAGGTGCTGTAGCAATCCAGGAGCACAGTTTATGGTTTCATCGTTTAAAAAAGTAAATGTGAAGAGTTTTGATTGACTGATACATTGGTGTTGTGACAGGTACCATCTCCGGGTATCTTTTGTCTTAGTTGTGATTTTAAATAAGGACTGTGAAACAGCTTTAGGTAGGTGGTAGGGCTCTTATTGCTGAGGGTGTCTTGAAATGAGTCTAAAGGGAGGAGCAGAAGAGCAGAATGCTGCTTGTGCTAAGAACTTTCTTTATCCTTTGATCCAAGCTTGTCTCACTACAGCATTTGCAGAGTTAGGCGTTCTGTGATAAGGCAGTTGAATTCAAGCTAGATAACTGAATGTGCTGCAAAAGTGTGGTGCTGTTTCTGAAGTTTAAATGGAGGGAAACGTAGCAAAGCAAAGTATTATGTGATGGATCTCTCATTGCTTACTTTTCAGGGCAGTTTGTAGGAAACATGAACTAATGCAATATGACTTGGAAATGGCTGCACAGGACTTAACATCTAAGAAACAGCAGTGTGAGGAGCTGGCAACGGGAGTGAGTCTTTCCGCTTTCTTCTCCAAGATGCCTTTTTTTTTATTTTATTTTTTTCATTTTTTGAGCCAAGTAACTTAGAATGACATTTAAATGGCACTAACGTGCTGGCCGCTTCTTACAAGACACAGTATCATATAACCTCTAGGCATCTAAGGCTTAAAGTAACTTGGTTCTTGGTGATATAAGCTGTTTGTACCAAACTTCTTTTGGTGAATACTGGGCAAGTAGAGGGTTGCAGGAAATGTGACCTGAGCAGAATCACACAACTCTGTTCTGAAGATTAAAATTGTGAAAGGCTTCTTCTGCCTTTTGAAAGGTGGCTGATACATGACAAGTCCCTTTTATATGGAAGATAATGTTACTTAATATGTAATCTTAATTTGGTAACTTTGGAAAAAGTATTTAGAGTTCTTAATATTCCTTTGAGTCCATTGGTGTTCTATATGCCACTACTTCATGATTTTTGTTTCTCATACAGAACAAAAGACTTGGGTTCTTTCCTACTTCAATAATAAAAGGTTACCCATGTCAGTGGAATTACTCACAGTCCAATCCATAGACCAGCCTTAAGAGTTTCAAGATGAAACTGCTTCCTCCCCACTTTGCTCAGTCTAACATGAGCCACTGTACCTTCTATATCTGCTTATCAATAGGACATTAATAAAATGAAAGTTAAAGCCAAAAGTCAGCTGAATAGTAAGAAAAAGCCCAAATGCTGGTAAAAATCATATAATGGTTTGTGGCTGTGCTCGAGAATCCTGAACCTAGATTGTTTTTGTTTTGTAGACTGTGAAAACATTCTCCCTGAAAGGGATGACCAGCAAGCTTTTTGGGCAGGAAACCCCTGAGCAGAGGGAAGCCAAGATAAAGGTTCTAGAAGAGCAGATACAGGAAGGAGAAGAACAACTTAAGTCTAAAAATCTGGAGGGCAGGTAAATGAGTTTGACTTTTTCAAAGAAAAAGACTTTTGCTTGTCTTAGCAAAAGTCCTTGACTGGATGCTCTTGAAGGTGTTTGCATTTTATAAGTGTTTTTAATATATCCCTGGTGTTTATGAGCTGTCTATAAAAGCTCCTGTCAGCTGCAAGTTGTGAAATAAAGTACAGTACACGCAGTTAGCTTCTGGTCTGAGTGTATGGCTTATGTAAAACCTGATGACTTTCCCAGTTACTGAGCCCACTCTAATGGCTGACTTGCATGCTTTTATGTTCAGCTAGTAATATGTTTAGCAGGTGGGCTTTTAGGTCTGCAGCTGAATAGCCTAAGACTCAAAAGCTGATTTGCTTCAAATGTAGTATTTAGTTTGGTTTCTGTGTATGAGTCCTGAGCTCACATTCTGCAACTTCTCTCATACGGAGGACAACTGACTCCTGTTTGAAATAGATTAGAGGTTCTGGTGAGTTGTTTGAGTAACTGCTTCCCATTGCTCTAATGAAATTTTCTTCAGGAATGCAAACATGAAAAATAGGAACTAACATTCCTGAAGCAGTGGGATTGTGTCAGAACACGTTCATCGTCTAACACAAGGGGCAAACGTGGTATCTCCTGATAGGTTAGGATTAGATTGGGAAAGATAAAACTAGTTCATGAATAGTTCAAAACAACAAGATGCTCAGCAAATGCAATTTCTTAATCATTTTGACAGAAGTACTGGAGATCTGCTTTTGTAGCTCTGGAAGGAATTTTAAAGTGAATACTTGTCGTGTGTGAAAGCCATGAACTGTGGAAATCTACCTCCATTTTAGTTAAGGAGACCTAAGGCATTCACCAAACCAACAGAATTAATTCCTGAAGTTAATTGTCCAAGTCAAATTTGCATTGTGAATGTTTGCTTGTACTTGAGTGTCTCAAATCCTGATGACAAGTGAGTTTTCACATTGGGAAGACCAAGATTCTGACTTGGCAATTGACAGATGTGCAATGTGTGCAGAATGTCAGTGTAAAGATAGTTACCCTGGCAGAATCTGAGGAGGGAAGCATATTCTGAGTTACGCTGGTTCTATGGCAGTGATGCTTACTTGGAAAAAGCACCCCAAAACAAGCAACTTGTCACATCCTGTGAAATTGATCCTCCAGATTAAAAACCTTAAGAAGACGGAGAATTAGGTAGTAGTGCCAGTTATAAAATGAGGACACTGTGGGATGCATAACTACAGAATTTGGTTTGCTGACTGAAAGATGGAACTCTGTCATACATAGCTTCTCTGCTGAGGGTCCCGAGGAAGGAAGATCAGCTCAGGAGGGAACTTGTAAAATGCTCACTAACAGACATGTTATTTTTAATTCCAGAGACTTTGTGAAAAGTGCCTGGGCTGACATTGAACGGTTTAAAGAACAGAAGAATCATGATTTGAAGGAGGCACTTATAAGCTATGCTGTTATGCAGATCAGCATGTGCAAAAAGGTACGTTTGTGGAAGGCCAGGCCAGTGCGTGTGTATCAGCAGGGGCTCAGATGCAAACTTCCAGTGTCTAGGAACATGGTGGTTACAGAAGGTTGGAAGTCACCAGTGTAGAAGCTCCCATGTGTTCTGTCCCACTCTGTCACGTGTTAACATTGATGTATAATAGGTGGTGTGGTCCAATTCCAGTGTGGTCTCTGCCTTATTCTTGTGTCAAGTTCTGTGAGATGTTTTTTGTAGAGTCTTGTGTGGAAGAAAGTCTGTTAACAAGGTCTGCAAGTAAAGTATGCTTTTACCTATTGACTTTTTTTTTCCACTTTTTTTCTTGAAGGGAATTCAAGTTTGGACGAATGCAAAGGAATGCTTCAGCAAGATGTGATTTTCTTTCTGGAAATGAATTCCTCCTCCAAGTGCCAGAGAACGGAAGCACAAATGTATAACACCAATGTTAAGTTGCTACATGACTTACATATAAATCATGAAATAAATGAGTTGAGTGAATAGTTTTTCTTTCTGCTGATTGTAATTGTTAATAAAGGACAAAAAGGACATGTTATTAAATGTTTAGCCCCGACTGCCACTACTGTGGCACGTTTTATATGTGGTAGCAAATAATTCAGGGGGAAAAGAGTTACTGAAAACTACAACTCTGTATTGGGCCAAAGGTATAGGAAAAGTTATCCCAGAAAGTATGAACTGAACTGTTCTGAGACTTGTGAAACACCATGCTCTGTAATGTGTAGATCACTTCCAGATGCCCTTCTTTTCAGCCCTTGTCATTTAGTGTTTGTAATGCTCAAGGGTGCTTTGGTTTTATAATGGGACACACAATTGTATTCTCGAGGTCTACACTAAAAACAGGATAAAAAATGAAATACTGTAACACCTAGGGTTCCTATTTAAATGCCTTTGCATGTCCATAGAGAAACGTGCTTTTCCAGAGTTTGGATTTAAGCAGTCTCAAGCTCCTGAGATGTCTGAAACTCTCTACAGTAGAGGTGTTGTACAATGGTTTGATCCAATATTCTGCATTTACTAGTTCCCACTTCGGTTTTGATATGGGCATTGATTTCTTATCAAACTTCTTCCTGCAAGTAAAGGAGACTGGTAATCCAGCTGAGCAGCAAAACCAAAGTCAAAGCTGGTAAGAAGCAGATGCAACTTCTGTTTGGGTGGTTGGAACCTGTTTACATTAGATGTAAATCTGGCCTGTGGTACCTCTTCTTGTAACTGAAGCCGTTTGCTTCTTTTAAAGAGTAGTTCTTAATGAAGATGCTGAAATAAACAATGGTGCAACTTCTGTAGTACTTAAGAACAGTGATGTGCAGAATCCACAATGAACCAAGGTGTCTGGCTCTTGTAGTGATGTTTCAGTGTGTGTATGTGTCTACTTCAGTGTGTGTATATATGTGTGTGTATATATATACACCAGTAAAACATGACTTACAGATACTTGCGTTAAATGCTTCCAATGATGAAAAACACCACTGTCTACTATTGGGATTTTTCTACATACTTAAAGTTCCTGAAGTCTTGTGGAGTTTGTCAGACTTGATTGCTAGTCCTAAAGAAAGCTTTGTAATATTCTGTTGAAAAGTGTATTTAGTTCTGGATTATAACACTACTCAGACTTTTTTTTTTTTTGAGAGATACTCCAGGGAATCCTTAAAAGTTCATTTGATAAGTTATCAGTAACACAGTCACTGATATGTCCCATGTTACTTTGTCTCTGCAGTGTTTCTTTTCTATAAAATCGTTATAAAGAATTTGTAGGCCTGGTGTACGCTACAGCTTAAAGCTCTGAAGTAAAGTGCTGGTGGCTCCGATACCGTTTGTTGGCTTTTTCGAAGCAACGTGAGAGTTTCGCTCCTGGTTGAGAGAGGATGTCAGGCAGAAGGAGGTCTCTCCGTGTAACATTGACGAGGAGAGGTGTTCCGTTCAGAGGTGGTGGTATCCAGTTCTGATACAGGCTGAAGGACTCTTACATTCCAAACCAAGAAGTTGCACACTTGATGTATTCAGTAAACCTTCTAAAGGAGTGGTGCCTTAATACAATACCATGAGGCGCTCAGAGTAGGTATTTTTCATGCACTTTGATTTTTGGTAGATCTTTCTGGTGCCTCTTTCCGCATTTCACTTGCTGTACAGCTTATTAAATGTATTAGTATGCCTTTTCTCCTTGCTAGTTGTACTAAATTTAAGAAGGGAACAAAACGGTTCTTGTAAGTTTTGTGCCAAATAAGCTAAATAAAATTGCTCTTTGATATTTTTGTTATGTTGTTTTTTTGTTCAAAAACAGTGTCTTCCCGGTTCTGACAACTGCTGCTCGGTTCCTTGAAATTGGTTCTTGTCCGTCTTAGCTCTCAAATGGCCTCCAAACATGGGTTTAAAATTTCAGAAGTAAACTGTCCACAACCAGCTTCTTTGCCTTGTAGGTGAGGAACGTTGTGTTAAGGCCAAACTTAGGTGCTTCTTACAAGCCAGCTTTGATCCCTGCTTGGCTCTTGCCCAAGAACTAGCCGTCTGAGTTTCACGCATGTCTTCATCTGGGTAAGAGATGGATGCGTTTGAAAAAGGTTTGTGTTGTTTGATAAACACTGTGAAAGGCAGGGTAAGGATAATCTGCAATAACTTTATTTCTTCTGTTTGTGGAAAGGTACTGCATGTGGCCTGTGTGCTTGTGGATGTTAGCAAACAGCGAAGGCTTCTCCTTGTCTAGCTGTTGAACTTCTAATGAGAAATCATCTTAATGGCTGTTTCCATGTGGCTAATAGAGTCCACGTGACAAATGATACTTGTGAAGTGTGCATTTTTCCACTTAAAGGGCAGATTTAACTTAGCTAACTCTATCCACTGCCTCGACAAGCTTTCTTCAATTACCCAGTGAACACCAAAAATTGGTGGGAGTCCTTGAGAATAATAGCAGGTAGGTAGACCATTGTAACTCAACCTCAAAAAAATAAAAAGGGGGCAGCTTGAATATAAAAATTTGCCTACATGGGTCACCTGGGTTGCTGCTGGAGCTGTCACATCTGCACATCCATCCCAGGCAGCTTTGCTGGGTGGGTTATTGCTGTTCATGCCATCCCTGACCTTCTCCGCTATGAGTGGGACCTTGACTTCTCAGTACACTTTAACGTTATTGTTGTCTGCTCCTGAGACAAAGCTAGGGTTACGGGAGCCAGCTGAAATGGAAAGAGAAAGTATTTTTATTAGCTCTGTTTTTTAATTTTTTTTTTAAATGCTTTATTATTTCAGTATCTGGCAAGTCAGCCAAAGCAGAGTTAACCTAGCAGCTGTGTGCAGGGACTGCCTTGGCAAGTGCAGAGCAGTTCTTGGAGCTGAGGTCCATGCTGAGGAGCTGTCCTTGGGCAGGTGAGCCAGGGGAAAGTAGTGACTGCGGCCAAAGACATGGCTGAGCCAGCTGAGGCTCCACCTGAGCGAGGCTGAGGTCCCAGAACTTCTTTCCTGTGAGGGTGGTGAGGCACTGGAACAGGTTGCCCAGAGAAGCTGTAGGTGTCCCATCACTGGAGGTGCTCAAGGCTGGGCTGGCTGGGGCAACCTGGTCTAGGGGGAGATGTCCCTGTCCATGGCAGGGGGGAGTGGAACTGGATGATTTTTAAGGTCCCTTCCAACCCAAACCATTCTATAACTATCCCTAGCACCAAAATTCTTTTGTACGCTTCAGTTGAAGAAAGGAGAAATGCTTTCTGATGCCCTCTAAAAGATTACAGGGAAGGAAGTTCTCTGAACTCCTCACACTTGCCCTGCAGTGGCTCGGCAGGGCTCTGATTTGTGTTTCCTTGTGTCCACCTGGTCAGTGCATCCCTGGTGGGGGTGCCCTGTATCTGCTCCTCGAGCTCTGTGGGGCGGCACGATCTACGTAGAGAAAAGCCTCCTAGAAATAACACAATGGAAGCGAGCAGAATGAGAGCTAGTGAAATGGGAGCACGGGCTTTGGTGCCAAATCTGAGTACAGCACGTGTATATCTCCAGCAAAGCCAGTCACCTTTCTGAGCAGTTACTTTCCTGCTGCTGCAGCAGGGCTTAGGTCTGCTCTCAGCCCTGCAGTTGGAGGGTTCTGGGGTTTCTCAGGGCAAGGAGGTACCTCACAGAGGATGCGTGCTCTCAGTCCAGCTCCTGTGGAGACCTTGGCACTGCAGGAGAATAATCTGTGTGAGCTGCTTCCCTCTAGTGGGTGGACACCGGGGAGGGTAGGGTGCTCTCTGTGGCTGTGGTAGCCAAAGAAATGTCTGTTTTTAAATAGCAGAGGATTCAGTGGCCCCCAGCTGAGACAGGGAGGTTTTATATATATCCCTTTTACATATATCCCCTCTGCAGGGTGGCTGCGGTGAGTATCTCCTCCTGGCTGGAGCGGTCCAGAGAGCCTCAAATGCCTACGTAAGCAAAGGGCTGTGACTCTCTGGCTGCCGTTTTCTGATGCTTCTTCACATGATGCAGTGTTCTCCAAAGGGTTTTGCAATTGTGACTTCTGTAAGGTCAGGTGCAGATGATAAATCTTTTTTTGGTTGTTGTTTGTTTGTTTTGCTTGCTGCCTTTTAGTTGCTTTTGAATAGCTAACATAGAGTTGCCTTCTGAATACTGTATTTTCTTTCAGAAAACAAATAATTTTGCTCTGACTGGTTGTAGAAGGTGTCTGAGCCATAGAGCAAAGCCACATTGGAAAGGATCTTGGGTGGATGTGGAGGAAAACCTCTCCGGGCAGTGAAAGTGTGGAGTATTTTGTGGTAAGGGGAGATGGCACCATCCTGGGAGAGGCAGGGGATGGGGTTAAGCTGAACGTGAGGGAGGACGTGGCTTTGAGGAGAGACAAAGCAGAGGGTGAGGAGGCAAGGAGAAGAGAGGAGAAAGCAAACAGGCAGGAGGGAGAGCGGAGATGGGATGGGTGGAGGAACTGGAGAGGAGAACAGATGGAAAGCCGCTGTGCCTGCAGGTTGTGCTGTGGAGGAGCAACACTGCCTGGCCTTTGTTTTGGAGAAGGGAGGGAAGAAGTGAGAAAGGTGGAAAGAGGAGCTAGTGAAATTTCCAGAGCTGTCAAAGACATGAGTATATAATACTAGTGATAATAGAATGATAGAATCTAGGTCTGAATTAAACTTGTGGTGGTGAATGTGGTCTTAAAGCAGCAGTCAACACTGGTAATGGTGTAAAATTTCTTTTGATCTCAGAGAGATCTAATTTTATCCAATATTTTGTATATATCTTCAATTTTCTTTGAGTTTTCTGAATAAATAAAGCGAGAGAAGAAGCTGCAGTCTTCACCCAGCATAAACATTGCCGATGCCTCAATCCTACAGACACCAGCGTGATCAGCCCTGTGATCTGGGAGCTTGCTGGCTGGTGCAGCTCTAAACCAGGCTGCCCCACACCCCACAACCAGCCCTGGGGCTGTCAGTAATAAACAGCTGCTTCGTCTGCAGTAAACATCTTCTGGTATCTGTACGTATCATGGCATATGGTAACACCAACTACATGCCTCTTCAGAAAATAGTTGCAAGTGGCCGTAGGAGGTGATGAGTGGCTTTGTGGCGAGCCTCTCCAGGATGCAAAGGTGGAAAATGATGTAGTGGAAGGGAAAATGCAGCCCCGACCGCCCTCTTGTGGGTCCCCAGCTCGGGCTCACAGGGGCCAGAATAAAATTGTGGGAGGAGGGAGGCAAATGCCACCCACGCCCTTCTTGCCTCTCAGAGGTGCAAGGGCCATCACGTTAGCTGCAGGGCAATGGGTAATGAAATCCAAAGGGGTGGTTATGCTGGGAACACGTACCCATTCAAGGTTTTGTGATGAATTCTTATCTTGCTGTAGGTTGCTATTAATAATACCACGTATTACACTCTGATTTGCAGCTTGTGTGCACCGTTCACACCAGATCAATGCTGCTGTGAGTTGGTTTTGGAACCCAGGTTTCTGAGCTAGCAGTGGTTTTATGGTGGTGGTTTTTTGTTTTGTTTTGGGTTTGTTGTTTTTTTTTTTTAATAACCACTTGGAAGTGGTGTTGGTTACACGGTCAGAAGGAAGGATCTGTGACTGTAAGCTGTAGCTCCCTATGAGAGACGGGAAAGTTGCCCTTGCCCGGTGCGGCTTTGAATAAGCTTTTTCTGAAGCGTATGCTCTGGGGTCCCAGCTCTGAACTTCTGATGGCAGAGAGGCCAAATCTCACGATGATTGTTCCAGAGGCTAAAAGTGTCAAGTTTATTTGCAGTTTTGTCTGCTTTATCTTCCAAGAGCAGCGTTGGTAGGCTCATCTCTGGTGGCCCTGCAGATGCTGGATGCTCAGGGGGCAGTGGGGAAAAGCCACGGGCTCCTTGTGCAGCCCCACCATCCCTCCTGGGGTGTGCAGCAGAGTCACACCTCCCTCCCTTCCTGTGCTTCAAAGAGATGTGGAATGGTTGGAGTTGGAAGAGGCCTTAAAGGTCACCTAGTTCCAATCCCCTGCCATGGGCAGGGGCACCTCCCACTAGACCAGGTTGCTCAAAGCCCCATCCAGCCTGGCCTTCAACACTTCCATTTCCCACACTGGAGTGGGCATTGCGGTAATCCCAGCACCATTCCTGTTCCTGTGTGATGTTCCCTGTTCTCCTCCATGGATCACATCAGCCCCCGAGGCTGTCACTGCTCATTTCAAGCCTGGAGCTCCTGCTGTCTTTCAGAGCAGATCTCCCAGCGTGACTGCACGAGGGGTGCACGGAGCCATGCCAGGTCTGGCACCAAGCCACTGCTCCTTTGCTTCCACCAGGTGGTTCTTGTCACCACTATCAGCAGTGCAACTTTCTTTTTTCTTTCTTTTTGGAGCATCTCTCTGATGAGAAAAGGCTGAGGGACTTAAGACTTTTTAGTCTGGGGAAGAGAAGATCAAGGGGGGATCTGATCAACACCTATAAATACTTAAAGTGTGGGTGTCAGGAGGATGGGGCCATCCTTTATTGGTGACAGTGACAGGACAAGAGGTAATGGGCACAAACTGAAACATAAGAACTTCCATCTAAACATGAGGAGGAACTTCTTCACTGTGAGGGTGGCAGAGCCCTGGAACAGGCTGCCCAAAGAGGTGGTGGAGTTTCCATCTCTGGAGATATTCAAAAACCCTCCTGGGCAATGTGCTCTAGGAGGACCTGCTTTGGCAGGGGGGTTGGACAAGATGATCTCCAGAGGTCCCTTCCAACCCCGTATCATTCTGTGATTCTTTCAGGTTTACGGGCCTATAATAATCCTCTCTAATTATATGTATGTATATTTTTATAAATAGGCAAAATATTAGATTTCTCTCGCCCTTGTGTAATTTCTTCTGAAATTCAAGACTTGTTGAAAATCAGTGTCTGTGGTTGAGAGATCTCTTATGTCAGGGCTTGTATGAGTTTGAAGAGTAGCTACATGGATCTGCAGATACAGATGTTAATTTATGAAGCTGATGTCCAGCATTGCACCCTGGGTGTGACTCAGGAGAAATTACCTCCTCGTGATGGGGCTAACACACAGCTATGGGTGAAGAGTATGATTCATTTTTAGCATCCCCCTAAATGAAGTGAAAATAATATCCTTATGTAGTTTTCATGTAATTAAGTTATAACTCTATGTTGTTGCTGAAGTTTGACCAAATTCTCTGACATCTCGGAACTGAAGTGCTTAATTAACTTTTGGACCACGTACAACGTCAGGAATAGTCAGTCACTGGCAGAGGTGGGAGGGGTTCTTTTGTGGACCAGGAGACCCCGTTTGGCCTGGGAAGCCAAACTGTTAGAGGACATGAGGAATCCTCCCTTCAAAATCTGAAATCCTTCTCAGTGTCAAACCTTCCCTAAGTACATCTTGCTTCCTTATAGATAATTGATCTTTCTTAACCTCTAACTTCTCTTTGTAGTTGGCTTTACCCTTCTTCTCTCTTCCACAATACTACTTCACCTGTTTCTATTTCTCTCCTAAGCCAGGATAGGGATTTTAATGTGTGTTGCCTTTTCCAATTCCAGGGCACTTAAAATATTTGGAAATAATTGCTGGTGATCATTCTCTTTCTGTTCAAACTCCTTCTCCCTGCTGATGTAGTCACTGCTATTTTTAATTTTAAAATGCTGAATACACAGTGCTTAGCTGGCTGTTTTTCTGTTTCCTTCCAACAAATATAATGATTGCGATTACAAGGCAATTTAGTGGTTGCTCAGTTTCATGTTACTTTTAAATTTGAAAACATTTCCTTTTTCTCTCCCACGTTGATGTCCAATATGGAGCTTCCTGCGCTGGAGTTAAATGAAAGAGATGGTAGACCGGGGAGCCAGGCCGTATTGCCAGCAATCCTGTGAGCAGCGGGGCAGACACCTTGGTGGTGATCCTTGGCAAATGGTCCTGGAGAACTTTGGATTCAGTTCAGGTGAAGTTTTGCCTTCTTCCCTCTGCCTCATTACTGGAGTGGGATGGCTTTTGCACTGCACTGCCAGATATCCCTGGCTAATGCGCAGGAACTGCAGAGCCAGGTCTAGAGGAGATATTCCTGGAGAGAGATGGGTCAGCAGGTCCCTGGTTTAGGGGTGTTGGCCAGATTTGTCCTGTCTCATGTGAGCGGAGGGTGGTGAGTTGCCACAGGAGCTGCCTTTGGGAGCTGATAACCTCTGTATTGCAAGATCCCACTTTGAGTAGTCAGACAAGGATATAGAGGGGAAATCAGCTGTTAATAGGAGCGGGGTTGGAGATAATCATGGAGAAAGAGGCCACGGAGCTCTGCAAACCCAGCTGGAGGTTTGGATGAGGTTGGGTTTGGGAAACACGGGCTCAGCTGATAGAAGAGTTTGTTTATAAATTTGGCCTCCAGGTCTGCCTTTCACATGGACCTGCTGTGGGCAGGGGATGGCCCTGCTCAGGTGCTGAGTTGGGGTTCCCTTTTCCATCTGAGGAGCAGTACGTGGGATGCAAGAACCCCAGCCCTGCGTGACAGACCTGGGAGTTAGAAGCTCATGTTGGAGTGGTCAATGTGAGGTGAGAAGACACATCTTGGTGTCATGGGCAGGTTGAACTGCATGGCCTGACAGTTGTTATTCAAAAGTGGTTCCTACCATCTTTGTCAGAGGGTGCCCCTTCCCTTCCTCTCTTGCCCCCTACCTTTCTGCTGTCCTTTGGTGTTAATGCTTTGGCACGTGAACCTTTTCAAGAGGTGTTGGTAATGCTGCTGTGCTAAGCTTGTGTCTGCAAATGTGTCATAACAGTTGATTTTTGTGTGTTCTCTGGGGAACCTGTGTGTCACCTGCACTGTGGCACCTCTGTGCAGGCAACTGATGTGTTCCCTTCATCACTTTTGTTCTGGATGTCCTGGCTCAATGGCTGCTCCGTTTCACCCTCCTTTCATGGTAGTTCAGTGCCTTCTAAGCTGTTTAGTCTGCTAGAGCCTGCTGTTCAAATAAAACTGGGGTGGCTTCTACTGATGCAGTGGCCACCCATTGTACACAGCCTCCCCTCCTGCTGGAGCAGCGCGACACAAAACCATCATCTCGCACTTTACAGTGCAACTTCGTTGGTTAAGGATGGGAAGAGTCTCAAGAAACGTAGCTGAGACACATGCTGCTTCTTGCTGTGCAGAGTTCTCCAAAGCCCTCACCAATGCCCTCAGGCTCTTGGGATGTATGTTGGTGTGGATGGTACTGTTTGACTGGTAGCTCCTTAACCAGCTGCCCCTGGAATTTTAAGCTTAATCACATTTTATATATTGGCTCTAGAGAAGCAGGAATTGTCCCCTTTGAAGATGGAAAGAAGTGGGTTGAAGAGCTCTCAGTAGGCAGCGTGGTTTGCCTTTCAGGTTGGGTTGAGTAGCCACCTTCAGAAGCACTTTTCCTCTCACCATTTGTGTTTCTGCCCTTTTCTCTTCTGCCTCCAGCCAATGGTGCTTTGTCCTTTTGTCTCATGTTTAAAAACTACAGAGACTCCTCCTTAGCTTTGATATTAACCATGTCTCTTGCAGACAATTTTTTCCCCCACTGTTCTTACAGAGTAGGTGGCAAGTCCTCTCCCGCTAAGTTGTCCAAGAATTCTCCAACTGCTGAATCCACGTTTGCCTTCCAAATCCATTGATGTTCTTGTAGTATGGAGACCAGCGTTCCCTCCTCACAGAGGAAACCTTCTCTGCTGTAGGCTGGGGATGTGGCAAGCTGCAACAGGCAAGAGGTGCACTTCCCCAACCAGCCGTTAAGAGTGTGTCATATTCTCTCTCTGTCTTGACAGCTGTCCCCGAACAAGGGACAATCCTGGATCAAGTGAATGGAAAAGCAAACTGTTGTGTGGCTGCATGGAAACACCAAGTCCAGCTATTAGATTTGCCATAATCCGGGGGGAAAAAAGGAGGCAAATAAAGCACAAACTGGGAATTTGCCTCCTCTCACTGACTCATCTTGCCACTGCTGCTAGTCCCGTGGGTCAACACGTGCCAAAGATATTTCTTCATCTCCAACTCTTTGAAGTGGGTAATACTTGGAAGGACGAGCTGCTCTGCAGTGTGTGAAGGGGCAAGTCTGGCCTGTGCGTCGCAGAAGATGGGGTCTGGAGTTATTTCTCCGTAGCATCCCTGGGGTGCTGGGTGTGAGAGGCAGTCAGTCACGCCCCAAGGTAGGTGTTAAAGGTGGGTTGAAGGAATTAATCCCTGGAGATCCCTCTCCGTCTGCCTTGACTGCACAGGGAGTTGCAGAGAGATAATTAGATTTCAGATGTAGTCAAACTAAGGAACAGAAGCTGCAGTGGTTTGCTGTGGGTTTGCTTTTGAAGATTTTGGCTTCTTTTTCACTGTAAAAATTAGAAACTGGGAATTTTACAGATCCTTCTTGGATTTGGTCCAAAAACACCAGCTTTGCTGTTCTCT
This sequence comes from Pedionomus torquatus, assembly GCA_013398155.1. NCBI lineage: Eukaryota > Metazoa > Chordata > Aves > Charadriiformes > Pedionomidae > Pedionomus > Pedionomus torquatus. The sequence continues at coordinate 200,385 of VZRU01006918.1, read as the reverse complement.
AGGAAAGGGAACCCCTGTCTTAGAGATGTCTTTGTGTCTCTCCCTCAAAAATTTAAAAAAGAAATTAAAAATTGCAGGCCAGTGTGCCTCTGGCAGCTGGGTTTAGGTGCTTGATGCACGGGGCACCAATCCCTGAGGAACCAGACGCCGGCTGGAGAGCCGGGTGCTCCTGCTGTGTAGGTGTTTTGCCCAGCGGGGGTGGCTGCGGGCTGGCAGAGAAGAGTTAACCGGTGGTATCTGGGCTGGCGTGCGCAGAGCAGCCGCTAATCTGCAGACGGATGTGTTCTGACAGGAAAAATAAATCTTGTCTGTACCTGCGCTGGTTTGCTCCCACTGGAGCCAAAGAGAAGCTCCGCCGGCCGGTCTGGCCCCGGGGGCCAGCTCGTGGGCTCCTGCACTGCTCACCTCTCCCCCCTGGCCCCAAGACAGCATCCCTCCTTGGGCTGGAGGATCCTGTGCAAGTGGGATGCAGCTTGGCCGGGGTGTGTGTGTCAGAGTGAAGGCACCAGGAGAGCCCATAGGTGGTTTTACGATGCCATCTCTCTCCACTCACACGCTCATTGGCGTTTGCTTGCCTGCTCCCATTGCTGTTCTCCAGGTGTTGTTCACAGCCATGTCCTCCTTTGTTTGTCTCCCAGGGTGTTGGCAAGCGTATTTATGAATTCTCCCAGATCTCAGTGTTTCAGCACAGACTCTGACCGATGCCACCACCAAGCTCCCGTGACGCTCCCAGGGTGGGTGAGCCCCCAGCAGGGCTATGGTGATGGTGCCCATGGGAGCGCACGGAGCCAACCCACGCTGTGTCCCTTGTTCAAACACGTGCCTTTTGCTCTGGTGGAGAAATCCAAAACTAGACTAAACAAAGCCAAAAAAAAAAGGGAGGTGGAGAAAGATTTAAGGTGTTCTTTTCACAAGGTGAATGGTTGTTTCTGCGGTTCTTCTTTGGCTTTCTCATTTTCTTGTCTGAAAAGCAGGCTGCTCATGGTGGGTTTTGGGAATTGAAATAAAAAATAAATCTGGAGACCTTTGCCTGTTGCCATTACAGGTTGAGCAGCTGTTTCTCTGCAGTCAGCGTGGCGGGGAGGGCAGGGGAGGGGGAGCCACCTCTGCCACTCGCCAGCACTGGCAGGGAAGGGACCCTTGCTGGACAGACTGGTTTATGAAAGAAAGGCAACCCCCCCCAAGGTCACCTAAAACCCAACAAAAGCCATCTATTAGAGTCACTGTTGGCTTTGCCTTGCAAACTGATATATTGTCTTTGTTATACTCATGAAAATAAACCCCTTCAGCTCAAGTTTTTCCTACTGGACAGTGTCTTCAAAAGAAACCATTTCCATTTCTGGGCCTGGAGAGTTAAAAGGAGAGAAATAACTTCTTTGCTTATGGCTAACCTGTCACAGGAGAAGCAGATCTTGGCCATCACGCTTCCACCCCTATCCAAACTTCCTCAATGTTTGGAGCTGATAGATTTGAGCTTTTCTGTCGTACAGGGCTCCAGATGCAAAGCTTTGTTCCAGCTGGTCTGAGAGGTGTTTTGGATCTCCCGCTTGGCTGGCGACCATCTCCAACAGGAACTTCAGGAGCAGAGCCTGGACTTGTACCTTCGGTTTTGAAAAAACAAACAAAACGCCCCAGGGCAGAGAGTAGTCAATGTGCTCCTCTCTTCTGCGCTGACTTCTTCCAGCCTGGTTGGAGGTGCTTCTTCCTCTCCCTTTCTTGCTGGAAATCAGCAACAATCAGGCCCCCGTTTTCTTTGTAACTTCTTTTCTTTTGCCAATTATTTGATCATTTATCTCCTTGTTCCTTGTGATGTGCTCTTTGCCTCCTCCTTACTATTCCTGACGTTTTTCAGAGCAGCTAAAGGAGCTAAGCTGCAGGTGAGTCTCTGCCATCCTGGCCATGGCACTGGTGGTACAGATGTGGCCATAAATCCCAAGATTCAGAAGAAGCTCATCTAGTGACAGCCAGGTAGTTGTGGGGCTGCTCAATGTAAATGATTTGTGAAGTATTACTTGGTCGGTCTGCCAAGATCCAGGTTAGGGGCAGATGAATGGGAAATCCTTGCAGAAATACAAGGACTTTCTAGTTGGCCACCTGCATCCTCTACTTTCATTGTCTACAGCACAAGGTGGGAAAGGAGAGAGATGGATTTGGTTTCTGGCAGTTCACTCAATGAAATGGTGGAGGGGGTGCTGGAAAGGCTGTCCCTGGCTTGTGGGGGTCTCTGTGCTCGGGCGCAAGGCAGATGGGCATGAGAGGTACCGATGGTGACTGTGCTGCCCATGGAGCTCCTCCCCTGTGCACCCTGGACTGTGTCTGCTCTGCCCATCCCCTTCACAGGGGGCAGGCTTCACAGGCTTTTGATTGCATCTGGGCATTTATGGTTGCAAATTGGCGCCAGTATGAGCTATGCTGGGGCTTGCTGGCATCCTTCAGTGCTATATTTCAGTGATAAGAGGGGCTCATTTTTGTGTCCCACTGTGCTGCCAACAAAGTTGACTTACACAAACTTTCCAGCCCCTAGGGACAGTCTTTCTCCACATAGTAAGGACTATACCCAAAGGTTGGGGTGGCTACTACTTGGGCATCTTCCAGTGGGGGATGCACTGGAGCATCCCTTGGGGCCAGGGAGGTGCAAATCTGCCTATCCCTGCTGGATGGCTGCAGAAGTTACAGGAGGAGGAGGGGGAAATGGAAAGATGAACTGCCTGGCACCGGGGCTACCACAGCCGCCCTGCCTTAGGAAATAAGTTGAAGGTAAGTTCCTTCTTCCTCCTCTAAACTTGCATTTCACAAGTGCCTGGTGCCTGATGTTGTGAATCTGGAGGGAGAAACCTGCTGTGGGATGCCACTTTAGGTTGTGCAACAAAGCATGTGACTAACTTAGAATCATAGAATGGTTTGAGTTGGAAGGGACCTCAAAGTTCTTTGAGTTCCAACCCCAATGCCGTGGGCAGGGACACTTCCCACCAGACCAGGTTGCTCAAAGCCCCATCCAGCCTGGCCTTAAACACCTCCAGGGATGGGGCATCCACAACTTTTCTGGGCAACCTGTTCCAGTGCCTCACCACCCTCACAGGAAAGAATTTCTTTCTTGAAGCTAATCTAAATCTCCCTTCTAGTTTAAAACCATTACCCCTCATCCTATCACTACACTTCCTGACAAAGAGTCCCTCTCCAGCTCTCCTGTAGGCTCCCTTCAGATACTGGGAGGCTGCTATAAGGTCTCCCCAGAGCCTTCTCTTCTCCAGGCTGAACAGCCTGTCCTCATAGGAGAGGGGCTCCATCCCTCTGATCATCTTCGTGGCCCTCCGCTGGACCCGTTCCAACAGTTCCATGTCCTTCCTGGGCTAAGGACTCCGGAGCTGGACACAGTACACAGTGGGGTCTCACTGGTGCAGATAGAGGGGGAATCACCTCCTGCAACCTGCTGGTCACGCTTCTTTTGATGCAGCCCAG
>VZRU01006918.1:182086-194969 GCA_013398155.1 Pedionomus torquatus | reverse complement strand
GAGCACTCCCAAGTCCTTCTCCTCAGGGCTGCTCTCCAGTTGTTCTCCACCCAGCCTGCAATTAATGCCATTAATTAGATGGCAGGTAAGGCTCTTTTGGGCTGAGATGGCCTGTATTTTGCTCTCCATGTGGATTGCCCTGCTCTGCAACTGCTGCCATGTTGCAGATGGCAGCTGCTCATAACCCCTTCCTCCCAGAGCCTTCCAACAGTTTAACCAGTGCTCTCCAGGAGCAGATACAGTAATTCCCAGGGTAAGTGTGCGAGTGATGAGAAAACCCACCAGCTGCTATGGGAGCCTCCTTACCTGGGAACATGATCCAACCTACTTTTCTTCCTGCCTCTTCTCGTTCCCTGCAAAACCTCGTGTGCTTTGCTTCCCTGGATGTAGCTCCTGGCTGTATCCTCTTCCTCTTCACCCTCAGCCTCAGAAATCCTGTATTTCTCACCACAAAGAGGGTGCTGTAGCTGGTGTGGCCCGAGGTGCCAGGTGCTATGTTTGCCCTACCCTGGCTTTTTGCATTCTTTGCTAACTGGTGAAGCCAGGGAATCTTATAAGGGGTCTAGAATAACACCCAGCTGGAAATTAGGGTGTTTAGTGGTGCGACAGCAGGCAGCATCTTATTCCACCTTTCCCAGGTTGAAGAAGTTCCAGGGAAATAAATCTGGGTTGCTGGTAGCTTCTGGTGGGCTGTTGTGTGACCTGAAACGTCCCTGTGAGAGGAACCAGTTTAAAGTGTTATTTCAGGGCTTTAAGGTGCTGGGGGATGGATGCTGGGAATGGACAGGACCCCCAGCCATCTGTATGAGGGAGCGCCTATTTGCGTGGAGGCTGTAGGGAAATGTGGCATCGCAGGAGACCAGTTCCAGTCTAATGGGACTGCTGGTAAACTGGTGACCTGTGGTTGGGGGGATGACAGGAGATGGGGGATGCAGGACCTGGGCACATGGCAGGCAGCGGTGTACAGGGGATAATGGCCACCGGGGGGTTTTTGAATCCAGCTCCAGGGGTACGGCTCCTCAAAGGGGGCTTGAGAGCACATTTCAAGACATGTCTCTGGGATCAAATGTGGACCTGTTGTGTAGCTTGAGTGTTTTGTGAACAATCAGACTGCAATTTGTGCCAGCGTGACCGCTCTTACTCACAACGGGATGACAATTAAATCAAGTGCAATGTTTAATGACCAGTATCTCATTTTCTAGAGGGCGATTGAGGTTTTTTTTTTTTTTCTTCACACTGATGAAAACTTGTTTAAACTTAAGATCCACTAAGAGGAAAAAGGGATGGTTCATCTAAGATGGATCACAAAAACCTGCGAATTCATTTAGGTGTGTGCTCTGTGCTGCTGCTGTTCTGCTGCTACAGGCTTTACCATCGGTCTGAAAAAGTGTCCACCAGGCAGAGAAGTTTGTTTTTTTTTCCTGGACACTGAAGCCATGACCCACACTAGAAACTATGCAAACACAGAAGGACGGCCTGACCGTGCAAGGTGGTGCTTTCGCCAGCAGCTGTTGGTGGGGGTCAGGCACATCAGAGGGGAGGAACACAGCAGCTCCCTGCCTGCTCACCCTCCTCCCCTGATTCCCTGGCTGCACTAGGTGATTTGAGGTTTAATGTTCCTTCATTCATTAATTTAGTTGTATCTATAAAACCCAGGCATCTTATAGGGAAGGTGCAAATTCAGCAACAAGAGACTGAGACTGTCATATTCCTGTTGGTGGTTGTGTCTACACATATCATAAGCGATTTGAGGATGGACAGATGTCACTTTCTTTCGGTGGTTGTGTCCAGCCCAAGCAGGTCGACAGTTCCAGCAGGACCTCAAATCAAAATATTTGATTTGACTCATTAATTATCGCCAGCAGCAAGTGGCATCCGTGGTTGCTTTGCTGTGTGTTGTTTTAAAGGGCTGTACCACCCCCAGCCGCTACCTGTAGGAATCTGGGTCTGGTGTAACTGTGAGCAGCTGCTCTTCCTCACCGCCTTCAGGGGAACACTCCTGCAGGGTCAAGTGAAGTTATTGCACCTTTGCCTTTTCCTATTTTAGCTTCAAAGGACACCTTCTTCTAGCTCCGATGTATTATGAAAACCATCTCTCACTAGACTAAACTTTGAAGCTGCAATATTAACCATTTTATGTGCCTATGATCGGGGTTTCTGTGGTGAAGACACAGTGACATCCTCTTTCTGTTTTAGCCCAGCCCAATTTGCTATTTTTTGCATTCACTGTTTTAATGTTGTCTCACCCTATGCTACACGCTACTCCTCTAGTTCTTTCATTTGTGATCCAGACAACTTTTATATTACCAACATAATTTGCTTTGAGAACATACTGTATCCAAAAGGAAAACGATATTTTGAACTCCTTTTGTGTTTTTTTCATCATCCTCCCCCCAGATGCTTTATTTCTCTGCTTTGGCACTAAATAAGACCTGATTTTCTTCCTTTTTAAAGACATTGACTTACTAATTTCTGTATGAAAAATTCACCAGCATTAAGCCTACTCATTAGTATGCACAGCAATAGCACAAGATGTTTTATTTTTTGACAGCTCCAGCTTTGTAAACTTCTCTGTAAACTGTGGGGAAAAAGCAGCCATTTTAGTACATAAGTGGGCTGTTCTACAAACAGACATATTTCCCGAGCAGAAACGAATCTGCAAAGTATTGGCATGAAGTTAGGAGGGAAATTGACTACCGTATCTTTAATTAAATATGTAAAGTGAGTGGATCAAAAATGGCCAAGCTGATGAAATGAAAGTAGCCTTGATCTACATCTAAATATACATTTTTTCAAAGGAAGTAATAGTTTTTTATCATGCTTTCATATTCCAATAGCTGGCATTGATTTGAGCCTGTCAGCTTGCATCTTCTGGTGTTGATAAGGAGTCCTTGATAATATGTTGATTATTATTATTTTTATTTTTTTTTAATTAGAAGGAAGCCACTTTTCTCCAGAGATGTATGGATTTTGGGTCACCTTGCTGAGTTTGCCCTTCTGTATCCCATGAATGACCCAAAATCTTCTGCCCCTATGGTTTTGTGAGTTTTTTGTTGTTTTTCTTTTCCCCCCCCATTTTGGTGAGGTCATGAGCTAGATATTTTATCAGGGTCTGTTTTCTCCCTGACCTTGGCTTCTGAAAATAGAGAGTTAACTATACCTGGCAGTTAGGACCAACTGCTCAACTGCCTGCAGCTCTGCAACACGCATCAGCCCACCAGAGGGGCTGTGAGAAGGGGAAGCTGCCTCTTCCCATGGGACGAGGCTTTTCCCTAAGCTTCAACTCAGAAAAAAAGTTCACTGTGCTGCTTCACAGTCTGCTGTCACCATTTGTCCTCTCCAGTTATGTGCTTTCGCCCCCAACCAGCTTCTTTTCCTCCTGCCCTTTGAAGCACTGGTGGCATATTTTCTTCCACCATTTACTGCAGCTCCTCTCGGGCTGGGCAAGAGTCCCTCCTTCCACCCAGGGACTGGTTTTTCTTCATCGGCTTGTCTGGTTTGGCGTGCATGCATCCAGCTAGCAGACAAGGCCAGTTCACTTTACAAAGAAACATGGTTTTATTTACTGCAAGCCATTTTAAATCATTGATTTGACTTTAAAATTATTCTCAGCATTGAACCCTCATCTGCTTTGCAGATGGAAAACACCACTTACCAAACAGCCTTTATTGTCTGGGATATCCCCAGCCCACAGTCAAACTGTTTTGATGTTCTTCTGACCTTTTTAATTTCACATTGTCTCTAAAGCTCATCCAGGCTCCCTGGATTTCCCAGGCAGGCAGTAGCCGGTATTCTGAAGGCTTTCTGAGCTAGTGTCATATGGTCATCCTCCTGACTGACCTCTGAGGCTTTCTGAACCTGCTGGCCTTCTCCAGGATCTCACCTGCAGGATGCAGTTGGTCTCTTTACTCCTCAACAAAGCCTTCTAGAGGCTTATGCCAGGGTGAAAGGGACTTCACAAATGCCATCCCAGGTGTGATGCCTCTAGAGCCTGGAAGCTTTAGGACACCAGGAGAGGTGATGCTCTTCCATCAGGCTCATTGAAAGTCGTGTACAGTTTGAAAACCACATCAGTGCTGTTAGCTTAAAATAGGCTGGTGTTAAAATATTAAAAATCTTAATGATAAATGTTAAAAAAAGGTTTAAAAGAACCTTTAAAAACCTTTTTAAAAAAAGGTTAAAAAACAACTGCTGCCATTAGTGAGATCATCTATGGAGAGACCATTTCATGTGCAGCATCCCTTCTTTACCAAAGTGGACCCACTGAGAGAAGCTGAGGCTGGACCCTCTCCCAGTGTGAGATGCTGTGATGTACGAGCATTAAAAAAACAATAAATCACGTTTTTCTTAATGCCCACACACAGCACCACATCCCTTCCAAGAAACTGGTCTCTTGAAGTTTGCTTTGTGTTTTAAACAATTTTCTGGCAAAATTTCTGGTGTGTCTCTGAAACGTGTCCTTAAACTGATCTCCTTTCAAGTTCAGTTCTTCATAGGCACTGGCTGAAATGTATAAATAATTGAAAATTTAATGGTTGGAGTTATTCAGTACTAAATAGGTTTGTTAAGTTAACTTTGGGTAAGACTTTGCAAAGAAGACCTTTGCCCTTCTGTTTATAGGTTCTGTCAATGCTGTCATCCAGGCTGGAGGCCATTTGTCACTGTTTGTTCGTTATTGGATAAACCAGACACACAGAAACAGCTGGATACACCTCCTTGATACACACGCTCAGTTTTCTTAGGATGATAAGAAGGCCACAGCTTTGCAAAGTAAGTCTGTTCGAGTTACTGCTTTTGGGGCAAAGGAGTCTTTTAGGCTCCAGACGCATTACGTATCTCAGACTTGGGTCAGACCTGTCCTCCATGTCTTTGGCGATGCACAAGTATGACCAGCCAGTCCTCAGCCTACTGGGACAAGCAGTGTCCTCTTAAAAACAAGCAGTTCTTCTTTTTGGTTCCTTTTCTATCTTTCAAAAGGGTTATATCTGAAACTTAGGCTTTTCGGATGCTTTCCCCTATTTCATGCCTGTTCTGTGCCTGCCAGCACCCAACTGGGTTTGTGATGTGACTTCCCTGTGGCTTAGGGGATTGCCAGCCAGGGTGGGTTTGGTGGCTCTTGCCTCAGTCCTTGGGCTGGCAGGAGCACTGTGGCTGGTGACAGAAGTCCAGGCATTCTTCCTTCAGTGACTTGTCTTATTTGGCTAAGGAACAGCTCTGGAGGAATGGAGTGCGGCCGTAAAGGGCCCATGGGGGACAGCAGACAGGGTTAAAAAAGGGCTGATGTCAGGCAAGCTGATGCGGAATTTTTTTTCATAGACTTTGAAGCGACTCATATACTTACTGTGGTGACCCATTTCCTTTCTGAATCGTTTTGGTTTCAGCATCAATGCTTTTGACATACCATAGCAGAGAAGGTCCCCATCTTAATCTCTTGTTGTGTACTTTCTTTGTTTCTTTTTTAGGTGGTTTTATTTTGGTTTTTGTTCCTAGTTACGAACATCCTACCTTTAGTTTGACACTTCAGAGAAGGTCCCTTTATTCTACAGTATGAGACAGGAAGAACACAAGTTCCTGATCAGTCCATACCAGACATTACTTCATGTACTTTTATTCTGTCTCCCTTGTTTTCCTCTGAAGATAATAATCCAAATCTTTTCAATCTACCATGAATTGCCATGCCCTTGATCCTACTTGTTGCCCTTTGAATCCTCTGAAGTTCCCAGTCTCGTTGAGATGGCTGGACCAGAGCAGTTTGCTTGAGGTTGTACCACAGATCTATGTCAAGATATTGCATCTTTTTATTGTTCTGCACCCTATTCTATCTGCTTGCTTATTTTATCTGCACACTAAAAAGTTGCTGAGCTTTCTGTTGCACAGCAGAAAACAAGGCTGGGTGGCACTTTGGGCCAAGGCAATCATCCAGGTTACTTCCTGAAGCGTTCTTGTATGCATGTTCCATCTGTTCCTAAAGACCTCTGACAACTCTGCAGCCCTATAGACCATCCCGGTGTTTTGTGACCTTTGCTATTTGAAACGCAAAGAAATACCTAGCCTAAAGCTTCCTTGCTGCAATTTACATCTTGTATACCTCCTGTGGGCAGGGAAAACAGCTTTTTCCACTTGTCCATCCAGTGGCCTCTTACATATTTGAAGGCTGTCATCACGTTTTCCCGTCACCGTTCACCTCACAACTAAGTACAGTTCATTTAGGTCTTTTCGGTCATGTTTTCTACATCTCTTATCGTTCTCACTGTCCTCTCTGACTGGGTCATGTCTTTCCCAAACCAGACACCGTACTTCTACATAAAATCTTAAAAATGCTGTGTAGACTGAACAGAAATGTTTCCCTTGTGTCTTACATGTATCAGGCAGTTCATACGTAGCAGCATGATGTACACTTTTTTTTGGTAGCTGCATGATATCGCTTCCTGTCCAGCTTGTAAACAACCCTACTAAACCATCTTCTGAAACATTGCTGTCCTGTAGCTCAGCTGTAGATTCAGCATAGGTCCTTTCCTCTGTTCTTACTGAGCTGAGGTCCATCTTCTCTGGCTTACTCCGAGATTATCAAGGGGAGGGTGAGCCCGAAGAGAGAAAAACCTGTTCTTGCAGTCATCTCCAAATGGAGCAGTCTTCATCCTCTAGCAGCAGCATTGAATAGTCTCCCTTTCCCTGCCAAGAAGAACCCCCCACCTGAAGGTGTACCTTATTCATTTTACATTTGCGTGTTATTTTAGCACTTTGCCTTTTCTCCTAAATGCCTAACTTGATGCAGACCAAATGACATCCTTGGCCATTATGATGTCCATTCATCTAGCTTTTTGGAAGGTCTCCGAAGTTGCCTTTAGTCCTCTCTGGGGCCTGTTTGACTTACAAATAGAAAACATAAGTGTGAATTTATTACCTATCATATATTGAGCATTCATCTTTTCCTAATCTGCCCCGTAACAAACAGTGTGAAATGGATTTAGGGTGGAAGGCTGAGGCCTTTGCTGTTGACCTGATGCCCTGATGAAAACCAACCACCTAACCCCCCTCTCTGCTTTCTGTCTCCTGGGCAAACTCTGACATCAGAAAATGTCAGATATATTTTTGAAAAGAAAGTAAATGTGTGTTTTTCCTTATTCCTTACCTATACAATCTGTAATTCTAAGAGGTGATTAGTGAGATCTGACCCTCATTTACAAAGCCTTACTTGCCACGACATGGTCTTGCCAATGTTTTGCCAGACCACTTTGGTTTGCAGGTGAAGATGTGTGGCTGCACGGTTTCGCTGGCAGCCCAGTTATTTCAGTTCCCAAGAGTCACAAATGCCCTCTATGTGATTTGGAGAAGGACTAATAGCCTGTCGTGTTCCAAAGTTTCTTTCTTATTTTGATGCAGTTTTTCAGAGTACTCCCCGAGGAAACCAGTAAAGGGAGGGCAGTTGTATGAAGTTTTTCATTATGAGACTAACTATGAGACTTTTTTTGTTAAGCAATTTATGACTTACAGAGTTCAAATTCCAGCCTTTTAAGGACTTTTTAAATTCTTCACTTCAAGAATCTTTCCCTGTTTAGTCTTCAAGGTCCATTTGTGCTCTTCTCATTTTCCCTTTCTTTTCTGCTGACTGAAATTTGAGACTTTGCTTTTTACTGGCTTTCATAGATTCAGATTTCTGTACTCTGTTGGCTTTCCTGTTGGCCCAAATACCATATGGAAAGGTCCCATTTAGCGTAATGGTTTGATCCTCATCACCCTGGGAATGTGCAGCCTCTTGGGCTTCATTGTTTTCAGCAGTATCCATGTCCTATCAAAGGTTTAGTTTTTAATATTTTTTAAATGTTCTTGTTTTAGCTTTGAACTTTTGGTTGATGCCAATCTTCCATCATTATCACTGCATCACAGTTTGGTATTCTACCTGCTCTTCAAAAATTTGAGTCTCACTTTTAATCTGCTAAATGTCAGACTGACAAAGAGGTGTGAATCCTGAATTTTAGATACAGCAGTAGCTTTGCACAAACTCTGGGTGTGTGTTAGGTGGTGTGATGTAGCACTTGGATGGAAACCACGAACATTGACACAAAGCAGATATGAAGTAGCTGGTTACCCTGCGCTGAGTAACCTCCTCATAGGGACAAGCCCTTAGCTAATTGTTATCTTCCACATTAGATCCACTCTAATACTTCACACTAAAGAACTCAGCTGCAGTGGGACACTTGTGAAAGATTAAGATGAATTAAGTAAAGGTGTGACATTAAATTGCACTAGTTAAAGCCCACTAGATCCCTGTTGCTCACTCTCTTTTACAGAGAAAATATCTCTAGTTTCCTTTACCCTTAATTGTGAAATTCTTAATTCTAAAATATTCATTTAAGGCCCTCTTACATTCTCATCTGCAGTTAATTCATCTGAAATGTCTTAGGTAGGCAACCAATCTCAGGTAAGAGTGGATGGTTTTCTGCTCTGCTTATAACTTGTGTTTTAAGGCAGAGAATTGGTTCTCTAAATTCTGCCTTACTGTGTTGTTTGACAATTTATGTTACAGTACTACATTATCATCATTTTTGTTGCTTTTTCTGCCTATTAGGCATCTCATCATGGGACATTAAACATCCTCTTCTCTTTTAATCGGGAGATTTATAATGATAAGGAATGCCACATGGGACTGAGTCAAGCACATTAAGGTATCGGAATGTCTTGTGTCTACACAAAGCCATCTTGACTGACACTGACTTCCTATCTTCTTTTTTTTTTTTTTTTTTTTTCCAGACAGTTATAGCTCTCATCAAGCCACTGCTTTTCATTTTCTCTGGGATTTTTGTGAGGTCTTCAGCTTAACTTTTAAAGCACTTCAAGCTGCTATATTATTGTAAAATAAATGAATGAGTCAAGTCAGGCGTGATTGTGGCACTAGAAACTAATCTGATATGAAGACTTCTTCAGGGCTGAGGTGGAGGCTGAGCAGTGTTCTCCTCTAAATAGATTTGGGAGCAGAAAAGATTTTGGAATAGAGCCTGGTAACTTTCATGCACCCTCTCCTTCTGGCCAATATTCTTCCATAATTAATTCTTATTGTTTACATGCATCAGGTGCACAGGTATTTTGAGACATACCCTAACATCATACTTCCCAACATCAGTTAATGTCAGGACAAGTGTAGCCTATAACGATGTGACTGAGAGCATCATGATTGATTCCTGATCTGCTGGCACTTCAGGACAATGCAGACTCAGTTGAACAGGCCTTACGTGGGATCATGAATTGAAAGCCTGATATAAAAAAAAAAGAAATATAATTAAGACACAAGTTCAGTCAGGGATGCTGAAATGAAGAAGAGCAATTTACAGGCAATTTGAGTGGGTGCTCAGACAATGGACTCATTTAATTTTCTGCACTGAATATTTGTGCTTGTTAAAGCCCTGGTGAAGTATTTGAATTGGGAAGAAAAACGGATGGAAGGAGATTTTCCAGCTTTCAAAAGCAATCATTCCCCAATTGCATCCACTGTTGAAATGTCAGGCATTCATTTAGGCATTTCTCAAGTGTCATTCATTGTATCGGTGGCTCATACTAGTGTTAACAAGGGTTGCAGTGATTTTAGTGGTCCAAGGAAGGAGAGGAGGAGCAAAATTCAAGAAGGTATTTTGTTTTTTTCTGAATCAGAATCTGATAGCTCCATTTAATTTGATGGGGTAATTGCATTTTTGAAGCTAATGTGTTTGGCTCTGTTGCTGAACAGGGAATGAGACATAAATCTGTGATGAGAACTAAGCAGTGTTTATTTCCACTTCTGTGGTGACAAGCCATTTACAATAAACCAGTTTATATTTACTTCTTGCTCTCCATCCTAGCTTTAGTCCCGATGATGATTGCCATTCCTTTATGCTGTTGTGATCTGGTACTCGTTTTTGCCAAAGGGTTTCCAGGCAAAACTGCAGGCGATGCCCAGCATGTAGCCTGGTGAGACACACAGAGACTGAAGCTTAAACTAACATTCATGTTAGAAGAATAACTCAAGTGGGTGGGGAGAACACCTCTGTTATCTCTGAAAATCAAGTTAATTTCACTCTGCAGCAAAGTTGCTAACTTTGATGATTCCACAGGTACAGAAAAGCATGGTTTAGCATTGTCTGGGAAGCTGAATTGTGTATTTTCACAGCTTGATGACCCATGCTTTCCCTTGGATTTCCCTTGGTTTTTTACTTTCTGTTTGCAAATGCTTTTTCTTTTTCTTTAAGAATGTAAAGATTTTTCAGGCGGAGTTGTCTATCTATAAATTACTGATATGCATTCTTCACTGATAGTCTTCAAGTCTATTTCTTTTGAGATGTAGCATGGTTACAAAATACTCAGTAAAAATATTGATATTTTGATGCACTGACTGCCTTTCACATTTCCCTCAGCCTGATCCTGTAACCACATACAGACACAAATATTTTAATAGATTATTTAACTCTAGAAAAGCCAATTGTGTGTGTGTTTGAAGAAATAGGACTATTGATCTGAGGCTAGACAAAATCAGACAAATACAAAAGTGTACCTTTAAGAGTTAGGCTAAGAGGCCATCTCAAAAAATGAGACTGAATATTTCCAGATCAAGCTGCTGCTTCACTAGAGGTTACTGGCCTGAAGCAGAAATTCTTGAATGAAGTCCTTCAGTCTGTCACGCAGGACATCAAATAAGACAGTTCTGCTTGTGCTACACCGTTAATTCTGAAGCCATGTCCTGTTTAAGAACTTCTAAACCACACACATATTCTCCAACAACTCCCCAAAGCCACTCTTTTTAATATATAGCCTGCTTGTGCTTCCTATTTTTCTTATGTTCTGGATATATACAGAAAAGGGATGAGGCAAAAAAAAAGGTGCCTTTTACTTTCCATTAGCCCTTCTAAAAGGGAACTGAAATATACACAGCTCTACGCTGTGCACACATTGCCTTTTAGAGGGTTTCTCATGGGTGGGCAACTTCGGGAATTCAGAAGGGAGAGGGAAGACTATATTAAAGAGTATTTAATTTTTTCCCTAAGGAAAAACAGAGTTTGTCTGCTATTTACAGAGCAGAATAAGAAAAGAAAAAAAAGGTCAAAATGCAACTGCTCTTTTAAGCTTCTCAAGCTACTGCCGCTTTACGAACCCCTTTTATATTTTGCTACGTCAAAACACTAATATTAATAAACACTGCAGTATTAAATGTGTGTCAAAACACTAATATGAACAATGACAGTGCTGTAGCTCTGTGACTTGCTGAGGAATTCCCATCCTTCGAAAATACAGGTGGCAAGAGGTTCCTTTACTACTCTTGCCTCTGTGGGGGGAGATTCCCAGATGAACAAAGCACTGCAAGATCCTCCGTGAACCTGACAATTTGTAGGTGCCGTGTTCCTCTTAAAACAATAGAAACCTCCACCCTAACCTTAACTGGCATTTTAAAACTGGAGCATGTCTTGATTAAGGTCACAGAAGAATGGCAGGAGAGTAATCAACAAAACCCAAATATGCCGAGTCTTACTTCTTTGCTTTAAATACAAAACAATCTTTCTTCATACTACACTGTTAATTGCCAAACAAATTTTTCAAAAAGCAGGTTCCAATTGATGTGTCCTTGGAGAATGACTTGTGCTCACCCTGCAGAAAGCTTTAATTCCTCAGTGTATTTTAAAGTAAGGTTTTAGTGCTGAGCTTCCTGACTCAGACTTAATGAAATTCAAAAGATTTTTTTTTGACAGGTAAAAACGAATAGAGTCACCAAATTAATTGTCTTTGAAGGAAAAAAAAAATATCAAAGCGGTGTAAATGCACATCTTCCTTCAGTTTCTAGAACTCTATTTTTGGAAAATAAAAGTTTCCCATTTTATTCAGCAGGCAGGTTAATGACACTTCTTGTATTTATGTAAAACTGCAGATGACTGCATGAAACGCGGCCACATTTTATTAACTCCTTCCTCTGTTCATACAGATCGAGTACTCAATGCAATTATTTTGAAATACACACATTGCATAAAGTCAGGGCAGACCTTGAAACTGGGTCTTAATGTCATTAATATTTTCTTCTTAATGCAACTTACTACGCTGTAACTGGATGGCACAATCTATGACCCACATAAGGATGCAGAACCTTTTAAATGCATCTCATTAAAGGAACTAGAAAACCCTACATAGAGCTGACTCACCAGTCAGATGCATCTTACTTCGAACAGGACCCGAACGAAGGGCATAAACCTCGTTGAGGAGACAGGGTGATCCTGTAGGACAACCTGGGAATAACTAAGCTTGTAGCAAAACACTTTGGGGTGCTGCTGACTGAATGACTCACAAAGCTAAGCCCCACGAAGCTGGTAAATTTTACCCAACAGAGCTCATGCAGATTTTGGCTTCAATCCAGCAGAGCACTTAAGCACATGCCTAATTATACGCAAGTGACATAAAGCAATTTAAGCACGTGTTGAGGCGCGCTGCTGGGCACAAGGCTTTATTTAGAGAAAGGTGGAAATGTTGGTAACCCCTCAAAGAGATGGAGTTAAAGAGATGCGAGAGGCACAGCCACAGTTGTAAAGGCGCAGCCTGGGTGGAGAGCTACCCCAAGGAACAAGACCTGGCCCCCAGCAATTCTCCAAACCGCGGGGTCATGGAGGACATCACGATCTTGGCCATTACCCGGCAGAAACCTCACCTCGGGTCTTCTGGGAGGCCTCAGGGGTCCCAGGGCCACCCCCTCCGTGGGCACCCGGGTGGCCCGGGCCCGAACCCCTCTGACCCAGGAGGCCCCTGGAGGCAGTGGGGTCCGTGAGGGGACCGGCGAGAGGGGAACCGGGCCCAGTGCGGGGGCTGGGGGATCCCCTCCGGCACCCAGGGCCCAGCCTGGCGATGAAGCCGCCGGGGCGGGGGAGGCAGCGCAACC
>VZRU01006918.1:133654-181509 GCA_013398155.1 Pedionomus torquatus | reverse complement strand
TGTACCCCCCGGGCCCCGTCCCGCCGGTGCGGCCGTATCCCCCCGCCGCTCCATTGTTCCCGGTGTAAGAGGAGTGAAGTGTGCCGGCTTCTGAAAATGTACTTCATTTAATTTTCTTTTTCTTTTTTTTTGAATTGCCTTTGCCGAGTCTCCTCTCAGCTGCTCGGAAGAAGCTTTTGCAAGGGACCTCTCTGCAGCTGTTAACAAGTGCCGGGCTGGAAGTGGTTGGGAGGGCAGGGGGAAACAGTAGGGAGTTGAGGAGAAACGAGTTGGGCTTTAAACACTTTCACTCTTCATCGTCTTTGCTCCCCTAGCTCCTGCCAAACCTCAGCTGGGATGTGTGCAGCAATGTCTGTGTTAAGCTGGCTCATAAAAAGGGAAGACATTTATGTTGCAAACGTAAATCATTCCTCTGATCACTTTGTTTTTGTAAACTGTTCAGAGCAGCTGTGAGGGCTTTTGCACAATGATAGAATGAGTACCTATGTAGAATCCGGTGATCGTGGCGTTAGTCTTGCTTTGCAAGTCTGCCTGAAGCGTAACCTGTCTCTGCATACATGAGACAGTCTGCTCCAAGAAGTTTTAGATGGGAGAGGTGTCTTATTTCTGATGAGCAGCATCTTCCCCGTTGGTGCAAGACGTATGACAGAGCACTATGGGTTTTCTCTTCAATGAGGGTCTGGTTGCTTTGTTGGTTCGCTGTACTTATTCACAGTTTTCAGTAATACAAACTTGCTGGGAGTATGTGCCTGGGCCTGTCATGCTTTAACATCTTGGAGTCCCCATATCAGATTTCATCCTTGTAAGTGAGAACTTTTGAAGTCATTCTTGGTGAGTTTGGTGATGCATTCCTTGTGAAGGAAAGAGGTGCAAAAGTAGTGCTAACCTGTATAAATTTTTGAAGAGGTTCTTGCAGTGTACTCAGAATCAGACTAGGTAAACCAATGATCTGATCTAGACTTGAAATCTGTCCCACTGTGTAAAAAGTTTGTATACCTTCAGGCAGTGTTAGTTGGTTAGTTCAGTATTCCACTTCCAGCGTTTGGGATTCGTGAATGTGTCTAGTGACAGCTGTCATCTGCAGAAGCTTTGGCTGTGCTGGAAAGCTCCAGAGTTCAGAAGGGCTCCTTTCCTGTGGATCTCATGGGATCTGCAGACTCTTGGTACAGGGTACAGTCAGATTCATAGCAGAGGCAGGCAAACCCCACTCTTGTTGCGGGGATTAAGGAAAACTCTACAAAACTAATTGTTCAATTGCACGATTTCCTGATAACACTTGTTGTGGCCTTTCTTGATGAATGCTCAGCTGAATGTACATGTGTATTCAGTTTCTGAAAGTATTTTCTTCGCAGTTGTTTGTGGATGTCTGCATGCCCCTCTTCCCCAAATATCCATGTAGTTAGTCAGTGAGCTCATATAACTGAATAAAGCTAAAAGACGTGAGGCTCTGACCTCTTGTATTAAGCTGCCATGTGCACATACACTTTTTCTGTCTTCGCTCCTCAGCGTAAGGCCTGAGAGAACATAAATATATATGTAATCTATGTTTCTGTTATTGTCCTTCTTGTCCATATGTGTTTAATTTCTATTGTGTTGCAAACATATTCTATTTCTGGAAAATCCCTAATATAATGGATTATGAAATCAAATCATGAGTCGCTGAGTTGCTACTTGAAGAACCACAATGGCTAAAAAAAACTTGGAAGAATGTGAACAGTTATATTACAGGTGAAATTGTTCACCTGAAGGAACATGTGCTTCTGAATGTTATTATGGAGCTTCTCAAAAGATGATTTTCCCTCTCAGTTTAATGTGTACAAGTTTATTGGTATTAGTGTTTAAAGCCCTGTGGAGGATGTGTGTCTTCTAGGGACAGCTGGTGGTGTAAAACCACTGAGATTGGTAGTTCTTACTTCCAGCTGAGAAATCCATGTACCAGTAATGTTAAAGTTGAACTGTGTGAATACTAAGAGTATATTACTGTAGCGAAATATGGTGACAGTACATCTAAAAGAGTTTAGCTGGCTTCTGGGTGTGTTCTTTGCACCACAGGTTCGATAATATAAATTTGCAAATTGTGAAATTCATGGTATTGGTTGTTACTGTATGG
Organism: Pedionomus torquatus; assembly: GCA_013398155.1. Classification (NCBI taxonomy): domain Eukaryota; kingdom Metazoa; phylum Chordata; class Aves; order Charadriiformes; family Pedionomidae; genus Pedionomus; species Pedionomus torquatus. Next base: position 179,399 of record VZRU01006918.1, on the reverse strand, counting down.
ATTTAGGTAAAACATTTTAAAATTTACTAATGGAGAGGAAGAGTTTGTTCTATTCTAGTATTTTGGGGAAAAGCAGAATGGGATTGTCTTCTGTATCTACTGCTAGAGACTTGTGATGTCTTTTGTGACTAGCATCTTTGTAGAGTTGTCCTCTGGTTAGGACCGTTATGTGGGCTGTTGTGCTGTTGTAAATATTACAAATGGAGAGCTGTCTGTATGGAGCAGTTTGATGGAGTGGGTCTTAATCTGTGAAGACCACTTAAATTATAAGGCATAATTTGGGATTAAGTTTGGTTTAATTTTGACTTTAGTATAAAATACATTTTTCTGTCTGAAGTAACAAGGGTTAAATGAGAAATAGTAATGTTAGTGTAATGCCTTTGATAAATCAACATACTGCTATTGTTCTGGAGACCCTAGACACGAAACCGAGGTGCCCAGCTTTCTTGTCCAAACTTAACAATGTCTTTTATATTAAATGAATGGCAGAAGGAGTGAAAAGTAAATGCCATGGGAAATGTTTTTTACTTTGAAGACTCTTAAGTGGATCTAACAGAGAAATAGATATGTTTTATTTAAAATAAGTACTTTCTGTGCTTTTGTCTGGCATTTTAATAATAGCTGCCTTTCAAACCAGCATCATTTATGATGAAATAGATTCAAGTCTTCAGCTTGCAGTCTGATCTGCATAACTGAATGCTTAAGAGAAATGAAGTCCCCCGAAGTCTCCATGGATGTAAGCAGACTTAGGTGTCTGCTTCTGTCAGGTTGCAGGGCGCATGTGAAGAATCAGTACAGTGATTAACTTGCACTTTAATTTGTTGGTTTTTTTGGCAGAAATACTTTTGGGAAAATAGTATTTCCTGGAGTACTGAGATTCACAAAGTATTTTTTTTCCTTGTTTTTCTTTTTTTTTACTTCTGTGTACTGGTCTCTATGCAGAAACCCTTGAACTAGTATTGAGCTTACATTTAACTTGCTGTTTTTTAAGAGCCGAGACATAGCTATTGACAGGACGTGTCAGGTAAACGCAGCCTTTGGCTATAATGTATAGCTGTATGCCAAGCAGAACCTTCTGTCTAACAAGAGAAAATCCATTCAGAATTTCTGGAGATTTATTTTCATTTACACAAATGTTGTTAGTTACTTCATTTCAGTACTCCCCAGTGAACTTAAAAACACAGCTCCATCTGTTTAGCGTATTAGTACCCTATATACATTTTAAATATGCAATTTTATTCATCATCTACATAGAATATTTTATACGTCAGCACTAATGCCATAAACTATGCAAGTGACTTAGGTTTAACCTATTTAAATTACAGATTATTGTAGAAATTAAAATACAATAACATATGAGTATTTCAGTGTTATAGATTAAATAATCTTCCCTTGACTGCATATAGAGATATTTTTCCTATGTTGTTCATATTCAGCATATTGGATAAAATATCTGGAAAAATCCATAATACGTTCTTAAAGAAGTTGATTGTAGTGGTGCCCTAAGGGGAAATCCAGTGTCTTTTTAGAAAGACTGAGGAAAGCGCAACACGCAGAAGAGTTAGAATCTCCTGATAACTTCTTCCATACTGTCAAAATTTTATTTGGGAAGATAATGTAGAGACTGATACTGCTTTCACCCAGAAATAATTTTTACTGTACTCTTAAGATATTATCAGTGTGTTAATGTATTCAGGGCTATGATATCAGGAGGTAACAGTGGGAATACTGCAATATAGTTAATGTATTACTGGTTTATATTACTTCATGATTTCTTTTCACTTTGGAAAACGGCAAGATGAAGCCGTTTATCAGGGTGTATATATATATATGGGTGTGATCCTGCAATTGGTATACTCTTCTGGCATATTAATATTACAGTAGCTGCATCTTGTCACAGTGCAGAAAACTTTAAGTTTAATTCTTCCCTTATGACTAGGATGGCATTTTTATAAGCACAGAATTAAACAGTCTGATGATAAAATGAAATCTGTGTGGGAAGAAGTTCCAACCTGCAAACAGCAGTAGGGTGTAATTTGTGAACAGCCTATCAAATGTAAACTGTCTAGATCTCTTGCACTGGAGAAAAAAACAAACACTAGAAAACCCCACCAAAAATCAAGATGCCTGTAAAATGTCTGTAAAACAAAACAATTTCTTGATATATAACAAGCAATAGTACTAAGGTGTAAAGCTGTATCTGTGCAGGTGAACTCAGACATGAGATGTGGCAGTTCTGCTCTAAAATTGTTTCAAATGGTGGTTATATTCATAAGGTAAAAAGATGTCCATTCATAAAATTTTTGACAAGTGTCTTATTGCTTTTGTAATAATTTTCCAGAAAGATTGTATTAATGTTTACTATTTATGCACCTCAAAATGGATATAAAGGACATCATTAAAAGGGTTTACAATGCCAGTAACATCATGACTGGGTCACGTTACCTTAGTGCAAGAGGTGAAGTGAGAAATACTGGTGCTGGGCAGATTTGACATGTCATATGTTCACTAACAGTGTTTAGGAAAGGGCAAGCAAATATCTTTTTACACTCTCTGAATTTTTGCTCTCTACATGATTACCTTGAAAATCTGTCAGGTTTCTTTTTTCCATTTGTTGGGATTAGATTTGAAACAAGAAAGTGGTGATATGCTCCTAAAAAGTGTGTGTGTGTGCGTATGTATGCATGTATGTGTAAAACACTGGTAGCAGGTGTTTGTGGTGGTGTCTGGCCTAAAGCATGAGAAATGTTCAGCAGTAGGTAAAGTTTGTTTTGCCAAGCAGTAAGCAGCACATTAGGTGTCTGCTTGGGACAGAACTGTGTTTTGGAGTTTACTGGGAAGGGGCAAAGCAAATTAGCAGCTTATAAATTCACCGGCTTTCTGCAGGATTCCTTTGGCAGTGAACGCTATTTTAACCTTGCTTTCAACAAGTGAATCTGTAGTATTGCATTGCAAGCATTCTTTGGTTTTGGAAAAGGAGGGGAGAGCGAGGAAAATGAACATTAAAGCTAAGAAATGAGTACATTTCATGGGATCCACAGATGACTTCTTAGTCTGTAAGCATTGTAGCAGTCAGTATTTCCGGGTGCAGTGGATCATTTTAGAATGTTTTCAAGTAAGAATACTCTAAAGCCAATTATTATCTCTGTTGCTGACCTCCTGAAGTATGATTCTCCACTGTTTTTGACCACACAGTGATGCCTAACACAGGTCACTGTTAAATGTGAGTCTGTCAGATGAAGTACATGTGAGAAGGGTGACAATTGTCAGGCCTTTGCGATGGGTCATTTACAGAGCTGAGCGTTTCTAGATACACTAGTAACCATATAAATACAATTAAGAAACCTCATTTCGTGCCCTTAAAGTGTCTTTTAACAAAGGAGTGCATCATGAGAGATCGGTAAACTCAACCAAGTCCCTTTTTGCTAAAGTAATCTTACCTTGAAGAAAATTTTCATAATGATCACGGCAAGTCAAGTGTAGAGGGAGGTGGTCGGTCCTCAGGGTACCAAGGCGTAATACAATTATTTTAGACCACAGTAACTTGCAGGTTTTCCAGGAGTGTCTGTGGAATATTGGTTTTCAACTTAAATTTTGACCTTATAGCCATTTTTTGGGGGAGGAGAGGGTGTTAAAATCTAGTGTGAAGGTGCCCTGTGTGAATATTGCTTTAACAATATCAAACACAAATGAATCATTCATATGGGAGAAATACTGCCGTCATCCCTCAAGGAGGAAAGCTTTATTAGTCTGCTGTTCTCAGGAGCTTCCTCTGTCACTGGTGAACCTGACAGTTATACTCTGTGATGAATTTTCATCAGAGTCAGCAAAAAGATGTGAAATTTTTGTGATTGTCCTCCGGGGATCGGGAAAGCTTGTACTGTTAGGAGGTGTAAGGAAGTGAGGGAAGGCTGGTTGGTTTTAATGTTGCTTTTTCCTTGCAGAGGTTATGAAGTTTTATTTTTAGATGACTTGTAGAAAAGAATATTTATGCATTTAAAATTTATTTTTTATGATCACAGATTATTTATACCCAACATGAAATTAAGGGGTTGGGAGGGGGAATAAAAGAGAGTTTCTAGGAAAGGAGCATGAGGTGCATGATCATCCAGTTGTCACAGTATATTGCTTGAATATGTAGAATAGGTGGCAATTTGTCTACAAAACCAGTGGGCTTGTCTTAATCTGGCAGTTAAAAGTAGATCATACAAACCAGGCATGTTCAGGCTTTTCTGGTGCCATGTTATATACACCATGTTGGATCAAATATAAGGCAGCATTAAGTGTGAGTTTACTGTCACTTTTCAAGGAACGGCAATGTAAGAGGACAAACTGACAGAAAATACAGTCTGTCAATTCTGTGCATGACCTTGCAGTTTACTGTCTATTGAGCCTTTCTGTCACCCTCAGCTTACATTTGTATAGGTCACAGGACTGGCTTTCCATAGTTGTGGTCGTGATGAGAGTATGGCTGCGTACCCAGCAAGCATGGGATGTGTTGTAATTAGGTGTTACATGCCTAAAATTTGCGGTAACATTTGGGCAACTCTTTGTTTCCCATCTTTGGTGGGACACAAATTCAAGCAAAGTGGTCCCGGCTCTGGTGCTTGCATCTTGGGTGCTCAAAATTGTTGCCCTGTTACCTGTGGGACACATGGCCTCAAGTTGCACCAGTAGAGGTTGAGATTGGCTATTAGGAAAAAATTAGGGTTATTAAGCATTGGAATGGGCTGCCCAAGGAAGTGGTTGATGTACCATCCCTGGAGATATTTAAAAGATGGGTTGGCATAGTGCTTAATGACATGGATTAGTGATGTTTTTTTATCAGAGTTAGGTTGACGGTTGGACTAGATGATCTTAAAAGTCCCTTCCAAGCTAGACAATTCTATGATTCTGTCTGTGCATTGAGGGAACCAGGGTGAACGCAGCTCTGTCAGCACGTTGAGGGCTGGAGGACCTGAGACACTTAAACTGGTTGGATGAGAAAACAGTTTGTGGAAGGCAGTCCATAAACACAGGACATGCTGGGTTTTTCTCTTACCAGAATCCTCTTAGAATATTTTCTTACTTTACAGATTTATTTCCTGCTTGCTTAGTAGTACGGATCGTATTGAATGTTATTGCACTAAGACTGGTCTTCAACATGAAGTTACTTGGCTGTGGGTTCCCAGAAATTTCAGACCTGTTTGGGATGGTAGCTCTTAGCTGTTGGCCTGTGAGTTAATGGCATCAAGAGCCTTTAAGATTTTTTGTTCTAATAATTATAGGAGTTATTATAAACATGAATCACATCTTTTGATCAATCTGAATTTCTGTTTTAGTATATTCTAGCACTTAATTAGCAAGAATTAGCTGCAGGGTATCAAAGTCATTGAGGTAGAATCCAATTTCCACAGACTTTTTATGCAAGAGGGCACAATCCTGAGAAGTCTGAGTTTTATTTTTTTGGATTATTTTCAGTGTTAGTTAACGGGCCAGGATATCTATGTTATTATTGCTCATATAAAATGGCTTCTAGACATCTCATGTTTCGGCTTGCCTTGATCTGAAAATGGGCTTAAGTGCTTTAAAATTGTTTGAGAAATGTAAAACTGTAATGAGGAGTAATCACCTTGGGGTATGTGATAGAAGTCAGTGGGATTTCGTGTTCATACCATTCTTGGAGTATCAAAAAAAGAGTTACCTGGAAGTCCTTGTCATGTTTGTGGATGTTTTTGAAGAAAATACACTGCAGAAGCACACTGGATTTATTAGTTAATTAAGTGGACTTTTTTTTAATCTATTTTTTTCACTTTTGGAGGGAGGCTCAGCCAGATTAAAAGAGGCTGATTTACAATTCTGGAATTTTATGTAAGTGGGATAGGAATAGTTCTTAATTGATTTAATCTAACCACAGATGTTGGTTGTCAGTAAGGAGGTGGTGGATTTGTTGCAACAGTGTGAAAAACAACCTTCCGAACTGTACAGGAGTGTACTTTCAAAATACTTCCTTGTTGTCTTGGCAAATTTATGTGGTGTGTAACATACTTTTGTTCCAAGAGGGGGTTTTGAGAAAGTGACCTGGTTGCTCACTTCCATGAATTTAGAGTTTATTTCTACTCCTCCCTCTGACTGATTTAATATTGTCTTTAAATACTAATGTGTGCTTGTTTATGTGCTGACTCTTCTGCTCATCCTGGAAGAAGATGCTTGATACTGTTCTGGTGCTGTTGTAACAGAGTGCTGGTTAGTCCACCACATTCCTTGATCCTCCTGATGAAAATTGCTTCATGGTGCCCAGTTCATAACTGGTTGAATAGTTTGAAGAACAGAAATAGATTATTTAGTTGGTTAGCTTGTTCACTGTTGGTCAGTGGTCTCCCTAATTCCCTAATGGACCATGGCAAGATCCTCTACTCCTTGTTTTTCATCATGTATTAAAGGAAAGAAAGGGCTACCACCAGAACATAGTCTCCAAGATGCAGTTTCTAATGATACCCGCATCATTGACACTTCACTTTTTATATTCTTATACAGCTGCCATCTCTGAAGGGTCCAAACACCTTATATCTTCTGCATGGTGATTAGTAACTGTCACCTGTTATTCTTTTTGTTTCCTTAAGGGATTATTATGTGGGCTTATTTTTTCCATGGACTATCTTATGTGTATGTGTGATCTTGTGTTTATGTGAGCAAGGTAAAGTACATATTTATGTGCTTGAAGAAGTTATTCTCTCTGTTGCATGCTTAGTTTCCTAATTTTTATTTGCCAGTCTTGTGTTCTGAAAAGACCTTTATTTTTATTGTAGGTAGGGTAGAGCTATGGCATTTGAGGAGTGGAGTGAAACAGTCAATCGAGGTATATGTGTCTTTTAGCTTTAGGAGGGGACCTTTCAGATCTTCTGGCCCAGACCACTGGTGACTTTGAAAGACGACCACTGAAGGTAATGCTGTGGTGGTTGAAAAACAGTATAGAAAGCATAGGATTTGCTTGGTCTGCCTGCGGTGAATCTTTTACTAAAGAGGTGTTCAGTCGTGTTTCAGGCTAATTGGATTTTTTGAGATTAGTGTTCCATGTGTAGGTGAAGGATATGTTTAAAACAGCTAACGTGCAGTAAGTATGCATTAAAAATAAAGTTACACTGGGATATGACACTGCCTTCTCAGCAGGTTTAAATGGGAAAATGTTCCTTGCTATGTGAAAACTTCAGTCTACAGAGAGCTGAGGATATTTCTAGATGTTACACAGAAAGTAATCTTACCCTCAATAAGTTTACCTTAATGAAATTAGGGAAGAAAATGTGTACCTAGTCCATGCTGATGTGCTAAAATCAAAATTACACCTTAAGAGGATGGTTTCTGTATTCTGAAATGCTCGCATTGCCCTCACAGCCTGAGAGCCTGTGTTGAAATAATGTTTTCAAATACTGAAGAAAGATCTAGAAATATTGCTTGTGCTCTGTAAAATCTGTTTTGTATACATTGTTCTTGTCCTTCACACGTATGGTTTAGATTGCTGTTGGTATTTTTCTGAAAGTTTTCCTTGAATGTGTGTAAATGTGGGGTGTGTTCCAGAACCTCTGAGACCGCTTTTGCTGCTAACTTCAAACCTTTTGGATAGAAACCTTCTTGATTATACTTCCTTTAGCTTATTGTCCAATGTTATTTAGTCTGTGTGGACATATTAAGTAATTGAATTTTTCTCTAATTACTATTTTTCTTTAATGTGTGTGCACTACTTTTTTGAAATCAATGGAGCTGAAGTAAAGGTATTACAGGCAAGAAAAATGTGCTCTTAAAAGCACAGTTTTAGGTATATAAGTTAACCACGCAAGTTCAGTCAACATTAAAATTGCGTCATTGAGCTTTACCTGTGCCACCTGAATTTTGCCATCCTAAGTGTATGCACATCACTATATTACTAATATACTGTACCTTATTCTATTGCTTTGTGATACATGTACACAATATTTACCCCCCTCTTCCTCCAGAAGCCTGTACCTTTTTGGATGTACAGGATGGATGCTGCTTGTTGAGTAAGCAGCTGCTCTGTAATTTGCTTTCTTCTTGTTGCATAACGTGTGTTCTGTCACTGTGCTCTGCTTAATCCTGCTCTGAAGGCGGAATGAATGTATTTCTTTGTGAAATTTCTGTACCGGTTATCAGTAGGTTTGTTAGACCCTCATAGATAGTTCCTACTTCTGTCTTCACACGTAAATCCTAGGTGGGTCATTGCCGCATTTTAGAGACAAGGAAGTAGAAATTTGGGGTGGTGAATGATTTGCCAAGATAACAAATTGCCCAGCAGCAGTGGCAGAGCTGAGAAAAGAAGCCAAATCTCTTACGGTTCTGTTACGACATCATGGTGGTAGCCAGTGGTTCTCTCTTCAGTGACGAAGCATGATTACTTACCTTTTCTTGATGACAATCTGTGTGCCCCCATCCCTCTGATAATTCACCACTGAAGTGACTACTCTGTATTAGTTGGAAGCCTGCTGGTTCTGCTTTCTGATCAGTGATTATGTCCCAGGAGAGGCCAGACCCTTCTCACCCGCCTTCTCCAAGTAGTTACCCAAGTAACTGATGTGGGTTTACCTTTCCATCTGCTGTGTGCCACCCCCTGCCCTCAGGAGCTGTGTTGGCTGCAGGAACAAGAGTGCTGTAAACTGATGAGGTTACCCTTGTGGCCTGTATTGAACGTTGCTTACTCTTACATGCCTCAGGGAAAGGAATTGGACACTTCTTATTTTATGGTTGGAGGATTGATGTCTGGGACTAAGATGAAAGTCTGTGTTTGGTGTAGATGTCCATTGGCCTCTTAAAGACTTTGTGTTTTGTTGTGTTTTTTAAAGAATATATAGTGTTGCATTCATCTTTGTATTTTCAAAGTATTGCTGTCATTGATTTAATTGCAGCCTTGAGTACTCAGCATTTAGGGTAAATCTGACCCAAATGTGGCACGGTAAGCACCCATAAAATAAGGAAAGTATAATTCCTGATCTCCTATTTTTTTGAAAAGGATTGGTAGAAATGGCTTGTGTATACTTGTATAAGACCTCTGGCAGGATCAAGGATGGGATCCTATTTTGCGAGACAGATTCAACTGCCTAAATGGTCACAACTTTCTTTTCCTGCTGTGTCTCATTTACACACGTTTCAGCCCTTGCAACAAATAAAGCAAGGATATTATAAACTGTCTCACTAGTTTCACCTATTTCTATGGAGCAGTTTCATCTAGTGTGCTGCAGGAAAAGGTGCTTTGTAGAAAAAGATGCACACATATATAGAGATATGGTATTTTAATGAAAAAAAAAGAAAAAAAATCCCAGTGCCAATAGGCTAGAGAGGTGAATTATGATGAACCGAGGTACCATAGTGGTGATAGTCCTTGAAACTTCTGTATGTTTGCATACAACTTCTTGTATTCTCCTAGGGCTTTTACAGTATAATGTTTCCAGGATTTTTAAAAAGCAATCTGGAAAGAAACACCAGAAATTCTGTTACACATACATATGTACAGACCTTTGCTGCTTGGGCCAGTAGGGTAACTGATAGCAACAGCAGGATATCGTCTTCTGTAAAACAAGGCTAGTGATGAGAAGAGATGCTTTGCGGGTAGCTGAAGAGATGCAAGACCCAGAAATTTCTCCAAGGAATTTAAGGGCTTGTTTAAAAAAAAAAAAAAATCACATATTTTTCTTTTCTTTTTATTTTCAAGGTGAAATTATCTGAGGTCAGCTGAGGCAGGCAGGCTGTGAACACTGAGCAGGGAAGAGCCTGCTCCCTCACCCTGTCTTGAGCTGCTTCAGACACACTGTCTTTGTGGTGAATTGAGTCAGTGGGTTAACCCAGCAGTAAATTATTAACTGGAAAAAAGAAATAGTAACTTTTTTTTTTACCAGGCTGGTGAACTACGTAAAATTGTGTCAATATGTGAGCATCAGAGTAGGCACAAAAGATAGGATGGACTCTCACAGTTAGGAGGAGGAGGAGCAGGATTTCCCCTTTCAATGACAGTTTGCTGTTAGTTTGGCTCGGCTGTGTCATATAACTGCCCTCATATCAAAATAAAATGAAAAAAACATTTCATACATGATCTGAAACATTTTTACAACAATTCAGCTTGAGGCATGCATATGATACATGGAATTTCACAGAATCTTAAGCAGTTGGACTGAAGTTATAAATGTACTTAGAAGAACAGTACTTAGAAGATGCTGACTAGCCTTAGTTATGTGTAGTGCTTCCTTTTCTGCATATAAATTTAGTCGGAAGTCTCTGGAGTGAGCACTTTTGAGTGCCTGAGCCGCATAGTGTAAGCCCAGAAATTCTGCTTTGTTCTGTTGGAGTTAACTGCGTGGTGGTAGAAATTCCTATATAAATTCTCAAAATTAACTGGTTTTGAGTAGTTTATAATTCAGTGCCACAAAATCAGTGGTCTTTTTTTCCAGATAAAAAGTAATATTGCCTGTGGTTTTTGAGTATTTAAACCGTTTGCTACACTAGTGACATCCCTGTGGATTTTGACATGTGACTGTGGCTTTGTTAATGTAGTACCGAAAGCTGTCATATATGATATTAGATTATGGTTATGCTGATGTTGATCTAGTACTGAATTTAGGATAAGCAAGGTGGCGAAGATTTTCCCGCATGGATAATTTTATGCATGATAAGTAGATTCTCTGTGAGTAATCCTGTTGATTGTAATAGGACTATTCACAGCTCAGTATGAGTGTAAATCTTTGTGGGATCAGGCCCTGTTACTGGCACGCTTTCAGCAACATGGAGCGTTTAGAAATAACTGTGCAACAAGTCTTAAGAGTATTTGTAACGTGCGTTACATTTTAGAATGTGTTAATTTTATGATCTGTGAGCCTTTTCACAATGATTTGTAATATTTGATTACTTTCTTTTTGCAAGTCAACACATTTCAGTTCATTCCTACAGTCATTTGTGTATTAATTTGAAAATCATTCTTTTAGCTTTGACTTACTTTTTGAGCAGGGAGAAGAGATAATTTTATTTAATTAAGTAGACTATTATTATTTTAGTTTCCAGGCTTCTGTAGAGTCTGTTAAAAATTAAACTTTTGATATTGTGAAAGCTAGCTGCAATTCCTTTTATTTTGGACTATAATCATATTTTAATAGTGCAAAGAAATATATTTTCTGATGTGAAAATACTCAGTGTGTTTCATGGTCTCATAGGGATTTTAAGTGGATGTTAAGAATATGTGACATTCTAATTTTTTCTTTCTTTTGGAGAGGATTGAGTTGATGGCAGTTTTATGACTAATAATGCTTAAACATAAGTAGTTTTAAGTAGGCTATGATTATATTGCTATCTATTTCTTCATTAGTGTTAGGAATTGCAGAATTGTGACTGTTACACTTCCATTTAGGAAGTCAGCTTTGAGAATGTAGATAACACGTTTTTCCTGTGATCTAAATTTGGTTAGGTATGTCTGTGTGACAGCTGTAACTTGTTCATCTGTGTGTCTACATTTCGTTTGCGGAGCAGTTTCACAAGATGCTTTAATCTAATCTTAACTGCTGATGGCTGCTGAAGAAAGCTGTCCTTTTCCCTCCTCCCTGCTTCTTCCCTTGTCCATCTGCTCTGCACCCAGCCCGCACTGTCCCACTGATCCAAAGGAAAGCTGGTGGCTTTTGTGATGGGAATGTGTTTATCCAGTGCTGTGCTCAACCCACTGAAGGCAACAAGAAGGTCCAAGTCAGGGAAAGACGTGGGGCACAGCCCCTGTGGGTGGGTAGCACATCTATCAGGTTGTTTCTTGCTGTTCTATCATTGAGAGCTGGTTTGACTATTTCTAAGTAAGCAAGCACACCAAGTGTCTCACTGGAGTGGATTTTTGGTTGGTTGTTTCCCTCTCTGGATTTCATAATGGATTTATTTTAATCATCACTTTCTGATAGAAAAATGTGAACCTCTCTTGGCACCGTAGCAATCTAGTGGGGTCTCAGTTGTTGTTGCTTTTTATAGGAGTTTGTCTACATAGAAAAAATTTAGTAGCAATGCCAGTAAAAACACTCTGATTACATAATGATTGGTTTGGTGGTTTTGTTTGTTGTTTTTTTTTTTTTTTTTTTTGATTTAGCTTAAACCTTTCTAAAGTGAATAACACTAAAATAAGGAAGGGGGGAAAATCAATTCTGTGCTAGAAAAAGAATGTTCACTTAGTGAGCTTTATATATTTATCTGTTCATTGAAGTTACAGTTTAGCAGAAATCATCGTAATATGAGCATAGGTAGAGATGAGCTCTAAGAAGCAAAATATGCTTAGGAGTTTCCATAGATTGCTATTTTAAAAGTTTATTATATGTGGATTTTGCACCAGTAGGCTTTATACAGTTGGTTGTTTGGGCCCAGTGTGTACTTGCTCTTCAAAGACTGTGCGGAAGAAAGGCTGTGGTAGGAATGTGCTCAGGTATGTATTCTGTAGCTGCAGGTATTTATTCCATAGGAAGTTTGCCTTGTCTTACCTTAAACAAAACCATGGAACTAAAATAATGTCATCCCACTAATTCCAGTGCTGGGTTACTCCGAAACCATTTAATAGCTCAATTTGAGCTCAGTCTCAGCTTCTGTGAGAGGAATCTTGTCAGAATAGTATTGAGTCGCTAAAGGCATGTTAGAATTGCTGTTGTGCACTCCCGACTGTTGTGTTTGGGTTGTTGAATCCTAAAAGATATGCTCAAAGGGAGTTTATGGCTATATACAGAAGTAGTATTTCTATCTCAAATCTTCATTAGAATCCTTCAGATAGTCCTAAGGTTTAACACAGAAAAAATAATGAAATTATAACAAACTTTATTTTCCTGTTTCCCTCAATCTTCCTTCATTCTATTTCACCTTGAAAAAACAGAGAGAAGTTGATATGGGAAAGAAGCGGAGGGGGATATGGATGTAGAAGTGGCAAATCCTACTTTTTAATGCTTACCAAAAAAAAGTAGAAGTCTAAACAGAACAAAGTCTTTTGCAGGAGATGGTTTACAAATAGGAAAACTCTGTCTTTAAAAAACTCAACAAAAACATTCAATTTGCTCTGTTCTACCAAAAAGATCTTAAAATGCAGATGATTTTAATATTTTGTTTGTTAACTGAATATGCATGTTCTCTTTTTTTCATCTCATGTAAATGGTCTTTTAAACCCTAACTGCAGAAGCTTAGGCCAGTACTGCACCTGTTAATTCTACTTTTAAAGTGAACACAATTACTATCTTTGTGTACTTGCTCATTAAATTAAATAATACTTTACTACTTGCCTAAGAGGAGAAGAGAGAAGACAGAAACCCTTACCCACCATCAGTCCAAGTGGAGAAGAAGAGCTGAAACATGTATTATACTCCGGTAGCTAAAAAGTTTTGCCACTTTTCCTTCAGGGTCTCTGTTCAGCTTTATTTCACAACAGCCCCCGTCCCAGCAGACTTTTAAAAATCCATTAACGTTTTCCTTTTGACTGTATTTTAATTTTTGAGTCTGAATTGTGAAGGTCATCACAGTTTTCATTTAGTGTGTTCTTGTTCAAATGACTGTTAGGAATATTGTCTTTACCACTCAGCTCTCCAACTTACTGCACCAGTAATCTTTGGAAAAACTGATGTCAGGGTTACTGAAATGAATAGTTCTGAAGAACTGCCCTAGGGTTTGGCGGAGCAGCAGTTTTTAAAATGAAGCGGCACGGTTCACTGGCTGTGGATGTTCAGCAAGCGGCCTTTGAGCGCTGTGTGACAGGAGAAGGTGCTGGGAAGGTCTGGGAGACCTTTTCTGTGTGGTCCCTCCCCTTCCCCTTTCTCCTCCCCCAAAATGTGCGCACCTCCAGGAAGCTCTTCCCCTAGATGTCTCTTTTGAAATGCTTTGCCTGGAGTAATGGTTTGGAGGACTTCTAGCGTCTTTAAAGATTTTGTTGACAGCTTTTTTTTTTTTTTCCATCTCAGTGTACAGAAAGACTGTATATTCAAAGAAAAATCATATGATTACTTGGTGAAGCTTAATAAAAGTTCTGAAAATCTATGGAAGACATTTCTACAATAAGGATAACAATGTTTTATGCCAAGAAACGTGCTTGTATGTGTTAGTATGTGGTTTGTATTATTATAGGTTCCCTCAGGATAATCTCAAAACAATTTGATCTTTATTTCACAAATGCATCCTGCACTTAAAATATTTATTTAATCTTTGCAGGCTTGGTAAAGTGAGCTTGTTTGAATGCTTTTAACTTACGTTTTCTTTATCACACTGTCATTCTTCCAAGAATGCTTTTCCTCATCTTCAATTTAAATGATAGGATTCTTTTTATGTGAGCCAAAAGGTGTCAGTTGACACATTACACGTGTTTTACTGAATTGATTGCATTTGGGATACTTCTTGTTTGGCTTAATAGCTTATTTTTATTTGTGGTTCTTCGTGTTAAAACAGTACCCGTGTGTCACATAACTTACATTGCATTTCATTACTTAGAATATGCAGCCTCACACTATGGATTCTCATTATTTTTCTGTGAAAAGCCAACTGTTTGAAAGGCTGATTTAATAAGCAGTACACTCACTGTACCAGCTTCTGATATGACTCAAGATGATGACTAGAAAACAACTTGAGTGCTTTCAGTTGCATGACTCTACTAAGCCTACTAGTCAGGGTGAGAAAGAAAAAAGTTTCCATATCCTTGACAAGTGAGAGAACTAAGAAGACCATTAAACACCAGTACACTGCCAGCTTCTCTTCTGGGCAGCAGCTGTATCTTGCCAGCTGTCCTAAGATTCTGCATGTCATCAGCCTTCCCGCCTTTGCTGGTGAGAGGGGCAGGCTCTTATGTGCTCTTAAACACTCTGTTTGGATTCTCCTGCTTACCTTCCTGCCAGGAAATAGCTTTAAATCCAGGATTTCCACAATTCATACCTAATTTCAGAGTGATGTGGCAGTATCCTCCATGTGGAACGAGCCTTCTGTGTGGTTTTCGTCAGTGGCTTGAGCAGACAGATTAGGGCCACCGTGTTCTCACGCTTGGTGCTGTTTGTTCTCCTTCAAATGTGTTTCAGCATCTTGAGTTCTTGCATTCTAGTACCTGTCCACGTCATTCCTCAAAAGAATCTGCAGTGAGCTTATGCTGTCACATTTCTTAGTGCAGAACAAAAGTACAGTGAATGATGATCTGTGTCAGATGTACCCTGAGTATGGATTAATGTATGATAAATGCTGAAAGGAATAAATGCATCTGCTTGTTTTCATTGGAGCCTGTCTTCATGCTACATGTTTAAAATGCCTTACCTAAGAAACCAGTCTCAGTCTTAGATCTTTTGCACCATCTCTTATCAAGTAATGGCTCCATCTGAGACAGATTTTTAAGAACTTCAGTTCCTTCTCACGTTTCTTACTTGGCACGGGACAATCCACACTGATAAAATGATAGAAGAAAATGAGGATGGATTTTTTAGCAGCACTAAGTTTGTTGTTGCAGCATCTCTCTGGGAGATCTGTACTGCTGGAAAAAACCCACAGCCTTAGTGCTGTGCCAGGCTTGCTTTTTGTTTGTTTGGTTTTGTTATTGCTGAGAAACTATCAGTATAGTTTCCCAGGTACCTCTAAAAAATACTTCATGGATTATATAAAGTCTGCAGGTGGCTGCGTGGGAAACCGGACGGGCGTTTTCCCTTGAAAACACATGAAATCTCATTCCCTTACTATGAAGCGGATTAATTTGAGAGTAAACTTGTCACCTAGCACTACCTAAGCTCACTTATAGCATTAAGGAATTGTTGTCTGTATTTAAAGACAGCTGCTGTGAAAATGAAGAGTAAGACTTTGAACTTCTTTGTTAGAATCGCAGATGAACAAAAAAGGACGAAGTGCAAGCATAAATATTGTGAACAGAAATTGTCCCTGTGTTCTTCTGTCACAGGCTTTTTTGGTCCCTGGCAGGTACTTTTTACTTAGGAAGGAAGAATATTAAAATTTTTGCTGACATTGTCATATTTAAACAGATTTAGCTTGGTGACTCTGTCCTCCTGACTTCCAGCAGAGGAAGGTTGGCTAAAAAAATTATGTAATTGACTGAAAAGCTTCTTTCTTTGGCGTGCCTCTTAACTGTTTGAAACTTGGTGAAGTCGGACACATCCTTTGTGCAGCCTTTCTGTGATAATATTCAGAAGTTTAGAACCTCTCACAGTAGATGAGGGACAAATGTTCTTTCACTTTCAAGTTTACGCTGTGAGTTACTACCAGGTGTTAAAGGCCTTTTTCTGGTTTTTGTTGGGGTGTTTGGTGGGTTGGTTTGTTTCCTTATTTAGTTGTTTTTTGAGAAATTGACCGAATTTTACTTTCAAAAGGTTAAGAACTAATAGTAGCATTTGAAGCAAAGTGTAGGTAGCAAACCTTTGAGATCTTTTTCAGTTGCTTCTGCTGGTGGTTTGTGTTCATGCCACGTACTAGGGTCTCAGCTGAAGAAAGACCACTATTTGTTTTGTCAACTCAGCATAGTTTGGTATAAACAAATCTTCACAAATGTTTAAGATACATTGGGAATTTTTAAAAGACCTTCCTGATGAGGAAAATTATTTGGAAAGTGATCAAATGGATGAAACTGAAAATTGAAATGTAAATGTTCATTTGTTTGATCCAGTCTTTTTGCATGTCAGCAGTCTGTTGAATGTGCTGGAAGCTATAGTGGTGCTGTTCTGCACGTTGATAGCCCTGCCAGTTCTAGTCATGGAGCAGTGATTTCTTTGATATGAGTTGTCATTGAGAGCTGCAGGGAAAGAAGCGTAGCCTATGACTTAAAATTTGAGTGGAGATGGAGCCTTTCACCATGCTGCACTCTTAGGGGGACAAGAATTTCAAGCTGATGACTAGCAATATACGAACATCACATTTATGTCGTAATTCTGAATGCATCAAAACCCAAAGGTGCTAATGGGGATTATAATTCTCCCCGAGGTACCCATTTTGTGCTTTTGCTAGTCCTGCTGTGTGTCCAACTGTCGCTCTGCTCCCATCACTGTATTTGCTGTATCCTTTGTATAGCCTTTTTCCTCCAGCTGTGGGAAGAGGGAGGGATGGAGGAAGGATCTTTGTCTGTCTGAAGGAGCAGACCAGAGCTGTTGTGGAATTAGGTAGGAGTTATGGGCTTGGGGTGAAGGAGGGGTTTTGAGGAGTTCCTAATTCTGGAACTTGAAAGTGAATGGAGGCTGATGCTGTGCCTGGACATCCAGTACACCAAGGAGGAGAGGTGGCTTAGAACTGTCTTACATATATGATAACAAGTAGTATAAGAAGGTGCTGCCACTGCCAGCTCCACAAAAACCTACCCTCCTGTGTTAAAAACTTATTAATAATGTTGTGACACTTCTTGGAATATTACGGTTTTCTATCTGTGTACCATAAGTCAATGTAAAGGTATTGCTGTTCATGACTGGAATTCGTATTTCCTGATTAATGCTTCTCCTTAGTGTGTGTGAAAGGGAATGCCTTTTTTATAAACAGATTTAATCTGTCTATTTTGATTTATACCTGTCTGATTTATACCTTGAACCAAAAAGTTGCACTCACATAGAATAGTTTTGGTTGGAAGAAATCTTCAAAGGCCATCTAGTCCAAGCCCTGCAATGAGCATGGACATTTTCAACTAGATCAGGTTGTTCAGAGCCCAGTCCCACCTGACCTGGAATGTTTCCAGGGTTGGGTCATCTACCACCTCTCTGGGCAAGCTGCGCCAGTGTTTTACCACCCTCTTTGTAAAAAAAGTCTTCATTCTATCTAGTCTGAATCTACTCTCTTTTAGTTTAAAACCATTACCCCTTATCCTATTTCAACAGGCCCTGCTAAAAATTTTCTCCCCATCTTTCCTGTAGACTCCTTTAAGAACTGAAAGGCCACAAAAGGTCTCCATGGAGCCTTCTCTTCTCCAGGCTGAACAATCCCACCTCTCAGCCTGTCCTCACAGGAGAAGTGCTCCAGCCCTCAGATCATTTTTGTGTCACTCCTCTGGACCTGTTCCAGCAGGTCCATGTGTGTCTTGTGCAGGGAACTCCAGAGCTGGATGCAGTTCTCCAGGTGGGATCAGCAGAGCAGAGGAGCAGAATCGCCTCTCTCGACCTGCTGGCCACGCTGCTTTTGGTGCAGCCCAGTGTTCTCGCACTTGCGGATGTTAAGATGTTTCAGCAGCTACAGTCTGCCCTGGGGTAGCAGCAGTGAAAGGGCACTTAAAGGATAAGGAAGTAGGGACAACAGGACCAGTATGAAAGAGGCATTTGTAAAAGACAGTCAAAACAGAAAAAAAGAAACAGAATAAAAAGGGCACATAACCGCCCCCACCCCAGTTTTCTACGGGAATGAGCAGGTAGAATTGCAGCTGTCATTTAACTACCAGAATTTTGCCGGTAACCAGAAGGCACTTTGATTTGAAACTTTTTACTTGAAAGTGTTCAATTGTATTCATGTGCATGTGTGTGAAAGGAGTATGTTGGACCAAGATATCCAAGTATGTGCTTTGATTTGGATATCAGTTTTAGGAGTGTGTATGTGTGCTGAGTTCTGACTGAGTTCTTATAAAATGTTTTTAAGTAAAGAATTTTAAGCAAGACATTGTAGATAATTATAGATGTTTACTATTAAAACTTTCTTTGTAGGTTATTGCACTTAAGAATGAACATTGAAGACAAGCTGGGAGGATTATTTCTTAAATGTGGTGGCATAGACCAAATGCAGTCATCCAGGGCTATGGTAGGGATGGGTGCAGTATCTGACCAGTCTGGAGTATCGGGAGAACGGCAAGAGGCAGTGCTTCAAGATCGGACTATGGCGCACCAAGAAATGCTTGCAACAGACGAAGTGTTACAGGAAAGTGAACTTCGACAACAAGAGATGATTTCACACGATGAACTCATGGTCCATGAGGAGACGGTAAAAAATGATGATGACATGGATGCACAAGATAGACTTCCTCAAGGGCTGCAGTATGCTGTTAATGTCCCTGTAAGCAATTTCTTTGTGAAATATTGGAGGAATTACTAGGAAGCTTGATCTAGTAGTCTAATCCTACTCTGGCAAGAATCTATTAATTGCTTGCTTGGATTTTGATTATCAAAATATTTATGAATGGATGCTATTTATGAAAATGTTTTTTTGCCTCTGGCTCTGGATAGATTTTGCCAATTAAGTATAATCTTTAAGTATCTGTTTTATAAATATTTTATAAGCAGGCTGTTACCATAGAATTAATGCTTTAAACTGTGCTCTTTTAAGTATATTTAATGTTCAAGAGTAACTACAAACCAGAATAAATAGCGTCATTAAAAGGTGCATACTGTTTATGCTGTTCATAGTGCTATTTAGTTTCTTTTGCTATAAGAAGCATCTTGTATGTTTTCAGAGTATGTGGACGCTTAGCAATTGCATTCACACTGCAGGTTGGACTGTGACACTTCATACATGACCATAAATATGCCCCTCCTCAATATCTCATAGAAGGTCTACCTCAGCTTTCCCAGAGAGAATATAGAGGACTTCCTTTTTGAAAACAGAGCATCTATCTGTAACGCAGCACATCATCACCGTTACCCTTCAAACATAAAGGAGAATTACCAGGACTTTAAAAGCAGATAGCCTTATATACAAAGAATAATCTTCAGAAAGGTAGCATTGTTAAAACACTACTCTGTTAGCTGTAGAACAGGTGTTTCAGGTGTTAGAAAAATGTAAGACTATTATGCTCTTTATTACATTATTTTTTTGGAAAAATCTTCCATTAGCACTATTTTTGTTTTCTTCAAAAATACTTCTGTCTTAAATATATGATAAACTATTCCGTTTAAATCTTCTATTGACAACATGTGGACTAAAGTAAAATAGGTATGAACAACTGAGTGGTTTTACAGATGGAAGTGATTTTAATATAACAGCTGATCTCAAAATCACCACAGGTCGGAAGGAAAAAAGACTTTGGGAGGTGAATGAAAGGATACATCAAAATGTCACTGTAGAAATTAACTATGCCCTTTTTGTTTAAGACACTTACTATTCCTTTCACTTAAATTTCTGAAAGAATGAAGCCACAATATAATTCCCTTAGAAAAAGGTTTTCTGTTTCAGCAGTTTGTCATCTTCTAAAATTGAAAAATTGCTTTTCTGTAGTGAGAACCTTACCTGAAACTGGCACTTGGTATCTTAACAGATCAGTGTAAAGCAAGAAATTACCTTTACTGATGCATCTGAACAACAGAAACGAGACAAAAAACAAATACGAGAGCCAGTAGATTTGCAGAAAAAGAAGAAAAGAAAACAGCGTTCACCAGCAAAAGTAAGACATTGATTTGGCAAAACCAAGATTAAAAGAACCTGAAGATTTGGTTGACTATGACTAATTTCATTAGCATTTGAAGTAGTTAGGCTGAAAATTGTTTGTTTGCTCAGTAAAGATGCAGTTTGGAAGCTCACCAGAGACCCAAACCAAAACCTGATATAACAAGTGTTTTTCTTTGAACTCTTTTTAGCAACATGAACCCTTGACATATTTTAACATCTGTCTCTCCAGGCAGTTCTTTCTCCAAATATTTTTTTTTTTTTAAATTATGAGTCAGTAGCTTTGTAGACAATTTATAAATCATTTCTCTGTATCTATCTAATAATAGTTGTGCTTTTCTGTGAGCCTGATAATTTTATATGCTTCATGCATAGTAGTGAAAAGTTTTTAAAAAGAAATCTAAAATGGTAGTTTTGAAAATTCTAAAAAGTTTGCTAATTTATATAAAGTAATTTTCCAGTAGGGAATGTTCCTGTGGTCATAATCATCTTCATATATGTATTTATTTATATCAAAAGATTTTTACCATAGCTGCTGGTTTGTTACTTCAAAATTTGTTTTGTAGATCCATTCATGAAGAGTATGTATCCCTGTATGTCTGAAAACAATTTTCTTCTATTGAGACGCACTTCAGATAAAACCAGACTCATTTCACCTCATGAGGTAGCAGCGTTATATCTTCTGGTAATTCCCCAAATCAGTATTAATCTTCAGACTTAAAATAGAACATATGCAGGCTGCTCTGGTAGACAAAAATCAGTTATATATGATTACAGAGCAGCATTAAAATAAGCCTACTCTGAAATCAACCCAGACTGTGTATAAGTTGAAGGAAAACTCACCCTAACACCAAGAAAAACTTCAAAACCTCCTTTTTGTTGGTCTTGGGGTGGGACCCCTCAGTCCTCCTCAAAGCACTGGCAAATTAGGCTGCACCTGTAGTATTCCTGGAAAGTTGAGAAATTGTTTCAGATTGGGTGTGGAAGCAAGTTCCCAATCCTGTGCATCAAGATGCTTCTCCCTTGAACAGAAAAAGGAGATATAGGTTAAGTACCTCCAGAGATCACTTCCATGGAAACATGGCAAGGTAGGAGAGGAGCATGTCCCTCTTCCTACAGACACATACTTGCATGCTTCCGTTTTATCTCCCAATCTGTCAGCGTTAGCCTTTTGAGATGAAAAAAGATTGAAAAGTGTTCAGGAGGATCGTTAAACAGGTTCTTTTTCAGTTTCTCTTCCCCTTTTTTCAAGGTGGTCAGATTAGAAAGGCAGAAAGCAGCTGAAGGACTGACATAGGTGAGAGCCTACTGCAGTTTAATTTAGTATTCCCAGAGTAATGGGATTGATTTTCCATCCAAGCGGTAGCTGGGACTTTAACAAATGGAAGTCAATTACTGAAACATTGGAGACTTTATTTTATATTAATATAGTCATCATATATAACTTAAAAGTCAATAGCTTTTATGAATCCTCTCTACCTTTCCCTCTTCCATGCACACAAACACATGCACACGTACACGCACGCATACACACGCGCACTCATACACACATGCACGCGCAAAAGCTTTTTTTTTTTTTTTTGCTTTTATTAGGGAAACTGCACTGACAAAGTTAACTTTCTTCATTTAAGAAGTGGTACAATGGATGGATGCAGTAGAAGAGCCCAGGCTTAGGAGACCTATGAAATTACGTGTAATTTCTCCATGATTACTTTCAAAATTTCAATATGCTATGTGAAAAAACATTTCATAACATGTATTTAAACCAGTCAGCATTTCATTACCTGTATGTTGTTACAGAGCAGAGTTTTTATATTGTCTGTATCTGTGACTTACTGGAGCTGTAACACCAATCTGACAAACGTATGAATGTGCTTGTCCTTCAGAGTGAATGCACGAGAATTCGTTAGCTTGAGACTTTCACTCTTGCTGAGTTTTGATGGAGCAGAATTAAAAATCGTTTCAGTAGATCCCACGGTATTTGCTCCTATTGCAGCGATACTATTTCAGTTACCGACTCTCTCTTTCTCATCACTGTCATTATCATAAAACCTAAATCAATGCAGCTAATCAAATTGCAGGTGTGTTTCCCCAGTAGACTTTTATTTTTTGTTAATAACAAGGGACTAAACTGTTTTATGTAAGGTTACTTAAGCTCCTCTTTATAGTTTGTTTTCAGTTAAGTAAGACTTTTGGAAATGTGATTTGTTTACTGGTTTTCTTATTGTCTTGCCAGAGATGATAGAAAGTTTGGAGTTTGTGTTGGTTTTTTTTTATTTCTTTTTGACAAATTAGAGAAAACCTGTGATGAGGTTTATTGAATAAGGTAGATCCAGTGCTTTTTTTTTTTCATTTAAGTTTTTCAATTTTATATGAAAATAGCGGCTTTGTTTGACATCAAAGCAATTGAGTGTGTCAAGATGAATTTGTCAAGGAGATGCTCTAATATGTATATCGAGTGAGCAATATTTTATTGTGAAAAACTTGAAAGGGGAGAAGAATGATACTATTTTCTTGGTTGTTTGGCTTTGGGGTTTTGGTTTTTAAAATATAATTTTTCCTCTGAGACTGTTGGTATTATGTAGATGTAGATAATTTGTATGACTATCCTGGATAAGTTTTAATGCCTTTTAGCAAACATTTACAGTTGTGGTTTGAAAAAAGAGTGTAACTTTTCACTTTTGCTTTAAAATGTGATTATCCATGGTTCAGTGCCTAGAGGTGGTTTGGTTACTTTGCATCCTTTCCAACAGATGGACAAAGTAAACAGTAGCATATAAAGTGACTCGGCAGTGAATAGGGGAGCTCTAAGCTGATTTTCCATTAGCTGCTTTTGTCTCCGTCATGTTGAAATATCTCTTAATGCACAAGGAGACACAAGTTGGATTGGACTGTAATTGGAAATGTATCCTAAAAGCCAAACACGTAGCTTTGTAGAAATTAGCATTGTTTTACCTGAAATATTTAAATTTTCTGCATCGAAAAAATTAATGTTTTTTTTTTTTTTTTTAGTTAATAAGACATCTTTAGAGGGTAGTGTGAGAACAAATTTTACTCTTTTTAAAATAGATCCTTACAATAAATGAGGATGGATCACTTGGTCTGAAAACCCACAAATCTCATGTTTGTGAGCATTGCAATGCTGCCTTTAGAACCAACTACCATTTACAGAGACATGTCTTCATTCATACAGGTACTGCTTGACTTCAAATTTGTCTTTTCTACTATATAAAGAGTTGTTTACTTATGTTAAAAATGTTTTCAGCTCTATGCGAATTTCAGTTTTAAGAGTGTAGCTAACTTGGCATCTAAGCTTAGAGATTCCATGCACCAAAGTGTCAAAAGAATACCAGAAAAAAAAAAAAACAAAAACAAACAAAGCAACAGATGTTTAATAAACTGAAGACCTAACTGTTTACAAGGTTTCTTTTCTTTCTTTATCAGAAAGTAATGGGTTGACTTGTAGCCTAAGTGCCAAAATTGACCCCTTTGTAAAATGTGCTCCAGCTGCTTATTTGCCCGATGAGGTATCTCTCTGGTTCGGAGAAGTGAAAAAGGTACTTACTATTATAATAGCTTGCCAGTATCTTGAATGCAGTCTTATGCCAGCATCCTGATTGAGGAAATGACAGCCATTTCAGATCACTCTTCCATTCTAGTCTTAATGTGACTCTTAGGATCATGGAAAAAATTCTACAGTTCATATACTTAGTAAGGCTAATGGGGATTTTTGGTACTAGAATATTTTTTGGAATTCGCTCAGATGCTGGTTTTTTTAATAGACATTTTGATATTCCTCAAAAGTAGTTATCAAAACCAACAGTGTGTAGTTATTAACTCATGGATGTGGAATTATATTGTTCAAGGTGAAAAACCATTTCAGTGCAGTCAGTGCGACATGCGTTTCATACAGAAGTACCTGCTACAGAGGCATGAGAAGATTCATACTGGTGAGTATAGTGCCTTGAGTATCTTTACTGGCGTGCTTAAAAACTGTTTCCCCACTCAGGCAAGGTTTCTGGTAATAAGTATGCAGCCTAAAGCCCTGGTTTAGTTTGTTTTAACTTAACAGATGTATAAAACTTTTAAAAACAAACTGGTTTTGTGCTTTTAACTTGCTCCATTTTTCCTTGGCTATAAAGTCAGTATAAACTCAAGTAAGCAAATTTGAAAGCAGTATTCTATAAATAGCCCCGGAGTAGCAAATCCCAAAGTTGGTGCTTTTGTAAAAGCCAAAGCTTGTTAAGCAGTTCCATCTTTTGTTGTATCAAGTTAATTCAGGCAGCAGGGACTTCCAAATTACACTGCAGTAGTTTGATTTATTATTTATTTATTTTGGACTTTAATGGAAAAGTGCCAGGACTAAAATGGCCAAAATGCCTAACCCCAAAGGAATTAGTATCAGCTTTACTTTTCACTTTTTTGTTGTTGTTGAAAGATATAGATCAGAATTGTGCAAAAAATGTGAGCCTTAGTTTAAAAATATGCGTTATAGGTCAAATAAGGCCCAAAGTTGTAAGCCAAAGAGAGTTAAAGTTTATACGTGTTTGTTTTGTTTTGTTTTTTAAACTTCTTGCACCGCACAAAACCACATTCTTGAGCAGGTCTGGCTTAGTTGGGTTTTTGGCATTTTGGTGCATGGCCTTTCAATCCCTCTTTAAATATTTTGTAATATGGTCCCTTTGGACAAGATGCCAATTTCTCAGCCTCTTTTTCCAAAAAGCAGAGCTGGTGAATGTGCACAGTGTTTCTTGGCTGGAGCATTTAAATGGATATGAAAGCTACTAACACGCAGCGCAGTGTGTGCATGTGGAAGAGTTGAGAGGGAGGAAAAAAAAAAACCTCTGCAAAATGAATTTTCAGAGCAGTGTACAGGGAGTTACATGCACAAATGCCCTGTTGTTTATGGGATTTTTGTATCCTAGGTTGCCATGAGTCCAGACTAAGTAGGTTTCCTTCAGCCAGTCAGCCACAGAAGAGTCCTCCATTCTTCTGTCCAGTGTCTTTGTTCTGCTCCTAGTCTTTCCTCAGGCTTTGAATTGGTGAACCACGCTGCCTTCACTTTCTGTAGATACTGTTCTTGAAAAGAATGTTCATTCACTCTCTTCCATCTATCTGCCTGCTCTCCCCCACTTCTCCCCCTGCCCTCCCCAAAAGGCAAAAATTTAAGTGGAGTCTCCACATTTTTCAGATTTTATTTTTCTTTTTAAATTAGGATTATTCCCTGTACGTGGCTTTGAAAATGAGAGTCTGGGAGATATAGTTAATTAACATGTGACTGCAAATATTTTATAAATGGATGTAATTATCTTTTTAAATTGAACTTGTAGCTCTAATGAGAGTTCTGTGTTGATTGTAAGCTTTGGAGGGAGGGTGTGGTGGTGGGGTTGCAGGTTTTTTTTTTGCCAGCTCTTGCATATATTGGGCTTTGTTTAGCAGAGCATAAGCTGCCATTTAACAAATTAACCAAATTGTTATCTGACTTTTTAGATAACTATGTTTTCCTCCTCTCCTTAGCATCTTGAGGTACAGTTTGGTTGTTTCTCAGGAAATGGAAGATGGGGATTGTGTTTTAAATTGTTGAATTGTTTTCCTAGATGACAACTAGTAGCTGGTTAGGAGAAAATGTGTAAGACCCAGCTTCCAGGAGTGGAAAAAGTTTTATTTTTTAAGTCCAACTAGTTAGCAAGTATTTGACTACTGCTAAATTGTTGACTTGGGCCAGTTACTGTATAGCTAATTGACATTTTGTGCACCTGTCTGTGCTTTCACGTCTATATGACAGTGGTCCCTACTGGGCTGTAGCTGTTTGTGTAGTGTTACTCTGTAGTTCAGGATTGCGTAATTGAACACATCCAGAAAAGCTGAATTTTCAGCTTGCTTCCCTCACCAGAAGGTGAGCAGTGGGTCTGTGTTTCACTTTGATTGAAGTGAAGGAAAGATTCTTTGTATTATTTATACTCTTTCAAGAAATAATCCCTACAAATTCCATATTGTTCTTTTTTCTTTTCATTTTGCTTTATTATCTCTCTGAATGACTGCTTTAGCACCAACTTTTGTACAGTCTTCAAAACACTGATGAAGAACAGAATGTTTCTTACTTTTTTTAAAGATGTTTGTCAATTTTTCCAATTTATTTTATGCCAGTTGAAGATAGTGGTAACACTTAAAAGGCCCGTTTTATTCTTGTTACAGGCCCTGCATTTACAGGTGCTCCAGTGTGATTTGAATTTGGTTCTCTGTACCACTCTTTCAAATGAAATGTTTTTGAGGGAGTTATGAAGCAATCAATAAACAGCCTTATTTGTCTAAGTAATTAAATAGTTGCATCTAAAAGCAGACATTGCATTAAAAGAAACTTCACTTACTAGAAATAATTGGATGTTGAGGAGGGCGACAGTGCTAGAACCCTGCTGCTAAACTTGTCACTGATGGTACAGAAAATCACTGTTCAGTTCTGAGAGAAGGGTCATTGGTATACAAATGTTTTGATATTTTGAGATTACTAGGCTCACAAAGATGCTGAATGTTTGGGTTTTTTCAAATACGTCTGCTTGCTTTTTGCTTAGAGATGTGTTTATACACCTTACCCACTCATGCATTCATGTGTCCTAATTCCGTAACCCATTCTACTTACTGTTTTAAACAAAAAATGAGATTACGTTTTTAAAAAACTAAAGCGACATTAGGGCTAACAATTTGAGCATCTTATTATTCAGTCATGCTGCTCTTTTATTGCCTTCTTTGGTATTTTATAATTTGTATTTTGTCTATTTAGTTAAAATGCCTGGGGGGTTGTAATTGTTACAGCCTCCAAACACATAGTATTTGTACTACACTTTATAAATAATTCTATTGCTCAGTTTTAATAGATTTCCAACACAAAGCACAGGCTGTTTTCATAAATAATGCATATAATTATGGTGTTGTATTTTTAAATTTTGACTTTTTTTTCCTACATCTGATTCTTTCCTGTTCATGGAGACATTTCATAAAAATGTGTCCTGGATGCTCCCTACATTAGCAAAAGGTTATTATTAATGATCTCATCCATTTGTGATAGATCCTGTTTAAAAAGTAAAATAAGATTTCAGAAGGCATCTGAAGTTTCAGGCTTCTGCTAGGAAAAAAATATTGTAGGAAGCATATCTTCATATTAATTTTTAATAATTTTTTTTTATATTATCTTCCTTATGAAGATTAAAGCAAGAATTAAGTCTAATATCAGTTTCACAAAGGGTTTCTTAATCTCACTTCCAGAGCGTTCTGGAATTCTGCTAAAAAATACTGTTTTCTTTGCTAAACTGAGTAATGCTAGGGCAGTGTCCCCAGACTTTTCTTCCAATTGAGAAATGGCCAGCAGTGCCTTCATCTGTACTCTTAAAGTCTCCCAAATAGCTGGTGATGGTGGTGGTGGTACCCTACAACAAAAAAACTCAGAAGCCCTGTTTGGCCCTGTTTAAGCTTTGAAGAGAGAATAGATAGCTGAGAGAGCTATTTCCTGCTGCCAGGAAATAGCCAGCTCCAGTAGACACGCTTTAAGGAACTTTGTGACTGTTCACTTGCAGGAATTGGGTGTAAGGCTGAAGGTAAGTCTGTCATGAAGTGTTCTGCATTCAGGCCTTCCTGGGATAGCAGGATGGCTCCTTAGAGGGCTCTTCAGACCTAGAACAGGAGTTCAGCTGTCTTGCTTCTCTGACTTGGTTTGACTTCAGAAAGACTCAGTGTAGTTTTCGTCCCAAATAGCTGCTCTAAAAAAGTTGAAGACATGAAAGCAAACTTCCAGAGAACATGAGGAAAGTAGTTCAAAGGGGTGACTTAAAAGGAGCAAAATAGAATAGTGGAGAAAAAGGAAAGAAAACAGTAAGTAACAAGGATTAGGTGGTTGTGTTTGGGAGTAGGAGGGTTCCCATGTATTAAACTAGAACAGTTCTAGCTTGTGAGAACCCACCTGGAGTACTGTGTCCAGCTCTGGAGTCACAGCACAGGAAGGACGTGGACCTGTTGGAACAGGTCCAGTGGAGAGCCATGAAGATGATTAGAGTGCTGGAGCACCTCTCCTATGAAGACAGGCTGAGAGAGCTGGGGCTGTTCAGCCTGGAGAAGAGAAGGCTCCAGAGACACCTTATTGCAGCCTTCCAGTATCTGAAGAGAGCCTACAGGAGAGCTGGAGAGGGACTCTTTGTCAGGAAGTGTAGTGATAGGACAAGGGGTAATGGTTTTAAATTGGAAGAGGGGAAATTTAGATTAGATATTATAGGAAGAACTTCTTTCCTGTAGGGTGGTGAGGCACTGGAACAGGTTGCCCAGAGAAGTTGTGGATGCCCCATCCCTGGAGCTGTTTAAGGCCAGGCTGGATGGGGCTTTGAGCAAGCTGGTCCAGTGGGAGGTGTCCCTGACCATAGCAGGGGAGTTGGAACTCGATGGTCTTTAAGGTCCCTTCCAATTTTAACTATTCTATGATTCTAGTGAGACCTGAACCTCTTGCCTCATCTTTAAAAGTGAAGGTGGGGATTTGGAAAGTCTCAGCAGGCTTCGTGCAGGCAAAACACCGTAGTAGTAAAGGTGCCTTACCAATATAGAGAACATGAAGAATGAAACTGGAGTTTGAAAGTTAAAAAATAGTCCAGAGAGGAGGATTTCCTTACAGACAGTACTAGAGCAGATGATGTGATAAGCTTTATAATTTATAAAGGATGCTGAAAAAAGCAAAATTATTAATGATTATTAGTAAACCAGAAATGGTAAAAGTTTGTCCCTGACCAAATGTGAATGAAGAGTTAGGATGTTGAGATTGTGACCCTGTAGAAGAAGAACTGATGAAAGCTGACAGATCCTAAGAGAGGAGATACTTTGGTTTAGGAGAGAATAAATTGTAATAATTTTATCCAAGAAAGGAATTGGCTGGGAAGCCACAATGGAGATGTAAGAATTAATAGTTGAAAATAGGGTGTAGGCTTACAAAGAGAGAGATTTAGAAATTGCTTGGAATTAAGAAGGTTGAAACTCTGGGCATTAATGACCTGACTAGGAACAAATTTGTGGGTGATGTTTTCAATTCTAGTTTCTAGAAATACTGGCATCTTATTTTAAGGTACCGTATTTCCATTCATAGAAGGATGTGGCTAAATATGACTGTGCTAAATGGAAAAGATGCACTCTTAACAGCATTTTTAATAATAAAATAAAATCTATTAACATTTTGATAATGGATTATTACTAATAGTTTAATAAAATCACTTAATAAATAATTTTAAAAATTAAAACTACAGAAAAATCGAAATAGTGTGCCTATCTGAAACAAAAGATAGATGTTTTATATCCCCAAAATCAGTGGAGTACAGTACCCAGAACAAAGAGGATGATGACAGATGCTGCCAAGACAATCCCTGATCTCTGTGTCAGTTCAAAAGATTTCATAGTAAATACTAGGGGGAAATTATCACCGTTGTTCAGGGTGAAGTCTATTAATTAATAGTGAACTTCTGTAAATGCAAACCTAACTTTTCAGTGCACTTGGAATTTTGGGGTTTTGTCAGATAAACCTAGAGAAGAAATAGAAATAGAAAATGAAAGGGAAGATGTAAGGCAAAAGTTAAAAGAAATGTATAGAGATACTGCATGTTCTGAAACAATCATTGAAGGGCCTTTTTGTGAGGAAAAAATACAGGGAGAACTGCAGATGAATTCAGGGCAATGAATATTGTCTGGACAAATATTTAATGAAAGTAAAAACCAAACCAAACCAACCAAACAAAACAGCTAAACAGAAAAACTCAGCTGCAGGGAATTCTTGCTTTTCAGCTTAATTTCTTAAATAAAATATTTTAAAATTAATTATTTTTAAAAATTAAACTAAAATAAATAAATGCGGGTTCCGACCAAAATTTTAGGTTTTGGTTTTGTTTTTTCCAGATTCCAATTAGAAATACTGATAAAAGGGGAAAATACAGAAAATACAGAGTGTCCTACAAAAATTTTAAATGAAAAGCTTGGAAATGCATAGTTCTCTTCTAGAAGCGATGGGTTTGAGTTAAATAAGTTGGTGAGAGAACAGAGGTATTTTTGTACAATCCTCTATCCTTAAAGTTTATGTAGCAGCAGTTTAGGAAGGCTGTCTTTGTAGTTCTTCGTTTGCTAGGTTTAAGGCAGGTATCTGCATCTACATTGAAAAGAGGGGCAGAGAACTGGTTTAAAAGGTTTTTAGTGTAAAAGCTTAGAGTGATTTGGAAGCATCAGCTACTGAGTCCCAGGAAAATAGTGAAGTGAGGAAGCCCTATGTTATTTTTCAATAGCAACAGACCAAGTTCTTTTCTTCAGTATTTCTAATAGTGAATGTGTCATTTGTCCTGGTAATTGTATGGAAGAACATTGACTTATTTTTTTATAGATTAATATTGCTACATGTTTTTTATCAGGTGAGAAGCCATTTCGTTGTGATGAATGTGGTATGAGGTTTATTCAGAAATATCACATGGAAAGGCACAAAAGAACTCACAGTGGAGAGAAGCCTTACCAGTGTGAATACTGTTTGCAGGTAAGATGATTTAGTGAGATCTTTTGCAATTAAAAAGCAAAACGGCAGTCAATCCCTGAGCAGTACAGTTAGGGCTTTCTCCAGGTGTTGTAGTCATGTGCATCCAAATAAATGTACAAAGAATGCTGTTTTCTCTTAAGGTGGGTGGCTTTGGTGCACAGGTAGAGCAGATTCACTCTCTGCACTTGGTTTTATTGTTTATATTTATTTGACAATTCGTTAGAAGTCACTGAAGTGAATTGTCAAGTGAATTTGTTAGAATTAAACGTTTCTTTTGTTTCTACTCAGATATTTATTATCTCTATAATATTAATATTAATAGAAATCTTTTGCAGTTTTTCTCCAGGACTGATCGTGTTCTGAAACATAAACGTATGTGCCATGAGAACCGTGACAAGAAACCGAACAGAAGTGCCACCAAAGTTGGCTTTTTGCCATCGGAGGAAGATTCTGGTTTCTCGACGCCTATGAAAGACAGCTCCTTGCCAAAGAAGAAAAGGCAGAAAACAGAGAAAACAAAGTCTGGTGATAAGGATAGCACAGATAAATCAGACCATAAGAAGGACAAAAACGACTATTTGCCTTTGTACTCTTCTAGCACTAAAGTAAAAGACGAGTATATGGTAGCGGAATATGCTGTTGAGATGCCACATTCTTCGGTCAGTGGGTCGCACTTAGAAGAAGCAAATTCTGGAGAAATACACCCACCTAAGCTTGTTCTCAAAAAAGTTAACAGCAAGAGGAGTCTGAAACAGCCACTTGAGCAAAGTCAAACCATTTCACCTTTATCCACGTATGAAGACAACAAAGTTTCCAAGTACGCCTTTGATCTTGTGGATAAGCAAAGTTTACTGGACTCTGAAGGTAACGCTGACATTGATCAAGTTGACACGTTACAGGAAGGGCCCAGTAAACCTGTACACAGCAGCACTAATTACGATGATGCAATGCAATTTTTAAAGAAAAAGAGGTATCTACAAGCAGCTAGTAATAACAGTAGAGAATATGCCTTGAATGTAAGTACCATAGCATCTCAACCTTCAGTAACACAGGCAGCTGTGGCCAGTGTCATTGATGAAACTGCTACAGCTTCAATATTGGACACACAGGCACTGAATGTTGAAATTAAAGGTAACCATGACAAAAATGTCATTCCAGATGAGGTACTGCAAACTCTCTTAGATCATTATTCGCACAAGGCTAATGGACAACATGAGATATCTTTCAGTGTGGCTGACACTGAAGTGACCTCCAGTATATCAATCAATTCTTCTGAAGTATCTGAGGTCACCCAATCTGAGACAGTTGGCACAAGCTCTCAAGCTTCCTCATCAGATAAAGCTAGTATGTTACAAGAATATTCAAAGTTTTTACAGCAAGCTTTGGACAGAACTAGCCAAAACGATGCCTATTTGAACAACCCGAGCCTTAATTTTGTGACTGATAACCAGACTCTTACAACCCAGCCAGCATTTCCTTCCATGGAGAAGGTCTACACATCTATACCCGTCAATAGCTTTCGATCGGGAATGAACTCTCCATTAAGAACAACTCCAGACAAGTCTCATTTTGGACTAATGGTTACTGATTCGCAGCACCCTTTTCCCTTTTCAGGTGATGAGGCAAATCATTCTTCTTCCTCCTCTACACAGGACTTCTTGGATCAAGTAACTTCTCAGAAGAAAGCAGAGGCACAGCCTGTTCATCAAGCATATCAAATTAGCTCCTTTGAGCAGCCCTTTAGAGCTCAGTACCATGGGGCAAGAGCTGGAATGTCATCTCAGTTTAGCACTGCCAATGGACAGGTGAACCTCCGGGGACCAGGGACAAGTGCTGATTTCCCAGAATTTCCCTTGGTGAATGTAAATGATAGCAGAGCTGGGATGACTTCTTCACCTGATGCCACAACAGGCCAGACTTTTGGCTAAGAAATCTTTGTAAATAATACTGGCACTTTAGAACACATTTGTCAAAAGGTGGTTGCTCTGTATAAGATGGAGTTCTGTACAGCTTTTAAGAGCGCTATGTTAAAACAAAAGTAAGCTGATATTAGCAAGACCAATAACTGCTTCTTTCTTTTGTTGGTTTGTTTTTTGTTTGTTTGGATTTTTTTGGGGGGGGGTGTTAGACACCAGTCATTGCATTAAACTGCCTGATGTTGGTGCCCTGATCAAAGGCAGTTTATTATTCACTTGTTTGAACCCAGAAAATATTTTACCTTTTATGAAGTTTAAAATAAACAAAATCCCCAGGTAAGACTTGCCCCCAGGATTGTGTCCTTACTGGTTCCCTCATATGCTTTGGTAGGACAGTTTATTGTCTGATACTATTCATATTGTCATTTCTAAGCTTGTCAGCATAGTCATTGCTCTTCAGCAGGGAATCGACAAGAACTAAACACATAGAATAAACAAGAGGTTTCAAAGTCAAGCAAATCCTGCTTTAAAACATGGCATTTTCTAGAAAAACAATCTTTCTTCCACCTATCTCAAAAATAATTTTAGACAACGTGCCCTTTATTTCTGCTTTGCATTACCTTGAGTTGTGTTTGGAGGAAAAAATTAATTCTGAAAGACTAACTCTACTATTTAAAAGTCTAATTAATTTAAAATACTTAAAACACTTTTTTAAGCAAAATGCCTAACTCCTAAAGCCTTTACTTCATTCCTGAAGTAATGTGTATTTCTTTGTACAGCTGAATCTAGATGTAACTTTTTAATGAATTTTTCATACACGGATATCAAGAATTTGAAGTTTTAGTTGAAATACTCTGTAGATGACATTCCCAATTGCGTAATACTTACACAAAGTGTGTATTCCAAGATTTAAGAGCTTAATTGTACCTTACCCTACGTACTCATAATGATTAACATAGAGCACTTAGTTGACTTGATAGGTTTTGGTTTCTCAAAAAATAAAATCATTTTTAGATACTTTTTTTAGGTTTGATACAGTTGCATCATTTTCATCTCACAGCTCCAATTATTCTTTTCAATATGCATTGAAATTGGGTATTCTTAGCGTCTGTGAAAAACTGTTTTAATTCTCCATCTAGAATTTTGACGATTCAGGTCATTAAATTTATTGAGGTATCCCCAAAAGCTGAAGAAGTCGGCATTCAAATTCCCTTTCTAGTGTTTGCTTAGCGAAAGTCATTATAATTTTACCAACCAAAACTGCTGAGTAATGTTAGTGAACAGGGTTTCTTTTTCCAGCGTAGGCGAGTGATCAGAAGTTTTCGTTGCATTTCACAGTATAAATAATCTACAAAGTTTATCCCTGTACCACAAATATGTTTTTTTGAATAGTACTTTGTCTTGAAGTTTGCAGTATGGTACGATAAGTAGTTCTGTGTGCATTTTTAAGGTGGTAAGATTTGAGTAGCATAACTATTGTGTAGTTTAAGTTAACAAGTTACAGATTTTTGAACTGTATGTTCATTCTATTGCACCTTCCCCTAAAGGGACACTGTCTGGTAGTTTAAGGCAGTTTAAGCCTAATGTAGGCTGAGTAACCAGGGATAAACACACACACATACACACACATCTGTGTGTGTATATATATATATATGTATAGGTATGTATGTATATGTTTTGTGTGTTTGTGTTTTGTTTTGTTTTGTTTTTATATAGGATTACATACACTCTTTTACAGCACTATTGCTGACTACTATCTCTCAGATGAAGCTATCAGCTAGGAGAAAAAACTGCATCTCAAGGGACTAACATATATCCTGTTTTATAAGGCAGGACTTGAGCCGGACATAGAACAGTTCCTGCCTCTTCCCAAAGCAGTAGCAATATTTTTCTCAATTTTTAGTACTAGGAAACTGATCCTACTCTGTCTCTTTTCCCTTACGGTGTCACTATTACAGCACTAACTTTACTTGGTACAGTTGAGGGAGAAAGTGCATTTGTTGCTTTTTGTATTGACAAGAAATACAGTTTATGTAAACTTCTTTCTTACTACTTTTGTATAAGAAAACAAGTTCTATTTTAATGCATTGGCCCTGTGTATAATATAGAAAAGGGTTTCAGCATGTTATGACTTACCGGTAATTTTGTCTGAATATCTGGCCCTGAGTTAAGAAGAATGAGCATCAGGGGAGGATAGTAAATTCCTTCTGGATCATTAATAATCCATGTAAACAGATTTCTTTGAAAGAATGTTTTTAAGCTGATTCATGTCTCTCCGTTTTTCTTCCTTTATGGCCAGATTTTTTTTTTTTTTTTTTTTTTACTTTCTTTTTGACATTTGAGTTTGCAGAGACATACTACTTATGGGTTTTGGTCTGATGTCCTGCTGTTGCAAGTAGTTGGCCATTGATAGTATACTATTTGTTAAACACAACAAGCAGCAAAAGCCAAAATAAAAAGAAAGGGCTAGATTAGAACTGCACTTCTCTGGCCCCATAGGGAGGTAAGAAGAATAAAGTCTGTTTCTCCCGAAGGAAATTGACTCAGCTTTGTTTTAAAAAGTTATTGCATTGATGCTCTTCTATGAGAAAGTGATTGAGGAGTAGAAGGGAGCAGTTCTTCGTCCATGCCATCTTCACACTCAGGAATCGCTGCTTGGGTGTTGCACTGTTGTACAGAGTGAAGGAACGTGCTCTTCCTGGGAGCAAAGTGGGAATCAGATAAAGAACTGTTACTCCTTATGTCTCATTTCGTTCCTTAGCCTCCTGCTGAGCCATTACAGCTGTTCTCTGTGCCTTAGGACAGGTTGTGAGGTCTCCGTCCAGCCCACGGGGACTGTCTTGTACGGTTCTTCCACATGTGCAATTAAAGTGGTGGTGTGAGTAGTTCATCCTCTGATGCTTAAAGCTTTCTGTACTGGAAGAGTTTGCTATGATTTCCCAAGTACATGCCCTTTTATTTTGGAATAAGTGTGTAAGCAGTTCTGGGAGGTTAAACTATGTAAAAAATTCTAGCTTGTTTAATAATTACATTACTTAATAACATTTTCCACTGCTTGTGTTTTGCTGCTTTTGATCAGCTGCAGATGCATACCTTTCATTTTGGTCTGGTCAGTGTGTGTTTTTTTTTGTTTTCTGTGTATGTCTGGAAAAAAAGTGACTGGTTTTCTGTTCTAGTCTTGTCCTGATACTTACTGTTCGGTGGGTCAGCATAGGGCTGAGGTGAGCATTAATATTCCACAGAGCTCACAACAGACCTTCTTACTTAAAGGTCGTGCAAGCACTGAGTGTGTGTGTGTGTGTATGTGTGTGTGTGCAAGGTGGATTTTTTTGGGGATATCTCCTAGACATAGAGCAAGGATGTTTTTAAAACAGAGGAAATTAATGACATTTTATTACCAAATTATATATATATACACAATGTGTGTATATATGTATATACGCACATATTAATAGGCCATATTTTGGTCCTAAATTACTTGACAGTGTCCCTTTTAGCATGAATCCTTTGATATGTTTTACCATTAATATAACAGACAATGAAGGAATCAGCTTGTAATGGTATACTAATAGGCATTTACATTCTCTTCATTTGATTTGCGAATGAATTAATCATAAATGGCAAGGTTTGGGGAGAAGGATTAACCGTATGTATTGCTGTATGTTGGTTTCCGAATAACAACAAGAACAATTTTAAATTGGATGATAAAAGAACTATGTTTATGATCTTGTGTCTCCTAGTGTTGTCTTTAGGAAAATTGTGTTTCGAGAAGAAAATAGGACAAGGAAGTATTCATGTGAAATAACAGTTGTATTATTTTTATATCGTTACTTGTCAATTTTAATTGTTAATTGAGAAGTACAGTAAAATCTTGCTAATTCGCTGACCGCTAATCAGAGCATCTGACAGTTTTATACATCCCCGATGGTCTCTTCCCCACCTCTCTGCAATGGTTTAAAAGTACTGTAGCGAGGTCTCCTATTAGTAATACTGTACTACTTTGCCCAAGTATACTACAGACGCTATATGAGTATACTGGGAAGTAGAAGAAGAATTGAAAGCTAAATTACAGATGTCAAAATAAATGAACAAAGTACATTTTGTGATGTGATATCCTTGCTTTTATTGCCTGCTTCACTATTTTCAAAATTGTCATTTGTAAAGGGTTTCTTAGAGGCATTGCTGCGAATTATTGGGGTTCTACTGTAACTTTTGGAGTTTATTCTAAAGTATTCATGTTCTCCTATGAAAACTTTCCACCTGGACAGATACACTATATTCCATGCTTGTTCAGAATATTTTTATAGTATTTGTATCATATGTAGTAACTATTTGAAATGAACCAGAATATTTGGATGAATCCACTCTGAATTTTGCAGCATCGGATTACTTTATGTATGTATATTTGCTGACTAAATTTTCTTGGCTTTGATTTTTATTCTTCTTTGCTTGCTTGTTTTAATACCGTTACAAATTACAGGGAAAATCCTAGTACTCCTGGGAATCCGTTTGGAAATTTTAACAGGCAGAAATATGCTTATGCAGTCGGTACCAGTACACGTGAACTTTCAAATTACACGGTTGGTTCTGAAGCAAACGAATAATGTCGGAGTTCCCTCGTGTTAAATGTTTTACTAGAATGAAGCCTTGTAACTTTGAAAGTTCATTCAACTTAGGGTAATGCATGTTTGTGTTCAGCATGTAATGCATTTAGCTAACACTCACTTTGCAAAGGACAAGTACTAAGAGAGTATTACTGCTAATGGAAAGACATGTCTTTAAGTTAAAATTTAAACTTTTTTGTTCAGTTTTAATTTGCTTTGTGTCAGGGAAATAAATTTATAGTCGCTTTTGCTCTACTTGGCGTATGAAACCTTACGTTTCCTTTAAAAGTGACATCTCTTGGTAGGAAACACAAACTGAGGCAAGCAAACATTTCTAAGAGTTGTTTCTTGCTTTCCTTAATCCAATGGATGGAAAGGTAATATTGTGTAAACAACATTATTTTATTTTTTTATGCAATATCATGCTGTAAATATGATTTATCAAATAAGGATGTACCTATGATTGAATCTTTGATTCTGCACAGCTAGAGTTTATATATAAATATAAATGTGTCTTGACAATCAAGGACTTATGTCAGTCTTCCTTTATGACGTTTCTTATTGTTATGCATTCCATTTGTTTGACTTGAGTATTTGTATTGTCTGTAAAGTATGTAATGTTTTTATAGCCTGTTTTAAAAAAACAAAAACAAAACAAAACAAAAACAAACAAAAAAGCCTGTAAATATCTGCGGACTGATGGCAACCAGTGGCTCTGTTGGAAGGTGTATGATGATGTACTGTTTGTAAGCAATAATACACAACAGTGCTAACTTTACAAGTAGCATAAGGATCAGTTCCAAAAAATACCTTTGGGAGATAATAGCCTTGTTTGAGTTCATGAATATTCTTAAGCATTTTTTTATAAATAAATTCAAATGTCCTCCTGCTGGAGTATAGAACGTTGTTTACACAGCACAATTTTCAGTCACGGAGGGGACAGTCTTTAGATGTATGGCTTCATCCGTTCACACTTTGAGTAGGAAATTAATGGCTTGGCTGCACTTCTGCGCGATGAGGAGGACTGCAAAAGTTGAATAGCTCTGTCTCTAAAGGATGAGAGATACTATTCTGCTTCTGTGCTGATTCCTGACAATTCCTCTGCTTAGATCTGGAGTCTTTAAGTCCTGACACTGAACTGATGAGACTTGGGCCTCCAGTAGAAAGGAGTAGTTCTCTTCTTTCATATGCAGATAAACAGGGAACTTGCAAGTCACGTCTTCATTTGAGTTGCGTATTTTTCAAATTATGAGTTATGAGGTGATGAGATGGGTTTATTCCGATAAACTAAGCATCAAACTTATAGTTTGAATTGAATAGGTATTAGACTGTACAGAGCAGCATAACTATTTGAACAGTCATCACTCCTTTAGAACCCCCCACCCCCAATTTATAAATGTATATGACCTACATTTTATAGGAGAAAAATGTTTTTAAATGCTAGTTGTTTATATAATACGTGCTTTGAAGGATTTGCTAGTCCACTTCTGTCACTTTTAGTACACTGGTATCTTTTATATGTAATGTATGCTTTTTATTATTATTATTATATTATTATTATTATTGTAGTAAAGCATTTCAGTAGAAGGAATTTTGCAACAGTATGAGGGGTTGAAATTTTCATTGTCAGAAATGAATTATACTGGACTTTGCCTGTCTGGTCTTGTCTTTCTTTTAATGTTGTCTGGAAGGGAGCTTGGTATTCAATAAAGCAAGTGACCTCCTTTTATTTTGAAGGCATACTATGTAGTGCTGAACTGGATCTGGAAATATGATGAATTTGAAGACAGAGAAATTAGTACAAAATCTTAGTGTACAGAAGAAATTGTGTTATGAAAAACCTGATGATCTATATATAGTGGAACACTGTTACAGTGCATTTTCTGATATAGTGTTATTTTCCTGAAGTCCATATGCCTTCTTTGTATTTCAATTAATAATAATAAAAAGAGAAAGAATCCGTATAGTTAAATCTAGGATAATAGGTCTATTTCAATGATTATACATTATTTCTTTATTCTACGACATCTATTCCGTCCCTTTATTATCAGACAAAAGACCATAACCCAAATTTCATTAGTAAAAGTATGTATATAGGTGAGAGATGGTTTAGTAGGAACCTGAAAAGTATGAATCTGTATATTCCTTATGTTTCTGACA
Organism: Pedionomus torquatus; assembly: GCA_013398155.1. NCBI lineage: Eukaryota > Metazoa > Chordata > Aves > Charadriiformes > Pedionomidae > Pedionomus > Pedionomus torquatus. Next base: position 139,890 of record VZRU01006918.1, on the reverse strand, counting down.
GAAATCAGCACATGAGTCGTTCTTTATTCCTCTGAAACGAGGAATTTCTTGATATCGCGTGTGTGTGTGTGAGTGTGTGTGGGGTGGATGTGTGTAGGTACATAAAAAATGTTTAGGTCTCATGGCAAAAGTGATACAAGTATAAAAGGATTTAATGTAGTTCAACACATCACTTACATTTAATATGTAAAAGAAAGGTTTAAATTTCGTAATTCAAAAAAGACAAAAATAGTTTTGCAGGAAAGAAAACTCTTTGGATAGCAGGCTTGACCAAATGAATTTTTTTTTTTGTTAAACTTGATATATTTTAAATGATTCTATTTCTGCCTTTATTTCTGCCCTAAAAGCAACTTCAAATATTTTGGGAGTGACTCTTCCTGTTCATTTGACTGTGAGTGTAATTTATATCATGGTTTACAAAATGTGGCATGAAGGATTGGATTGTTTTATCTGTATAATACAATGAAAGATTGCTCTTTCTTTCTTTCTTTCTTTCTTTCTTTCTTTCTTTCTTTCTTTCTTTCTTTCTTTCTTTCTTTCTTTCTTTCTTTCTTTCTTTCTTTCTTTCTTTCTTTCTTTCTTTCTTTCTTTCTTTCTTTCTTTCTTTTTTAACATAATCATGGTGAATGGTATTGTATTCTTAGGACTGATTGATTTATTCATTAAGTGACTTAATGAGTTTCATCACTTTTGACGTTATTGTTTTCTTAATGGTTAACTTAGTCTTTTGGGGGTTTATAATACCCTGCTCTGTATTGTGATACTAAGGGAAGTTATGTTTTTGCTTTATTTTTAATTAAACTAATAGTTTGATAATTTATATTTGCAAATGATGCATTTTAAATGTGGTCACTTGCTGTTTGAAAAATAAAAATATAGAATACTGTTTTATGAATAGACTTAGCAGTATTTTTCATGATAGATGATTTCAAACAAAACCTTTTTCGATGAGGCAGCTGAAGGCACGTAGAGATACCTGTTGTTGTGCAAGAACTGAAGTGGATGCCTTCAACAACTAGCTGAAATATTTAAATATTTGACTTGAGACATATAAAGCTTACTTGGGTTTTCTTCCCCTTTGGATATCCTTCTTGTCTCTTTTGATTATGGGAAACACAGTCTCTGACCTTAATTTAAATCCTGGACTTCTTAGAAGATTGCACTGGAATCACTTTAATAGTAACACCCAGTATTAGACCAGCTTTCCTTTTGTGATCTTGTTTACACTAGAGGGAATTTATTCAGTGCCAGCAACTCTTCATGCAAATGAGAATCAGGACTTTGTTTTAATCTCAGTTGCAAGAAAAGTGAACTTTACTACTCGAGTTTTTAGTCTATTGGATAACGATGTGCCATGTACGCGCTACACCATTTCATGGTCTGGGTAATATACAGAGTATTTAATATGTAACATAGATTTTTCTATCGTTGAAGCAAATATGTATAAAACATTGAAGATCATAGCGTTTATGCACTTACAAAACCAGAAATGTGCCCTGTAGTGTTACTTACTGATAATTTAGTTTTCTCACCTTTATTTATTCATGTGTTAAACAAACGCATTGTTTTCCCTGAATCTTTTGGTAGCATCACTCCTGATAAAGGCTTGATTTTTGTGAAATGCCTGGCTCTCTTGATTTTACTTTGTGTAAGAACAAGTTTTGTATGAGAAAACGTTTGAAGGTCGAACAATACCTTTTTAAGAGGAAAAATATAATAAATCTTGGTGCTAGAACTTGAGCAGTGATAGGTGAGCCCTGCAGCAAGAGCCGTGTGGGTCTAGGATGCCGGTGGCTTCTGCTTGGTGGGTGCAGCCAGAGTCCTGGGGTTGATGGTGTCACTCCCGGGGCGTTCTCCAACAGCCATCTCGGGGAACCCCCCTCGGTCCCCCTGAGCCATCGTCACCACTGGCCCATACTGCTGGAATGCAGAATGAATGACTGCATTCCTTGATACGACTTTGTTTCGCTGTTACTCCAGTGTGCATGTTTGGGTATTGCTTTTAAAAATAGCCTATCCAGAACTTAGCATGGTTGACATCCAGCCAGTATAGTAACTGCTTTTAATGGTTTTGTGTTTAATAGTTTTAAAATGTGGGTGTGCGCTGCAGTATGCCTGAGTAAGGAGCATCTGCATACTCAGCCGCCCTCCTTATCTTCGGTTTTGTTATGGTTGCTTATGTTAGCGATACTGATTTTAATTTGTTTTAACAATGTGGTGAAAATAAGAGATCAAACCTGATGGTTGCTGCTTATTGACTTTACTATTTGACAATCTTAGTTGTGAAAGTGATACTGAAAAAAGACATTTTCCAATATGTTGATCTTAAAACAATTGCCAGAACCTACGTTTTGTGTTGAGAAAAATAATCCATTAAGTTAGCAGTTTGGTTTTTTATTTTATTTTATTTTACTTTTTATTTTTGCTAGGAGAAGGAAACAGTTTTCTGTTAAAATGGTTGATTATTTGTTTATTTAGAGGGTTGGAAAAAAAATCCCTCTCCTTGAAATGATTATTTTTCTTGCAGTGCACAGGAGAAATTATTTTGTCGCTCCAGAACAGGGAGGAGTTTCTGAAAGCAGAGAGATTTGGAGGTGGGTTGGCTTAGAGGGGTAGCCTGGAGGAGCCTCTGATTTGTTGGTGTCGCGGTTTGGGCATCTGCATCGCACTTGCCAAGTCAACAGAAGATAGTTTCCTACAGAATATTGTTTGCTTTTTTTGGTCTGCTTTAGTTGCCAAGATACGGAGGTCAAAGAAGAACTTTCCACTGGAACTGGGGGTTAAAAGGGCGCTGGTGTGTGCTGTCCTTTCAGAAGCCCTGCCCTGGTCCCTCAGGTAAGTTCCATCCTTTGCAGCGTCCTTCCCCTTTCACGTCAGGACGGGTCTTCAGGCTGCAGTATCTGCTCTCGCTTCTGAATTTCAAAGGCATCCATGTACGAGTCGCTGGCAGAGATTAAATACAATGATGTGGTGAGGATCCATCTTAAGATGTCTGTGTGTCTTCTGCAGTCTGGCCAACTACATCCCTTTTGCCAGCGTTGGCAGCCACACGCCTCATGCAAAAAGCATGGGATCCGGTTCCTCCCTCCGTTATTTGTACTTGCCTCTGGATGTTTGCAGGGCGTACAAGCAACTGCTGGTTTTACTGCTTGGAGTCCATCCCCCTGGGCACCTTTTCCACTTGGAGTTCACCTGCTGTCTTAGGCAGGAGAGCCTGGCATGGCATCGCTGCGTGATGATTGTACGCTCCTGCCTGCTGGTAGCAAAGCGGCTTGGCTTTTCTTTTGGCTGGTGGCTGCGCCTTTTTATCCTCTCAGTTAGAAGTGTGGGTGCCTGCTCCCAAACCAAGCTTTGTGCTGATATCTTTGACATAAGTCAGTGTATTTGCCTTAATTTAGGGGAGGTGATACCTTTTAAGCTGCAGAGCCTGAGAGAAATAAGCTGGCTCAGCCGTGGAAGTGCAAGCTGAGACAGTGAACATATGTTAGCTTTCGCTTTTATTTGCATATATATCTTTTTTTTTCTCATGGTCAGATGTGATAGAAAAGCTCTGATACTTTGGCTTCTCTGAAATGGCACTGACTGTTGTTGGGTCAAAACCAGTAGCTTGGCCTAAGTGAAACCAAGAGGATTCCATTATTTTATGCGGAGGCAGGGACTCTGTCAGGGAACGTAGTGATCGGATGAGGGATAATGGTCTTAAATTGAAAGAGGGGAGATTTAGATTAGATCTCAGGAAGAACTTCTTTCCTGTGAGGGTGGTGAGGCACTGGAACAGGTTGCCCAGAGAAGCTGTGGATGCCCCATCCCTGGAGGGGTTCAAGGCCAGGCTGGATGGGGCTTTGAGCAACCTGGTCTGGTGGGAGGTGTCCCTGCCCATGGCATTGGGGTTGGAACTCGATGATCTTTAAGGTCCCTTCCAACTCAAACTATTCTATGATTCTCTGACTTTAGCAGTGTAACTCATAAAAACAGTATTTCTGTGCTGTAATGTGAGTAACAACTTCAAGATGTAGAATTTTTCCATGCTTTTCAGCTCTTCAGGAGCTTTCTGTCTTGTCACAAGATAAACTGAGTCACGAGAGATGATAAAGCAACGACTACAAGTGCTGGGAATGTGTTCAGGGTAATTGCCAGGTAATCTCAACCCTGCAGTAATGCGTGAGAACAAAGCAGAGGATTTCATTGGAAGCTCAAAGGATGACTTGTTTGTTTTCTCTCGGGTCCTGTGTTTTCTTCCATTTGTCTTGCCAGTTCCTGAAATCATCTTAGTTATAAAGCTAATTATAGACAGAACAGCCTAAGAAAGTTACAGCTTCAAAAAAAGATAAGTGGAAGGGTAGCAGTGTGTCAATGTGATCTTTTCCTCCGGAACAGGAATCAGAAAGGAGGATTTTCTGGAGGGCGGTACTTTTTAGCTTAAAGGGATGTGTCAAATCAAAGAGGATGACCAGTCCCCTGGTCAAATGCATAGCAAGAGCGGTGGATGTTGGGTGGATGCTGCAGCTACTTGGAGGACAGCTCGAGTGCCCCCGTCGAGTGCAGAAATGCGCTTTGGCAGTGGTTGCTCTAAAGGGAGCCCTTCTTGTACCTGAAACTCCACTTAAAGGAATGGAAACAAGGATGTTGTTTGTGTTGATGCTTGGGGACTACACCAGTATCTGCTGTTACCACACACCGAACAAAATCGGGTAAAACATGTTTTAAAAGCAAAGTGTTTTGCAGTTTACAACTATGAGTGAACTTGAATAGAAAAAGGCCAGCTCTTTGTTTCATCTGGGAACGTGCTCCTTATGTGTAGCAGCCTGTTTGACTGTTGATCTAGGCTTTGTAGGTCATTAAGCAACGTGATTAGCTAAATCATGTAGTTTATTCACAGTTCGTGCTGTGTGTGTGTACACGGAAACCGGCTTGCGTGTTGCTATGTTAGGAAAGATGGGCATGTCTGGCAAATGAAGAAGACCATGGTGAAGTATGGGATAATTAATGACCATTTAACTTAGAACCAATCCTTCCCGTGTTTCATGGGATCGCTCAGACCTGTGGATATTTCAAATTCACATCTTCCCTTGCTGATCCACCCGCAGTGCTGCTTTCCCTGTTTCTGGAGGCCACGGTTGTATCTTGGACACCCCTCTATCTTTCCCTTTACCTGTTTTATCCCACATAACCTTTTGTCACCCCCCTCACCCTCTTAAATCCGTCTCCAGTCTCCATCCCCTGGAGCAGTTTCCACCAAGTGACACTATATGTGCTATCCAAAGTCTTCTCAAATCACAGTTCGGAATGCCTCATACTCAGGTCTGATGAGCTTCAGCTGCTCCATGTGACAGTCCTGAAGACCTACATAGCTTGAGGGGAAGGATTCCTGCTGGTTTCTGGAACTCGCAGCATTCATTGCTGGCTCTAAAAGCCCTCGAGAGTTGGGCTTTGATAAAACAAAGCTTTTAGTTTAGCTTTTAGTTGCATTTTCCCTCCCGGTAGAGCTAAGGTATTCAGCACAAGGAGGAAGAATTTTTAATTGGGCTTTATAAATGCTTTCTCAGATGGTTCGCGGTGGTTTTCCTTGAGGGTGGTGTAGACCCTTGGAGCAGTGTGGAGGAAGGCTCACATGAAGACAGTGGTGGCTGAGCCAGCTGTGAGTCAGGCAGCCACCCCGAGCGTGCGCTGGGGGAATTTGTACCATTCCACAGCATCACATACTTCGTATGAATAATCGCAGCTCAGAGCCGCTTCTCTTGCATTCCCATTACCTCTTTATTTCCAAAGCCTGCTCTTAAAAGAAAGCAAACCGCTTTGCACCTGACCGCCACTTGCTGATTGTCCTTGGAGAAGTGACAGTGTATGTCACTCTACGGCTCTGCTCCCACGCTGGGTGTGGAAAAGCCGTGTGATCCTCAGGAACGCAGGCAGCCCCGCTGCCCGAGTGCTGCCGGCTGGATTCTCTTGCCAAGAAGGAAAATGTTGAAAGTTGGCCACAGTTTAAATCAGAGCAGACGGAGACCAGCGCCGAGCGCTCCCAAAGGGGCTTTTTAACAGCAGCACGTGGTGATTTTCATAGAATCATAGAATGGTTAGAGTTGGAAGGGACCTTAAAGATTATCAAGTTTCAACCCCCCTGCCGTGGTCAGGGACACCTCCCAGTAGACCAGGTTGCTCAAAGCCCCATCCAGCCTGGCCTTAAACAGCTCCAGGGATGGGGCATCCACAACTTCTCTGGGCAACCTGTTCCAGTG
>VZRU01006918.1:115080-131553 GCA_013398155.1 Pedionomus torquatus | reverse complement strand
GGGGGGAAGCAAAAGGTAAAAGGCAAATAAAAAGGAAGCAAAAAGCAGAAAAAAAAGGCAAAAATAATTAAGATTAAAAAAGGGGGAAAAGCAAAAATGCAAAAAAAGGAAAGAGACAAAAGTAAAGAAAAAAAAACAGGAAAGCAAAAAAAAGACGAAGATAAAGCAAAAAAGTCAAGAACAACAAAAGAATAGCAAAAAAGAAAAAAAAAAACAGGACAGAAGCAGAAAACCGACAAAAGAAAAGCAAAAAATGGTTAAAAAAAAAGAGAATAAAATACGAAAGCAAAAAAAGCCGAAAGAAAAGCAGGAAAAAAGGCAGAAGGAAACAACCAAAAAGGAAAAAAAAAGGAAAGAAAAAAAAAAAAAAGAAAAGAAAAAAAAAAAAAGAAAAAAAAAAAAAAAGAAAAAAAAAAAAAAAAAAAAAAAAAAAAAGAAAAAAAAAAAAAAAAAGGAAAAAAAAAAAAAAAAAGGAAAGAAAAAAAAAAAGGAAGAGGGATCAGGCACTCTCAGCGTTTTCCAGGAAGGGGAGGGCACAGCCCCGGTGTGGCGATGGGCCAGGAGCCCCCAGTGGAGCCAGTGCCCGGTCCCGGTCCCGGTCCACCCACAGGCTGAAGCACGAAGGTGTTGGCAGTTCCGCGGCCTCTACAAAACCGCAGCCGCCTGCCTGCGCTGGGAAATTAAAGCTGCTGGGGTGAGCCCGGGCTTGTTTCCCACCTCTCGTGTTCCCCGGCGTTAGTTACGCTGCAGAGATGCCTAAAAACAAAAAGAGTTGGGTAATTGTCCTGGCTGCGGCGGTAAATGAGTAACTGGGAATAACCAGGCGCTCCTATGCGCGGCGTTACCTTCCTTGTGCCGATGGCTGCTTTATTTTCCTTTAATTCCTGCCTTCCTCAGGGTCCCCTAAATTAGGTGTTTTTAAGAACTTGACCTGGAGAGGAGTTGAGGGGGATTTATTAAAAGTAAAGTGCTGTTGGCTGCCGCGTCCCTTGAGGGAGGGAGGCTTGGAAGTGCCTCCTCTGGCAGGGACGGAGGCTTTGGAGGTCGTGGGACCACACGCAGTTGTGCTTGGGAAGGCGTTCACCTCTCCTCTTTCAACTCCGCCAGCTGCTGAGTAGCTCAGAGCAGCGATGCTTAGGTCAGAAGTGGCTTTAATGTGGCGATTAGTAAAATATGATGGCTTTGAAAGGATGCGGAGGGCACAGAAATTTCTTCTGTAGGAATCTGGGTTTGTAATTAAATAGAAAAGTGTCGTGGGGAAAGGAGATGAGCCTCTGTGATGGTTCTACATGCAGGTTCGCTAATGCTCTTCTGCTCTCTCGAGCGCTCAACGGTATGGAAAGATTAAAACAAGCATTCTTTAATTGATAGACTGGTTAGTATCTTTGGCAGAAACTTTAGGAATAGTACTGTCAATTAACTTTGGAGTTCGAGGCTTGCTTATCTTCGAGGGAGATTGCGCTTGTTTGGTTTTCTTGACAGACTGGTGTGTATCACAGAAAAAGCTTCTGCTGGGTTGGTGACCTAGATAGATAATACCGCCGCAAAACTATCTCCGTGTTGTGCAGGGACTTGGAAACCACGCTGTGCTGGTCACCTGCTGTCTGGGACGAGGGGAAAGCTCCTGCCCCAAGGAACTCCCACGTTCAGACCTTAAATTACAAAAATATCTGGTTTCTGGATGCTGCTGTGTGTGTAGCTGCCCTCCTGGCATCTTTGTTTGCTTCAGTCACCTTGTAGGGCTGAACGGGTCCATACGTTGAGGAGGGATGTAAACAACTGCAGGATTGAGTAATAAAGTATTAAGCAGTTGGAAATGCTGCAGAGGAGCGACAGCAGAGGGGCAATTTCCTGCACTTTTGGAGGAGAAAACTCTTACCCCGAGGTGAGTGGGACTAAGCACAAAGAGGACAGGGCAGGAGGGGGCTTCTAATACTGAGCAAAAGGAAGAAAAATGTGAGATAAGGGGATTTATATGTCTATGAGGCTAATGTTTCCTGCAAGGTGAGCTCTGGGTGTGTAATCCATACAGGGAGCCCTTCTCTCTGCATTTTCCAAGTTTCAGATTGATGACACAGGTGCATCAAACCTGCCCATGGTCACGCTGGGCATGGTGAACAGGCCACCCTGAGCTGCAGCAAGGAGTCAGGGCCACCTCCTTCTGGGCTCTCTTGGTGGGGCGGTTCAGGGGCTTGCAGGGCTGTAGCCTCTTCTTGCATCCACTGGGATCTGCTGGGAAAGACAGGAGCTTGAATGGCCACAGTGGATCCTTTACTGAGGGACATTTCTGGCAAGGAAGGAATCTCAGGAGAATAAGGTTATTCAATTGTAATCTTGTTTCATGTCGTGTATTTTCTTTCTTTTTCTATTACTGTGGCTATTTGCATAAAAACATGAGCTTTGATTCTTTAGAGTTCATCTGCTCCTGCTGCTTTTGCCCTGCTTGAAGCCCCAGTCTCCCCGTAACAGCAGCCAGTTGTGAGATTGTGAAGGGTTATTTGCTTCCAGAAGAAGGGAGGGAGCAGCAGGGAATCAATGAGCTCACAGGGCTCTGGTGCTGCTTAACCGGCCACGCAGATGGGGCAAAGAAAAACCTTTGGTGTTGGCCATTGTACCCCAGCTGCAGAGACCTGAAACACGGTGGTGGAGCAGTGGCAGCACGGGGTACTTATTGCTGGGTATTTGAAAGTAGAGTAATAAAAGCCGGATGGTGAAAGGGCTGAGCTGGGATTCAGACCTTGATGGAGAAATTCTGAGTCACCCAAAGCAGTTTCTTTGTGTCTCTGTCCCTGTGAAATAGGAAAAGCATGTTTCCACTGGTTGTCTTGTCTCCATAGCTTGCAAGGTGGAGGAGTCAGAGATTCCTACACTGTGCCCATGGTAAATTTGATCTCTGGTCTCAACTAAGGTGTCCAGCCACTGGTACAAGCCATGGGTGACCATGGTTGGCTCTTCTAATCATGTAAACTCAACTGACCGGGAAACTGTCTGCCCCAGGGGAGCCAATGATCCTGACAAACTGTCTTCTCCGCAGCTGTGGAGCACGCCTTGCTCCCCTCTTGCTGCAGCAATTTTTGTCTTACCTGGACATAGTGTAGTTGTGCTGAGGAATGGCCAGAAGGGCTCTGTTGGCAGTTGGCGTGGGAGACTGTGGGCAGCGGGTTGATGGCCATCACAAAACCATTTGGGGAAAGTTAAGACTTGCAGCCAGCTGTCACTGGAGCATGGGGGCATGGAATGAAGTGACCAGGTGCCAGGTTTAAAACCAGAGAAAGGAAATACTCTCCCCAGACAGCACACAGAGAGACTGTGGAGCTAGTGCTGCAGGATGCTGGGGACACCAGGGGTGTGGATGGGTTCAGAAAAGGCCATGAAGGGCCCTTAAATGTAGGACTCTGTACTGGTTTTGCATGGCAAATGGTGGGGCTACAGGGATGGCTTCTGTGAGAAGCTGCTAGAAGCTTCCTCTAGATTTGATAGAGCCAATGCCAGCTGGCTTCAAGATGGACCTGACAGTGGCCAAGGCTGAGCCCATCAGCAATGGTGGTAGTGTCTCTGGGATAACGTATTTAAGAAGGGGAAAAAAGAGCCCTGTGCAACTGTAGCCAGAGAGAAGAGTGAGAATGTGTGAGAGCAGCAACTCTGCAGACACCAAGGTCAGTGAAGGAGGCGGAGGAGGTGCTTCAAGTGCCAGAGCAGAGATTCTCTTGCAGAGGACCATGGTGAGGCAGTCTGTCCCCCTTCAGCCCATGGAGCTTAACAGTGAAGCAGATATCCACCTGCAGCCCATGGAGGACCCCACACTAGAGCAGGTGGATGCCCAAAGGAGGATGTGACCCTGTGGGGGACCCAGGCTGGAGCAGGCTCTTGGTGCGACCCACAAACTATGAACCTGTGAAGAGAGGAACCCATGCTGGAGCAGATTTTCTGTCAGGACTTGTGACCCTATGGGGAACCTGTACTGGAGCAACCTATTCCTGAAGAACTGCACCCTATGGAAGGACTCATGTTGGAGAATTTAATGGAGAACTTCTTGGAGAGGGTCTTGGGTGGCTGGGACCCCACTCTGGAGCAGGGGAAGAATATGAGGAGTCCTCCCCTCAAGGAGGAGAAGCAATAGAAACGTGTGATGAACTGACTGAAACCCCAGCTCCCTGTGCCACTTGAGGGGAGGTGGTAGAGAATTTAGGAGTGAAGTTGAGCCAGGAAGAAGGGAGGGATGGGGGAAAGGTGTTTTGAGATTTAGTTTTGATTTGTCATGTACTCTGATTGGAGTCTGTTTTGCCCGTGATGGTAATTGCTGAGTGATCTTCCTTACCTCTGTCTCCTATCTTGTCTGCTTTTACAGCAAGTGCAATAAAATCATGAATCCTCTACAAGGGAGGATCCAGCACTGCAGGAATCTTACTGAGGAGGACAGCTGACCTTCTGCTCGGAGCGGCCTTGCCTGCTGTGGTGTTAGAGCTGTGCGTTGTGCAGGTGGAAGCAAGGTGAAGGATACGATGTGCAGCCTGAATGTGGCCAGAAGCGAGGGGTATGTCCAAGAGCTGTTCCACGAGGAAGCACAGCAGGTATGGTGGAGAGCCATTTGCCTTCGTAGCCCAAGTTTCCATCTCCAGTGGTCTCTGCACCTCCTCCTAAAGTAACAAGATTGCTCTTTCTCCTACTTAAACTTGAGGGGCTGTATTTAGAAAAGGAAAGAGGGGACTTGGCTTCCAGAGTTCTGATGCAAAATCTGCAGTTGCCCTGGAGTTTCAGCTTGTGGTTCCGTCAGCTCTGAAATTCACTGGTGCCCTGAGTACCAGAGTCTCCCTTGTCTCCTCTAGAAACAGTGTCCTGATCCCCAGATCTCTCGTAGGTGACTGTGTGTGATGGGTAGGCCATCTTAACCTCCTCTGTCAGTCCCAGCTCGTCCAGCCTGGTTCACCATCTCATCTAAGGGACTTCTTTAGTGGGCTGAAGAACCTGCTTATCTTGGTGGGGTGTTTGGCAGGGATGAAAGTACAGCTGCAGGCTCTGTAAAGGGCCCCTTGAACAGTGTGTTTGGTTCACGTAATATCATCAGCAGGGTTAATTTGCTGAGGCTGAGTAGGATTCTGTTGCTGCTTATCCTTCAAGAATATAAATATGACATTACAAGGAACTCTCTCTTTCAGGGTCCAGGGATCCAAACAGCTTTGCTGCCCCTTCATCTCTTAGAAACAGCTTGCAGCAAAGTGGTGTCTTAGCAGCTGTTGATGGCTGGCTGTTGTACCACTTCTGCAGCCTGCCTGCAAAGCACGAGAGGTAAAGCTGAAGGCTTTGCTTTCCTCTAGGTATCTCAGACGCAGACCAAGCCCTGGTGGAAGATCCAGCTGTTTGTGTGGGAGCCAGTGCTTTTTGGAACATGGGATGGCGTCTTCACCTCCTGCATGATCAACATTTTTGGAGTGGTTCTTTTCCTGAGGACGGGGTGGCTCGTGGTGAGTGCTGACTTGGTTGAATGTATGAATAGGCATTTTCCTCCTCATCTCCTTACCTCGTGACTCCTGGGTGTTTTGGATTCTGTGCTGCTCCTCGTAGGCAGTCAGCTGGTTAATGCCCTCTGGCATTTTGTAGCATTTTGAAAAGTTTCGCTAAAAAGGAAAGCTGAAGTGGTCTTTCTAAGTAGTTGCCTATTTTAGCTTTAGGAAAGAAATAGGAAAAAACCAACCACCAACCTTGACAATGACCAGGAGCACCCTTGAGTTTGTATTGTTGAGATGAAATAACTGTTTTTCAAGTAAAAGTATCACCACAGTTACAGCTACTCAGCCATCTTCCCAGCCCCACTGAAACAGGTCTCTTCCAAACATGCCTATTTTGGAGTCCCCAGTGTCTTGAATTGCCACCCTCGGTCAGTCAAAATTGTCTCTGCTGTCAAAGGAGACTTCCACTTGTGGATCCAGAATAGTATCTCACCCAGGGTCAGAGCCTGGAAGAGTGTCTCTGCTCCCCTCCTGATGCAGAATGTTGTATTTTCCCTTAAAATTTCCTCTTAAAAGAAGGACAGATCCTCTAGGGACTGGTGGAATTTGAGCTTTGGGTAGAGTTCCTGTCACAGGCATGAGTTCGTGTTACAGGCATGGTGGACATCTTCCAAAAGGAGCAGGAAGCCACTTGCACTTGTACTGAAAATGGCTTTGCTGGGGGCTTTGAGGGGAGCTGCAGTCGTTGTGTTGGAGAAGTTGGGATGATTTTGCTAGCTGCCCTTTCCTTCTCATCTTGCTTCCTCCACGTCTCCTTTGAAAGCAAGTTACTACTGGAGTGAACACAAATAAAAATAAAGCCAGTAAATAAAAGAAAAACTGAAACAGCTGGAAGTGAGCACAAAAGGGAAGGGAGGAGAAGTCAGTGTTGGCAGAGAGCTCCTCTGGCAGAGGACAGTCATGTCAAGCTGTTCGCAGAGTCAGGCTTTTGCTATAAATTTCCAGAGCCTGGGCTGGTAGAGCTTTGCAATTCCAAGGGACCCTAATCTTGCCGAAACGCTCACAGCGGTTGTGACACTGCACTAACCCCTTCCAGCAGGAATGCATAGATAGGCATCACTGTCTAAAGGGGGGCTTTTTCTTCCCACTTTCTCTTCTTGCTGTGAGTCCAGCTTTCCTTCCCAATCTTCCTGTTAACCCCTTTCTCCTGTGGGAACCATTGGATTGCCCATTAACCAGTGGCTGCCATAGCCTGGTGCCACCAGCAGATTCTGGAAAAGCCCAAGGCTTAAGTGTATGTTTGTGTGCACACACCTTTTTGGTTTTTTTTCTTTTTTCCTTTTTTTTTTTAAAACCAAAGCATGTCATACTTATTAAGCTTTTTAACTTGAGGGTAAGCTGTTGAAGAAAAAGAACAATTGTCCTTTTAAAAAAGGAGTAATGGGTTTGTAGCGGGCTGCGGTGCTGACCCAGCCAGCAGCTGCCTTTGTAGCAAACCTTGGCTCCGTTCCCTACCGACCAGATAAAACCTCTGTCAAAGGCAGTGGGATGCTGAACCAAGATAGGATTTTATGATGATAGCAACATCCTGAATATGCTTCTGTTGTTTCACAAAGAAGAGAAAAGAAAAAAAAAACAAAAAACAAACAACCCAAAACCCACCAAGATCTGGGATTTCAACCAATGCCAAAGCTGAGAAACAGCTTTTTAGTGCTGATGGTAAACAAAGCCCATCAAGGCTAGCCTGACCTCAGAAACGAGCGTTGTGGGAGCAAGGCTGGAAAAGAGGGATGTGGACATGGGCTGTAATCGGAGTGAAGGCAGGGGAAGGGAAACCAGAGGTTAACGAAGCGCTGGGCACCGGAGGAGATTTCTGGTTGTGCAGCTGGAACGGCTGCGCGCCGGGCTGAGTGATTTGCCAGCAGGGGAAGGTGGGCTGGAGCACAAGGGAAAACTTTTGACCCTGGAAAATAAATTACGGCCATGTGCGAGAGGGTTGGAAGGTCCCGAGCTCAGAAGAGGTGCTTGAATGTTTTTGGAGGTACTAAGCACCATCGCTTTCTGAAAGGCCAACATAAATGGCAAATAAACTCCTCAAAAATAGTGGTGATGCTGTCTGTTCAAGTTGCCAACAGGGACCTGCAGCTGGGTTTGTTCAGGGGGTTTAGCTCCTCACCCCCAGTGGGACCATGGCTGGTGCAGCAGCTCCTCACAGGGCCCTCCAGCTGCTCCCAGCAGCAATGACTTCTTTCCTCCTTGGGGCTGAATCCCTTGCAAAAAACTCCCCCGAGTGTGGGGAGAGCTGGAAGTCTCTGCTGTTGGGCATCTGTCCTGCGGATATGGCCCAGCGTGTGCTGGTTTGTAAGAGTGTTATTTATCTTCCACGCTGTGTTGCCTTTGGGATTTCATTCTTCAGCATCTCATTGTCAGAGAGGATCAGTGCTTTTAAAGGTAAATGCTCTGAAAAATTAAAATTTGAGCTTAATGCTGCTAGTAAATGGGTTGTTGCAAATCTCAGAGGTTCAATTTTGAAACTACTTTTTGTTATGCAAGTGATTTTTTTTTTTTTTTTTAATTTTTAAGTGTGTCATTCTGAAACATGTAAATATGCAGTGATCCCCTGCCCACAGTGGCTGAATCATGGTTTGACATCATTCTTTTTAAATCAGAGGCCAAAATCAGTGATTCATGCAGGAGCCCAGTGATGGAGCAGAACCTGCTCATGTAAGGGGCTGTCTAGCCACAGGACAAAGCGAGTCTTCAAAGGGGTGCTAACAGGAACTGTAAATTTGACAATTAGTTAACATTAATTAGAGAAGTAGGGGTGGGTGGGGGTGTTTGTCTTTTAATCTGTAATGATTCCAGTTTCATTGATCACTAATGGCCAGAAGCAGATAGGTCCTTTTTCTGTCTCAACAGAGTTGGTGTGACTTGATCTTTATTTGATTATTCTTTTTTTTTTTTTCATTCCAGGGAAACACTGGCATTGTAATGGGCATGTTTCTGGTGTCCTTTGTTATCCTGGTTGCCCTGGTGACAGTCTTATCTGGAATTGGGGTGTGTGAGAAGTGCAGCATTGGAAGTGGAGGAGTCTACTCCATGATTTCTACTGTCCTTGGGGGTCAAGTAGGAGGGACCATTGGCCTCCTCTATATTTTTGGCCAGGTAATTTAAAAAAAAAAAAAAAAAAGGTTATTTAAAGAAAATGTTGAAACTTTGCAATGCAGATATGAATCTTTTGCTTTCCTGCCACAGGAAGTAATGCTCCAAGAGGACTTTGGGGATACCTTATAGCAGCTTTCCAGTATCTGAAGGTTGCCTGCAATAAAGCTGGAGATGGACTTTTACAAGGGCATGTAGTGATAGGACAGGGGTGATGGCTTCAAACTGGAAGAGAATACAATTAGATATCAGGAAGAAATTTTTCATTAGGAGGGTGGTGAGACACTGGAACAGGTTGCCCAGAGAAGTTATGGCTGCCCCATCCCTGGAAGTGTTCAAGGCCAGGCTGGATGGAGCTTTGAGCAACCTGCTCTAGTGGGGAATGTCCCTGCCCATGGCAGGGGGGTTGGAACTTGAGGATCTTTAAGGTCCCTTCCAACCCACAAACCATTGTGTAGTTCTATAAGTAAAATCTGAGTAATGCTCCAGTATGCTGGACAGCATGGGAGAGCACCATAGGGAGCACTCAGCCCTGCTCTGCTCCCCAGGAACAAGCCTGTGCGTGGCTGTTTGTCACCTGGCATGGGTCACAACGGCGGAGGAACTAGGTGTCTCAGCAAGTGAACCAGGAGGACATGCCCTCTCATCCCAAATTATCCCCATTGCCAGGACATGCATTTGCTGGTAAGAGACTTGACTTAAACCGAAGGGGGAGAGGCCAGGGTGGCCACCTGAAGCACGGCGAGCGACTGTGGGCTGGCAGCTTGGCCTTGGCATGTTCCCTGTGCCATTAGGGACTGGGCAAGCCTTGGCTGCTTCTCTGCAGGAGCCAGCAGAAGTGGAGCTGGTATGGGAGGAGAGCTGGGCAGCAGTAAGGGCAACATCTAATTGACTTCTTGAGGTCCCAAAGTCACAGTTCTGGATTTTTTTGAAATGCCCCAAAGAGCTGTATCATAGTGAGGCACCAAAATACACAAGTAGTAAACATAAAAAATGGTAAGTAGTCTCTTAAACCTGCAGTAACTTAACCCCCTCCCCCCATAAAGATGTTACGAATAGTATAAAATGTGGTGAGCAGAGAAACATTTTTATTGGGGTTTATTTTTTAACTGACTGGCTTGCAGCAATCTCTGAAAAAACCCTTAAAAACCCCCAAACCAAAAATAATCCCCTCTTCTCCTTTCACTCCAGATTAAAAGCAAGTGTCCATAAAATGCAAACTGAATGCACTTACAAGCCAAGATATGGAAATGGGCCACACATGAGAATCCTTCCTGTCATATTTTCCACTCTGGCTCTGCAAGCGGACCCCGTCTGGGAAAGCAATCAGGTTGCAGCCTGTCCTGAGGGTCGTAAAAGCTGGGCTGCGGCTGCCCTGGCCCCTGCCTCGGCATCCCGTGGGGGCTGTGGGGTGGGAGCTGGCAGCTCGCTTAGGAACGCTTTGCCCGCTCCCGAAAGCTGATGCCTTTCCCTTCTCTTTGGCTGTGTTTTCTGCCCTACGTGCTTTGAACCAGCTGCAGGCTTCTCCCCCCCGCTACAAGATGCTCATGTAACTTCCATCACAAGGCAAGTTTCACTAGAAATGGGGGTGTTCCCCATGCTCTGATCTGGCTGGGGCAAGTGGGGAATGACTGGTAGTGTGCTGCTGATGACCTGGGAGATGAGAGGTGGTGGCTCAGTGCCCTGGGGATGCTCCAGAGATGAGCTCCTGCTGCATCAGCCAAAGTGAGCTGACACCCATCTGGGCTTTGCTGCCCTCCTGGGACGTTCCAGAGGAGAGGCTTAATCAGATTGCTCTAAACGATGCAGCATGTGTCTACTAGGTCGTACGGAGACCAACGTGTTTGGTCTCTGTAGCTCTAACCATGAGGCCAGGGTTTGGTGCTTTTCTTTGCAATTTCCTTTTCTGGAGTAGTATACATTAAGCCCTGTCTGTGCAAGCACAGGTCTTCCAGGGTTGAGCCCTAAAATCCCAAAAGCAAAGATGGTGGCCCTTGTTTGGGCATTGAAAATCAAATATAAATATACTCCAGCAAAGTGTGTTCTTTACAAAGGCTCATAAGAGGCTGTTTTCTGTAAATTTCAGCCTAGAGTTCAGTTCTGATATCAAGACAGGTGGCTCATGAGAAACCAGCCCATGTCACAGTGTCGTTGGGACCCTGCCCATTACTTTGTGCAGACCAGTGGGGTGTTTTTGGGCACCCAGCATCTCCGTTCTCCTGGTGATGCTCTTGGTTCATCAGAGGAAATGCTTCAAGTCCACCACAAGTCTTGGCTTGTGGTGCCAAGACTGTTGGAGGCCTGCTCTGCTCTTCAGAGTGTCCTTGTACATCGTCATCCTCGGTGTGACAAGGATGGAAATGTGGAAAGAAAGCTTACTTAGTTATGAACACTTAAGTTCTTCAAAAGCTGGTGTTGATTTGGTACAGGGAGTTGGGGTTTGGTGATACTGCTTCCTGTCTACAGGGCCTTTCTTCATATGAGAGGCAAGAGCTGCACCTGGTTTTAATGTGTTTATTGGAGTTACATTCTGTTTGGGTTTTTTTTTTTTGCTTCAGTACGCAAGTGCAGTTTTTGTGGGTGCCCAAAGCAGAGCTGTGCTGGTGCAGCATGTTGTCCTCTGCTAGCTCAGGAGGGAGATGTTTCCTGGAGAGAGAGCCCATGTGGGATGTGTGTAGTCCATTTGGTGGTGTAGGTCATGCTAAACACAAGTAAACAAGAATACATCCACTTTTTTGAGGACTAACCTGCACAGTCTGAGATGTCTGTGGTGGAGACATTCATGGTGGGGCTACCAGCAAGTACTTTCAGGGTGTAGTTCACCCAATTTCTGCTAGGTGTCTGCTTGGGGTGGAAGTGAAACCTTCTCCAGGATCTCCAAGTTGTAAGTGTCTGAGTCTGAACAGGTGAATCCCACACACATTGTTTGCTGAAAACCACACGTGAACCTGGAGCCTCCTGGTTGGGTTGTCCTGAATATCATAGGATTGGTCCAAGGGGGATCTATGGGTGAAGGAGGGTTCTGTTCTGACTCTTGCTGGCTTGGGTGGGGGTTTTCTCCCTTCCTGTTGTGTGGGAGCTGTTCTGCACATCCCTCATCTGTAGACAGGGATAGTGGGGTCACAGGACCCACCACCTGTGTGTATGCCCTGACCTGCTTTGTTGGGAATGCCATGTAGTGGAAAGGGTTGTTGCTGAAATGTCAGCTAGTGGGACCCTCTGGAGGGAAATGTCCTGGTAGTTAGCCTTGCTGCCGAGCAGTGTGGTTGGAGGCTGCAGATGTCCTGTCCTGCAGACTCTCAGCCACCTAGGGCAGAGCGTGTCCCACCCTGCAGCAAGGCAAACGAGCAGCTTTCCTGGGAGCTCAGGGGGCATGGTTTGCACAATGCACTCTCCTCAAAAGTACAGGCTCAGTTCCAGCAATGAGATGGGGAGCCGGTGAGATTTCAGATTTCATCCAAACTAAACACTGAGTTAAAAATAACCCCTGGGAGGCAATGAAGGGGGAAGCAAACTGCTGTTCTTCAGGCAGGTGGTGAATGGGGACCCTTTCTTTCAGAGAAGCAGAAGGGAAGAAGCTTGGAGATTGACTTATCCTTTTCTCTCTTGGAGAAGCCAGTGTGGTTTCTCCTCAAACATTAATGGAAAGTAAATTTTAAAGCCAGTGGGAAGTTCCTGGGCTGCTGGCCCTGCTGCCCAGCCTTCTCTCTTTACCCAGGCAGTAGGTATGCTGCCCTGGCGGTGTGCTGTCTGACAGCCATAATGTTCAGTTCCTGTAGACCAGAGAACCCCACAAGCCCAGCATGTGGGGCTGCAGATGGGCATCCCTTCTTCTCCTGCAGGGCACTCAGAGAGCTCTGTCTTTCAGTGCGTTGCAGGTGCCATGTACATCACTGGCTTTGCGGAGTCCATTGCAGATGTCCTGAGCCTCAGCAACATCTGGGCAGTGCGTGGGATCTCCTTGGCTGTCCTGCTGGGCCTGCTGGGGATCAACCTGGCTGGGGTGAAGTGGATCATCAGGCTCCAGCTCTTGCTGCTCTTCCTGCTGGCCATCTCAACATTGGACTTTGTCATCGGATCATTTACACACCTTGATCCAGGTAAAACTGGGAGTTCATCACACTGGGGTCATGAGGCATCAATCACTCAGGGTCTTCTTTGGTGTCTTTGCAAAGTTACAAAATCTGGGCAGAGGTGGAGTTCAGTGCTTCCAAACCTGTCCCTGTCCTTTGCCTTTTAGAGGCAACCCGTAATTTTGCAAGGAGTAAGTATTTTCAGAGCATGACTGAAGATGTCTCATTGATTTGGGTGTTTAACCTCAGGAATCAAGCTCTCAGTGTGTGTGCCTATTATCCTTGTCTTGCACTCGGAGGTTTCTAACAAGACAGTGGCTGTGTTTGTGGTTGCTGTTTGTAGCTTTCTGCTGTCTGACCCTGCGTTAAGCATCATGACCATGAAAACAGAGGATTGTGTCTTGGAGGGCATCTCCCTAGAGACCCCTGAGGTCATTTAGACCCTGGCTGTGATGAGCTGTGCTATGAGTGGGCTGCACACTGCTGGATTTGCTCACCAGGGCTGTGTTGGGGAGACAAGGAAAGAACTTGGTGGGCTGGGGCAGGTGACTGCTGGGGTTTCAAGGAACCATGGGTGCAAATATGCCCCATCAACCTTCCTCAGCCTTGACTTGAGTCTGCAATGGCAGCTCCAGCTCAGGAAAGGTGGAGGTTCAGAGCTCCCACCTGCAGCCCCACTTGCTCCCCAAACCTCCTTCTCCTCCCTCTGTCCTCATCCCGAGAAGTGTTTGCAGGGAAACACATCTCAAAACACAGGGAGTTGTGCTAGAAGAGCTCCATGAGTGCTGCAGCGGCCGCTCCAGCAATAATGAAGTGTAATTAGCTGAGTAAACAGAAGGTGTCACCTTCTTCTTGGCTTCCCCTGTGTTGAGCAGCACCTCAGGGGGTTGCAAGGGACCTGCTAAAGTTGGTTTCAAGGAAAGATCTTCAGTTTTGATTTAGTTAGGATTCAGCTGCCAAGTCAGGTGGCAGGAGGTAAAGTCATGTAGGTATTCGTAGGGCTGATGGTACTGCCGTGTTTTCACACTGCTGTGTTATTTTGTGCTGTTGGGTTGGGTGTGGTGTACAAGGATGGTGGGGTTGGGGCTGAAGCTGCTGCACCAGCACCTGCTCCCTTCTCAGAGAGAACCTTGTGGAAACGCATTTGCATTTTCTGTTTAGCTTGTAAGAAATAGCCCAAGTGAAAGATGGCAAAAATCTCAGCAGATAGTTGGAAATGAGGATGGAGCGAGGATTGTTGTGCTCCGTGTGGCATGTTTTGCAGAGAAAGCAACCGACCTGCTCCAAACAGCTGTGTTTCATAGGAAATTGTTTTCTAAAGGAAACGGGGTCGGAGGGGGGGAGAGGAGTTTGTATTTCTGTCGTGCTCAGAAGAGACCTTTAACATGGACCTTGAGACCTTTCTAATAGTAGAGAGAAAATGAATGCTTGTGGTGATTGTAGGAAAGTGACCATGAGACCAGGAGGAGAGAGTAAAAGGAATACAAACGTCAGCAGAAAACATTCCCAAGTTGAGGTCAACATAGTTGTCTTTGATTTCCTCCACTGCCAAGCACCATCTCATTTTTTTTTCTAACAGAAAATAGAGAAAGGAAGGGAAACAATGTGGTTGAGCTTTACGGATGCTGCAGTTGAGCTGTGGCTGGCTAAAGAGAGGAGGGTTTCCAGGGCATGCGTTGGTGGCCACATCCAAGCCCCAAATGCCATACCCCAGAGCACCGCTGCCCATGTGATGGGACCTGTAGCCGTAAGGCTGGTTGAGACGACCTCTGAGTTTCTCTGCTTTTACAGACTGCTTCTGTGTGAAAGAACTGTTTTGAGCCCAGGCTGAACGTTTGGTTCCTCCCAAGTCCTGCATTTCCCTAGAAGGCCTCTGAGTGGTGTGTCAGCACCAACGGTGAGCGCCAGGCTTCAAGAAGGCTCCTCGCTCTGTCTTGCATGCTTTCTGCTCGGTATGGATGGATGCTTGTCTCTTGGGTGGGATGGTACCCATCAGCAAAGCATCCCTCTGGTGAGGCAGAGCAGGAGGCTGCAGGTGGGACGTGCAGGTGTCGGTGACACTCCGTCCTTTGAGAGCTGGCTGATGGCAATGGTGGGGTGCTGTGAATTGGACCCCAGCATCCAAGGAAGCATTTGAGACTGCTCTGAGATGGGCAGTCAACTGAGAAATTAATTATCCTTGGCCTTGGGCAAAATATTGCACCTCCCAGAAGTTTTTCTGTTCTTGCCTGGGGTGTTTTAGCTTGGTGTTTTTTCCCTCACCCTGAGCACCAGCTCACTGCACCCATTGCGAGTGTGTGGTTGGTTTGGGTTTGGTTCAGTGACTGAGACGGGAAGGGCAGCGTGCAAGAAGAAGTGATTTTGGATGACAGACCTGCGAGCTGGGAAGATTTCAGCTGTATATCTTGCCTGGGTTGCTTTCTTGTTTATGACAGGTTTATGGGGCTTCAGTTCACAGCCTCAGGTCTTGGTCTCCCAACCTGTAAAATGGACCTTGTGCGATGATCCTGCCTTTCCTGCTCCTGCCATGGCAGCCTTTTCCCTCACTTAGCATTTCCAAGTGCTGCGCACATACCAGAGGACCGTGCATCTGCCAAGCAGCAGTTATTTGGATTTAAATAATCTCCAGGAATGCCTGTCCATCTTGAAGGCCTCAAACAGCTGCCTTTGTGTGGTTGCGCTGGGTGGAGTCCCCTGCTCCTCTCCCCGTTCCCTCAGCTCACACCCAGGCACACACCAAATCGGATATTGTCCAAGCACTCACTCCCTTCCTGTGGTTTGCCTTTATTTTTAGTTTGAGGACGGAGCATGTTTACACAAAAGGGGACCTTCTCAGCAGGGCTTCCCGCTGCTTTTTCTCCATTTGTCTCTATTGCTCCTGCTCTGAGATCCGTCTGGGCTCCTGCAGCCTGGAGCTGGGGCTGGAGGTGCTCAGTGGCTCCGGCGACAGGGGATGCTCTGGGTCACTTCTCCAGATGCTGCCGGCCCCGCTGAGACTGCTGGCAGGGCTGCCTGCATCCCTCTGCCTGGCCATGACAGCTTTCGCTTCTTTCCACAGGGTGGAGGGGGGACTGGCTGATTTGTTTTGGAGTTCAGCCCAAATCCTCCCCTTGGCTCCAGCTGGCACTTCCCCCTGGGGACACGTCACCGTCCCAGGCTGGGATCTTGACCAGGGGTGGGCAGGGAGGAGAGGGGCTCTCTATGCTGTCTGCAGACCAGACCCCTTGAGCCGTGTCTGGCCTCTCACCTTAAAATTCAGTCCCACCTCTAGAAATGGAGACCCCTGTACTCCTTCCTTGGGATGGACAACATCCTCATCCTTTTTCTCCCTTGGCCCAGCTTACTGGCTTTACCAAACTGAATGCAGGTGAAATGAAATCAGGCAGCCCTTGACTTCTCAACCCGTAACCAGGACTCATGGTAGCAGAGCAGGGGTGTTTAAGCTTGCCTATGTTTGCATTCTGATGCTGGAGGTCTGTGCCTCAAAATTGGCCTGAGTTATTTTGGGGGGAGATCGGTGAAGGTAAAGGAGAGGATACTCCTTTCCGTGACCNGGTTCCTGGGGGGAGAACTGGTGTTAATTCGGTTGCACTTTCGTGGGGAGATGAAAAGAATCACAACACGAGCAAAAGGGCCCTGACAACAGCTTCTTAAGTGCCTGGGAGTGGGGAAAAAATAAATTATTTTGTTGGGAATGCAATAATTGGGTCCCCTCGGGCTGGGACAGCCCCCCTGCCGCCTCCTGCAGCAGGCGGTACCACATGGAGCCGGGCTGTGTGGGGCTGAGCCCT
>VZRU01006918.1:87030-113445 GCA_013398155.1 Pedionomus torquatus | reverse complement strand
AAAAGTAAAAAAAAAAAAAAAGAGGTTGAGATGTAGCTTTACATCATGGTTCCACTCTGCTGCCCTGCTTGTAGGTAGGTTTTCATGGTGTTTCCTTGCTGGAGGACACCTGAGAGCAGGACTTTGTTGTGGAGCAGTGGTCTCTCCTGCTGGTGGATGCTTGGAGTGTTGGAAAAGTTGCTGCGTGCCGGTGGCTGGGGCTGGCATCATGTGCCCCAGCTCCACTGGGGCCAGGTGGGATTTCTGAGCCCACCACCCTGAAGTCTGTCCCGGGAGGTGGGTAAGGAGGAGGGGAGGAGAGCTCAGGGCCTGCGGGTCCCTGCCCTCCTGTGCCCACCGGGCTGTGCCGGGAATGCCATGTGCGTCTAACCTGCTCTGAAGGATTTCCAGCAATGGATCCTCCCCTGCACCCCTGGGGACCCTGCTCCAGTCGCAGCTCTCCTGAGCTAACCATCCCTTCCTGCAGCTGAAACCCACTGCTTTGGGTCTTTCGAGGACTCAGGGACCAGCCCGTGTCCTTCCTTTCTGCGTTAAACCACCATTTAGAAGACTTCTTTTGCTCCGCTTTGGCCTTCTCTTCTCCAGGCTGCGCCATCTGAGCGGCCACGTCGGGGGCTGGGAGCGAGTAGCCCTCTGCGAGGAGGTGAAGGAGGAGGGTCCTGGCCTCCCTTGGCACCCTGAAACGTGCTGCTGCACAGTGCCACCAGGGCAAGCCTGGCCCGGCTCCATCCCTGGAGCAGCAGAGGGTTTGCTGAGGCTGTTACAGGTTTAAACTTGCTTAATAGGAAATACTGCTCCTGATTTATACAGGGCGTTTTGCACGCCGTTGGTTTGACCTTTAATTTCTTCGCTGCCTCCCTGCGAGGCGACGCTAAGCTCGTCTTCCTAGAAGCTTGTAAATAAACCCTGAAATGCCTGGGCTGGCCTTGTCCCCTGCTAGACGCTGCCTTAACGTGGGCTTTCCCCACCGTCTCCCTCCATAAAACCTCTCTTACAGGCTCTCCGTTTAGCAGCAACTTGTTTAATGCTAGAGACCTAATAAAGCTGACTGGCTTGAGGAAGATATATATCATCCCATAATCTCTCCATCTCTCCCTGTTGCTTTGTTTAAACTGGACAGCTTTATTTAATTGCATTGATTTTTTTATTTTTTTTCTTTTTGGTGCCACTACATAATTGTTTTCAAATGATGGGAGACACTTTCCCTCCTCTTTTTTCATTCCCCTCGTATTTAATTCCAGTCAGAGTTCAGCTGTGTCCTAAATCAGCTTTCCTTATGTAAGAGTTTAATTTGTGAAGATAATTTCTAGATATTAAATTCTTTCTCCAGCCGCTTCACTTCTTCTTCGTGTTCCTTCCCTAGGCTAAAGAGAAAGCTTGCGTGGGACATGAGTCCTTATCTACTGCTCATCATCTTCTCTGCTGGCTTGTGTTAGCAGTTTTTGGCCTTTTTTGGCTGTAGGTAAGAAATTTTAGCCTGGCTTTGCCTTTGCTGGCCTGGATGATGGCCCAGTGGTTCTTTCAGGTTTGCTTTTCTACTCAAAAAGGGAAATGGATTCATTGAAAAATGTGATTTTAGTAGGGAAAAGGTATTGTATGATTTAAAAATAATTCAATTAATAGTTTCAAACAAATAAAAATACATAAAATCATTAGAGTTGGAAGGGACCTTAAAGATCATTGAGTTCCAACCCCCCTGCTGTGGGCAGGGACACCTCTCACCTGAGCAGGTTGTTCAAAATTCTTTTAGGAGACATCTTGATCAACCATTCCAAGATCAAACACTGCTTGTTTTCCAGTTTGATTTGCAGTCTGAAACTAGACTTAAAACTAGCACAGTGTGTTGTATAGAGGAGAATGGAAACCTCCCCAAAATAAAACCAAACTATCATTTTGGACAGAGAAGCAAAAAACCAACAAACGGAGTTTTCTTTTGAAATACCATTGTCATCTGCGTAATATATCTGTAACTTGGAAGTAGTGGGTGATCTAGTCATGAGTAGAAGATTCTGTAGACATGGCAGAAGACTTTGTAGACCATGGCAGGGTCCAGTGGATTATGTTACATTTTTATTAACTGCTTTCCTTTTAAAGATAGGGATTCGATCGACAGGGATTGGGCTTTGTCCCAAGCAATACAAGGAGCAGCTCTGGGTTAGAAAGGAGGTCACTCCAACAAGCCCAAAGGATGTGTGTCATTGCTGCTGCCACTCACATGCTCTTCATTTTCCTCCAATTGTTGTGCCTTGACTCAACCTAAATTCTGATTTCTCAAGGCTGGGGTTTTTCATCAGAGAAGTTCTCCTGAGCCTCCCACAAGCAGGAACTCTGGGCTTAACTTCCAAGGAATACCAGTCTATAATTAATAATAATATCCCATTGATGCAAACTATTTTCCTAGAAAAAGGGTGGAGCCAGAAATATTTTACTTCTTGTTCTCTTTGTAATGAATAAAACCATTTCCTCTGGCTTGTTTGAATATTGCTGAACAAGCCAGGTAGCAGATGCCTCAAAATCTTTCCATTCTCTTTTATTTTTTGATGTGGTAAGTCTGGTGCTTTGCATTATATAATGTAAAGCATAAGTGGACTTTATAAAGGTGAAATAGCCATGTTAAAATCTCTTCTTTTTTTCTCCTAACCAAAATTTCAGATTTTCCACCTGCAGAAAATATACTTTTTTGGCTTTCTTTTCAAATATTATTAAAATCCACCAACCTGTACAGACTGAAACAGTGCCAAAAGGCTCTACTAGCTACTGCCACAGGCACATTCCTGAGTTTTCGTTTATTTGAGCAGAGCTGAGGCACAGGGCTTTTATGATGAGGAGCTGCCCGTGTGGGTGCTTTTGAGCTGTGTGTCCTCTTGTGTATGCTGGTGATTCTTCACTTCTCCATCCTCTTGAGAAGCCAATCCGGAGATAAAGCAGATGCATAGGAATTGGGTAGAAATTAGTGTTTCCTCTCACGTAGCCTCATCCCACAGGACTCACGATGTGGCTGGGGAGAGCTTGGGGGGAGTGTAGGCTGCTTCATGATTTGAGAGGTGACAGTATCCTGCAGATGAAAATTGCCCCATTAGCTAAATACAAATGTTAGAGACTGATTCAAGCAGCTCCCACTGTTTATTCTGCTTTTTGTGCTATTTTAAGCTGTTGGCCAGGACCCCTTATAGCAGGTCAGTTAGCTTTAGGGAGAGAAGGATGCTCATGACCCGATGGCTCTCACAGTTAGGATGGTCCAAGGTCCCTGGAGGAGACTGGGGTGGAGCATGAGTGTATTTACCAGGGGGTCAGCCTCAGCCCTGGGGCTTGAGTCCCTTCCTTGGAATCTCACAGAATGGTCAGGGTTGGAAAGGACCTCTGGAGATCATCTAGTCCAACCCTCCTGACAGAGCAGGGTCATCTAGATCAAGTTGGATAGGAATGCATCCAGGTGGGTTTTGAATGTCTCCAGAGAAGGAGACACCACAACCTCTCTGGGCAGCCTGTTCCAGTGCTCTGTTACCCATAAAGTAAGGAAACTTTTCCTCATGTTGAGATGGAATTTCTTGTGTTCCAGTTTGTGCCTGTTGCTCCTTGTCCTGTCACCAGGAACCACTGAAAAGAGCCTGGCCCCATTCTCTTGACACCCACCCTTTAGATATTGATAAGCATCGATGAGGTTCCCTTTCAGTCTTCTCCAGGCTAAACAGTCTCCAGTACTGGTGAACTGAACAGAGGGTGAGGATGTGAATACTTGGGTTTGTCACAAATGCAAGTGGTGGACTATTTTGGCAGGTTTCCTAAAACAGGTCACCCTCTGGTGCTTCTGCTCTAAGCTTTCTTGCCTGCTCCAGGTGTTTCAGTGCACAAATCCTCTGCTTCTCCCCTGTCTCTCGTAACATGGCAGAACATTGCACTGGCTGGTGTTAGGCCTCTTTCCCAGAGCATCCTGTGGCAGCCAGGCTGCAGGGTGTGCTGCCGAAACCCTGAGCAACTTGAGCAGAGGTCACCTGCTGCGTCTGGAGACTGTGGAGAAGAGCAAGACAGGAAAATAAGACAGTGAGTGCTTCCCCTTGACAGCGGCGTCAGTCTCTGCTCTTGATCATTTGAGAAATATTTATGCATGGGGGGGGTGATTCATTTCCCCACAGCAAGGTTGCTCCCAGATGTTGGTGTGATGCCTGTCTCTGTGCTGGTGTTCAAAGCGTGACCAAAATACCCCACTTCTGTCCCCGCCGCTGGTGGCCAGGAGGAGCAGGTGCAGTGGAGGGTGTTTTTTGGGAGAGGGTTAATGGTGAGATCCCTCGGAGCCTGTGGCAGCAGGAAGCTGTATTGTGTGTTGACTTTAAACAGGAGGTTTGGGAGATCAGCTCCGGAGCAGAAAACAGGGGCTCGGGAGGAACAAACACTCGCTGCTTCAGAAGGGCGGCGATTTCCTTTCGGGTAAACACGTCATTAATCTCAGGGAGCACATTCTTTTCCATCAAAAGATAAGGGATTCGAGTTGCCTTTCTCAGGGCTTGGCCTTTTTAGATTGTTTTAACTGTGGCTTTCACTCCTTCAATTACAGACTTTACATAATCTCTCATTTTGGGCCTGACGGGCTTATTATGGGTACAGAGAAAGTCTTGGGCAAGGGAACTCCTTTCCTTCTTCCTTCAAAATTGCTCTGTCCTTCTTTCCTCTGCTGTCGTCTTGCCAAAGCTTTTTTTTTTCACTAAAACCTGTCTGGTTTTTGCTACTTGCAGCACTGACGAGTTTGAAACGTGTGCTGTTTGTCTTGATTTATGAAACCATCTCTCCCGTACTAACAATAAAATAGGAGCTTATTTGTGCACTGCGAGTGGAAAATCTGCAATGGGCTCCTCTCCCCGCCCTGGGCTGCCTCTGCTGCTCAACTTGACTTTGGCATTTTTGAGGACACTGCTTGCCATGGTCAGTGGGGCATGGGGAGATGCTGGCTATGGCACCCAGGGCTTAATTTTCAGCTGGCACCCTCCTGCTATGTGGGGAGACAGCAGTCATTCCTGCTGCCTGTGGCTCGAACTCTGCAGTTGCTCTGAGATCTTTTGATAGTAAAGGTGTTTAATTGGGATTTAGTGATGAAATTACAGAGGGAATTTAGTCTTTTCCCCTTCTTACTTTCTCTTCTTTCTGGTACTTTCTGCTTAGGGCTGCCAGGAGTTCCCGCTTCACCTGTCTCTCAGTACCCTGGCAGCTCCAGGAGATGCTCTGCAGTCTTTCTGAACTGATCTGTCAGTGTGGCCACGTGCCCTTGTGTTTATTGTGCAATAGCTGCTTTTTTATCACAGCACGATTGACCTGCCTGTATTCCAGGCAAAAATTCCTCCATTTCCCCCACCTACTTTAAGGCTCCCAAAGCAGAAATACTCAGGCTGTGGAAGCTGTCAGCAAGTAGGAGGTGGCCCTGAGGACCGAGACGAACCCAAGGCATGACGTCATTTGTGACATATGGAGGGTGAATCTGCGGGGACAGGTTTCAGAAGTCTTGTGTTTGCTCTTCTCCGTGTGGGCTGGGCTGCCTGTGCAGCACCTCCAGGTATGGAGCTGTGCTGCTTGCTGCCCCAGAGTCCTGCATGGAGCAGATGCACTCCTGGCTTGTTGGAAGCCTGCACTGATCCCCTCTGACTCACGTGGCACACACATGTTGCGCTGGGGCTACAGAAAAGGGCAACCTGGCTTTGGTGAATGTAGCCCCCTGGTTGGATGAGTCCAGCAGTAGCTCTCAGGAGACATCCCCCTGCCCCCTCCTCCAGCTCAGCTCCTCTGTGGATTTTCTCTTTTCCTTCTGTTTCTTCCCAGTCTTCCAGCCAGAACTTGTATATCCAAAGGTAAAGCTGGAGATGTTCTGGAAGATGTTAAAACATTTTTGTATGTCCATACAAGTTCAGCAGAAGTTATGTTTATTCTCTGTACCTGCCAGCACAGCTCTGCCTCTTAACACACTTTGCTTTTATGCCTCAGCAGTTCTCTGTCTTTTAGAGGACTGGAGATGTTCTGGTGTAAATCTGTTCATGCATCTCACAGGCTGAGTGTCAGCCCACAGCAAGTTGAGTGGTGGACTAGAGGCATGGAAAAAAGACCATACCATTCTCTGTCCATCTCTGAGACCTGCTTCCCTCTTACCCTTTTCCTTCCCTTCCTGTGATTCAATGATTCCCAAATTTTCTACATGTTTCTTATACGTTCCTCCTTCGTCTGCCCTGTACCAGGCTGGTAACAATAAGGTGATGCCTGGGAGCAGAGATGGTACTGTAGGACTTGCTGGGGGGAAAAAAAAACGGTGTGATGGAAAAAAAAGATGGTGTGATCAACTTAAATACTTAAAAGGTGGGTGTCAGGAGGATGGAGCAAGTCTTTTTTCAGTGATGCTGAGTGAGAGGACAGGAGGAAATGGGCACAAACTTGTACATATTTACTTGAACTTGAAGTTCCATCTAAATATGAGGAGGAACTTCTTTACTTTGAGGGTGGCAGAGCACTGGAACAGGCTGCCCAGAGAGGTGCTGGAGTCTCTGTCTCTGGAGACATTCAAAACCCACCTGAACAAGTTCCTGTGCAACCTACTCTAGGAGGACCTGCTTTGACAGGGGGGTTGGACTAGATGATCTCCAGAGGTCCCTTCCAACCTCATGTTGTTCTGTGATTCAATCTGTGACTCTGGTTTCTGCTGACATGGCATTTTGTGTGCTCCCCACATGCGCAGAAGGTGGGAGGACTTCAGAAGGTGGAGCTGGGTGGTTGTGAAGGCTGCAGAAGCGGTCTGGCTTGGGAAGAGCATTGGAAACGTGAATGTTAATGTCGGTGTTAAACAAGCCCAAACACAGGAAGCCGAGCGTGTGCAGAGAGGGATGCGGAAAGGTGGGGCTTCCATTGCACCGCTTTGATTTATTAATGTTTTATTCTGTTGGGAAAGGTGATTCAAGGTTATTTATGACCCAAGTGCCATCTTCATGCCTTTTTGATGATGCCAGTATGCTGGAGAGATGCACTGTGACTTTGTTTGGGTTCTCTGCGTGGCGTTGCTGGGCTGGCTGTGGTCAGCCAAATCCGTGCCATTCTCCAGCATGTGCGAGTAGCCCCTTCACTGGGAAGATGAGCTGTGAAGGGCACAGCTATGGTGTTCAGAGCGGTTGTGAAGCTCTGTAGGATCCGGTGCTGCTTGTTGCCTCAAATTAAATTTCAGTGTTTGCACAGTGTTGGGAGAAGGCAAAGATAAAAAGGCCGTAGGGTTTGGGTGACATTTATGGCTTTGCGTTCATCTCTGCACATCCACAGTTTCTACGTGGATGGCTAATCCTATGTATCTGCAAGTGCCATCTGAGATGCTGAAAAAAAATGTTGCTGGTGGTGTTTTGATGTCAAAATATTAATTTATTAAAGCCAGGCACACCTGAGTTTCTTTGGTGAGTGGAGATGCTTCTTGTGTGGCAGGCTATGACTGTTAAGTACATACATTTGGTGGGTTTGCTCACCACCAGACCATTCATGGATGAGCAGACAGGGACAGAATTGATATTGCAAAGGCTTTTGGAGAGAGAATTTCAGTCCCCTCTTGCTGTAGTGCACTTTGACCTACGTAGATCTGCTAATTTGGTTTAGGTTACCCACGAATCATCTGATAGGCCACAGGTTGTGAGAGTTACCAGCCTCACAGGGCTTGACTCGCTCCCCAGGGATTTAACAGCTCAGAAGAACCAGACTCATGCCTTGCTTTTGGATAAGAGTTTGGAAGAAGAAAATACAAGCACGTGGCTGGCGGGAAGGAGTGAAACTTCATCTTACCATGAAGGTGTGTGTTCAGGTAAGGATGGCAGCTCTGGGACTGGGCTGCAGGGACTATTCTTGTTTCCTCCATGCTGGTGTGCCTGCATACCTCTAGCACGTGCACTGGGACCTCACTCTGAGTGTGCACTTGGACTGGTGTCCAAGGAGAACAACTGGATTTCTG
Source organism: Pedionomus torquatus (assembly GCA_013398155.1). Lineage (NCBI taxonomy): Eukaryota > Metazoa > Chordata > Aves > Charadriiformes > Pedionomidae > Pedionomus > Pedionomus torquatus. Next base: position 105,491 of record VZRU01006918.1, on the reverse strand, counting down.
AGTTTATGCCAGCAGGGGTTTGAAATGGAAGAAGGAGAGGGGAAAGAGAAAGAGAGGAGATAATTATGCCAAGGATATATAATTACTTTTTGGCTCTCCACCTCTTACATCACACAGTATCCTGAAAACGCTGGGGTCAGACCTGGTAAATGTGCTGCAAGACAAACATTTCCAGCTGTTCCTCTGAAAGCAAATCTCAGCAAGTACCTTTCAGGCGAGAACGTGTGGGCCTACTTATTTAGGAAAAGAAAAAAATCTCACCGCTTCGAGCCTTCAGCATCCACCTTCATAATTAAAATCTCTAATCACAAGCAGAGCATAGTACGTGACTGTCTTCTGGGAACTGTTTCTTAAGGTGGTTTTCCATTTTTGCATTATTTAGCCCCTGCCTCGGTGCCAGGGTTTACTTAACCTTAAGCTTGTGAACAGGCTTATTGAATTTGGCCAAGACTTGACTAATCTGTAATGAGCTCCAGGTTGCCTGGAACTTGGCAGCGCCCTCATCCTCTGTGCCGTTGCATAATGGCCTGACCCTGCATAACCACTGCTTCACCTCATGCCCCTTCAGCCTCCTCAAATCCTGCTCCAAAACCTTGGGCTTTGTAGTGGGGCTAAGGTGGGTCCCAAGCATGGAAAACCGCTGCTTTCATCTTCTTCCATGGGGTGAGAGGTGGCAGAAAATGGCAAGAAAAGCTTAAATGCGGAAACCAGCTGAGGCAGAAGGGGGGGATGCAGTGATGGCTACCAGGCAAAGGTTGGTACCCCCTCCCAGGCATCTGTGGTGCCCAGGGGGTCATGAGAATCCTGGCCACCTTTCTTCTTCTCTTCCTCAGGATGATGTGCAGCCCCCTGTGCTTGGGAATAGAGGACACTCATCCTGGAAGCTCTTCTATTTGAAATTGGCTTGATTGCTTTTATTGTTTATTATATCATTTTAATTAGGGGCAACTGGAAGGACTTAATTTGTCAAAAATTGCTGGAATGATTCAGATGTTGCTCTATGTGAATTTTTCCCCCTGTTATTTACTTCAGCTTAACCACTTGAGATACCCATTATTTGCCTGCTTCTTACTGAGTGTCTAATGATGGAAATAAATTGTTACCTCTCTTTATTGTGCATTTCCCATAAGGCTGAAACAGCACAGAGAAGGAACCAGATTCTTTTCCTTCTAGTACAACACTGGGAAGATTTTTTTTATAGTGCTTCAGCTCTAGCCCTCTGTGAGCTGACCAAGAGCAGGATCATTAAAGGCAGGATTTAGAGGCTGTGGGGCTCCATAAGTTAATTGAGAGCAAAATTTGTCAGACAAACATTTTGTAATGAGTGAGGGAGGAATCTGGCTTGGGTCTCGTGTACCCAGCAGTTAGCTAGAGGNTTACAAAAAAAAAAAAAAAAAAAAAAGAAAAAAGGATCTTGCCTTGTTTGGAGATCAGAGAGCCAAATATAGACCCTATCGTGTTTCCTTCCCTCCTCCTTCCGAAGCTCGTCCTTTTGAAGTGCACTTTCAATGGGATGTGGATAATTGACGCTGTGAACAACCGACCGACGGCTCTGTTGGTTTAACCGATTGGTCTCAGTTGCTGATTCCTGTTTTGTTTTGGATGATTTTCAGCCCAATTGCCCCGTCAACTGCAATTAGTCCCATTAATATGACAGCTGAAAGGTCACAGATGACTCGCTCTGGTCGCAGGCACAAGGGCAGCCAGGAGATGCTCACAGCAAGTTCTTCTCAGCTCCACCGTCGCGTGGCAATAACTTGCCTTAAATTGATGGTGATTGCAAATCCTGGCCTAAAACCCATCAAGAGGGACATGAGATTTGCTTCACGGGAGGGTGATTGACTGAGAAATGAGGCTGCAATAGCAAGTAACATTTGGATGAACTTTTCTTTAATTAGACAAGAAAGCTCCTGGTTCTGTTTAAAGGGGAAATGTGGAATGGCTGGGCTTCCTCTCACCCGCCAGAGCCATGAGGAAAGGAAGCAGAAGTGGGATGGAGTTATAGGTGCGTCCGTTGGCTCTTTCAACAAATCCATGGCTGTCAGTTTCTGTGGCTCCAGTGATATCTGCCATGGTTTTGGCCTTCGTCTCTTCCACCCAGAATTTACATTTGGGGGAATAAAGTAGGAAAGGGAACAGTAGATGAATGGATGGAGCACAAGGGATCGTTCGGCTTTTTAAGATTAACAGGAGTCAGATGCACACAGGTGCACGTCGGACATTGGACTCACGGGTCTCATGGTCTTTCTTTGGCCATGGCGTGGCCAGAATGGTATCACAGAAAATGAAGTCTAGTTGTGTACTTGGCCTTTTGTACAAGAAAGGAGACAAAAGGCAATAAAATAAAAGTGCCTGGATGGGCTAATTGTCAAATTATACAGCCCCAAAACCTGGTTCGAAGACTCCACTTGGAGATGGTTCACTCACTAAGCAGGAGATCGTGTCTGGTGAGGTTCTGTGAGGGTCTGGGTTTGGTTTGGTGTTATTTGTCATCTTCCTTAACTGTTTGGATGATGGAAAAGAGAATATGCAGATCAGTTTGGAGATGAGCCCCAGCTGGGAAGGGCTCACAGCAGCCTGGCTGAGAGGGTCAGACTTCAGGATGACCTTACACAAGCTGGGGAAGGTGGTCTGAGAAGGATTATTTGTAGTTTGATAAAGACAAGCATTGAGTTTTACAGCCTGGCAGAATCCACCAACTGTGCCAGTGCAGCATGGTTACTGTTGCCAGCAGGTGAAAGAATGGCAAATAAAAATGCAAATAACTTATGGATCAGGCAAGAATTAGCATCATGAACTTCAGGCAGGGTGATTTTAGTTAGATAGTAAGGAGAACTTAAATGATAAAGACAGGAAAATATAAGAATAAGCCATCAAGAGAGGCTTGAGCGTGATCCACAGGAGCTGTTTAAGAATCAGTGCAGCAAACTTTTGTGAAGAGTGACATAGATATATTTGATGATGCTGCTGTGAAACACAGGTTGGAGAAGGTCAGCAGACCTCCTTGGGGTAAGATTAATATTTGCCCACCTCTTTTGTATTACTTATGAAACATTAATATTTCTATAAGGAATGCATACTTTGTGAAAAACCTATTGGCCAGGGACTAAAATTTTCTCCGAGCAGTTTGGTGGGACTTTTGAAGCCAACCCACATACCCTACCGTTGTGGGCATGAATTCACATTGAAGAAGCTCAGGTCTGGTCTTGCAGGAGCATACAGCCTACACAGATCCCCCTTTTATTTCTCCAGAAGCTGTACTTTCTGCAGACATCCATGGGGTCGAGAGGTCAACATGCTATGCTGAGTTTATTCCCTTTAAATCTCGCCTGGGAGTTGTTCCTAGGAAGATAGCTGGTGATTCTAAAAAGCCTAGCAGCAGGAGACCTTTTCTATCAGTGTGTTTCCACCCATGTTTGGGCAACACAATGAATGCAGATGTAGTAGGAAACTTCTGATTATCTATAGGATTTTTCTGTGACAACTTCAAAGCTCTGTGGTTAGTTATACTGTGAGACTTTAAATGGATATGTCTTGCATTTAGAGCTCTGATTTAATTTTCCGGTTTAATCTATTGTCCAAACAACATTAATGTTGTCTTTGAGGCATGGAACAGCTTTGATGGAGACTTTTTTTAATTTCTGGCCATCACCCTGTGCAGCCATAAACAACATCCTGCCTGCTAATGAGAAAATTCAACTTATTGCAGTCACATGTCTTGTGGAGATAGATTGTAGTGGCAGGAGGAAAAAAGGAACCGACTTTGCTCACCTTCCACTCCAGCTGGCATGAGCATTTGGGTTACTGACAGGGAGGACAGGTTTCCACAGATTAAGATACTCCTTTAAAAAGCAGTCTTGCCTGTTGACAATGAAATTATTCATTTTATGGACACATCATTAATTCCTTAACCTGCTTTTCATGAGTTGGCTTTTCTACCTGTAAGCATCTAAAACCTGTCCTAAGAAAGGCCTGGCTGGGGTTTAACTGGTTATCAGCTGGGCTTAACTATTGAGTTGGGCTCAACTATTCCAAGCAAATCCAGATTTGTGGAAAAATTTGGCCTGTCCTTCCAACATGAAGGAGGCAGCAGGATCCTCCATTATGTACCCAGTAAACCAGTTGCACGACGTTGATATCCTTACCCATTGCTTTCCCCTCTAGCCCATCTTTCGGTAAAATTTTTCTTTGGAAGATAAAACCTACGTGTGTGTGACCTCAGAAAAACTTGGCAGAAGTTTGTGTGGGGAGTGGGGCACAGCTCAAGGTCTCAGAATTTGGTCCTTGCTGCACTGTGATAAACATCTGCAGAAGATTTGAGAGAGCGGTGGCTGGTCATGATGCACAGCCCCCTGTTTAGCCTTGTTTTGGAGATGATTACACAGGAACAGGAGAATGATGGCATCAGGGGGGTAAGTTCACAACACGGTATCAGAGCACCGGGCAGTTTTACAGCACCTTATTCCTTCTTCAATGGGAAACTCGTCTTGTAAGGCAGAGCCCCACTCTGCAACAAACTGACTTTATTGGCTCTGGCCTCATTGGCAGCCAGTGTATAAACTGGGTGTGTTGATAGTAGCTTCAGAGCATGGGGCACATCTCAGGTCTTGTCTGGCAGAAAGACGGAATTGGGGATGTGGTATGAGGGCTTGCTCAGGGATGCAGTTGTCTTATGGTGGCATAATTTTGCTCTGTTTGGAAAGAAGATTAAAGTGGCATGGATGAATAAGTATAAATATTGGCTGATGCCTGCAGCTAGTTTTTCTCACTGGATGGGTTTTATGGTAAGATACCCTGTTTGCTCGCAGACAGGACTCGATACGATCTGTGTTCTGGCTTGGTGAGAGCCACCCAGTCTGGTGGTGCCTCTTGATGTGCTGGCCTGCACCACCGTACCTTTCCCTGGTATTTGCAATTCTTGTAACTACATTGGCCTCTTCTCTGCCTTCTCCCTGCACCAAATAAGGTCACATTTATCCTTTCAAACTACCCTTGGAAACAGCTGATGCTGCTGCACATGTTTAGAGGGTGGGTGGTTGCCAAGAGCAGGCTGAAGGGTCTCCTGTGGTCCCTATGGTTTCTGAGGTTCTCTTCTTCCACTCCGTGTCTTCACAGAGCATGGCTTCGTCGGCTACTCAGAAGAGCTTATGTTCAACAACACGCTGCCAGACTACAGCCAGGGGGAGTCCTTCTTCACTGTTTTTGGAGTGTTTTTCCCAGCTGCCACAGGTACCATAATTTTTATCTTACCCTTCTTTCTCTCCACAGTCACATCTCAAAGATGAGCAGAAGCAAGGGGAGTTCCTCTAGGCTGCTTGCCAAGGTGAGCAGGACTGTACTTAGCCATAGCAGACTCATGTGATATATTCAAAATGTTCAGGCTGCCCTCCATCATCTCAAATTTTTGCAGACTGTTCACTTGAATGTGCTCTTCTCTCTGTCTGTGGTCGGAAACTGCCGGTCAACTCTAGGTTGATGCTGTGGTATAAATCCCTCCCTGCCAAGGACAAGGCTCAGGTACCAATCTTGGCCAACGCTGCCAGGCCACAAGGTAGTAAGCCTTTTTAAAAGGGTTGATTATTTTTTATCTCATTAGATAAGCTTTACAACTTGATTGCACTGGGAGAGTGGGAAGAGCTCAGGAGGGCTTTCCTTCCAGCCTTGCTGCGGGTGGGTGGCCAAGCTGAGCTGATGCCATTGCTCATGGTGCTGACCCACCACACTCTGCTTGGCATCACGGATGCATTGTTGCGTGTCAGCAGAGCTCACACTTATGATCTTAACTGGATGCTTTCATATTATTCATTCCCTTAGATTACCAGGAAGATCCGTGTCCCCTTCCCAAAGCTGGCCATCTCCACTGGGAATGAAATGACTATCAGTTGAAGTTACAATACCTTTTGTTGATGCTGGATTTTTTTAAGCTATAAAAAGTACTGATTATAAGCAGTTTCCATAGAGATGAATCCTTGGATTACAGAGTGAATTTTCAGAGGATTAGTTCTATACAACTTGCTGGAAGTTGTTCACAGAATTCCTATGAGACAAACTAAATGGTTGTGTGAAACAGATGGAACTGGAGGAATGGTCTGGTGGTAGAAGGCAGCACTTTGTCAAATAGACCTAGTGCAAGGCTTTGAATTTTCCTTTGAAATCCTCTCAGTTTATCAGGCTGGCTATTGCCTCCATGTAGACTTCCTCCTGGATAACTCAGCTTGAAGAGTTATCGGCACCATGGAGAAATTGCCTTTTTCCCTCTTTTTTGTCATTTCTGCCTGGCCCAAGCCAGCCCCCCAACCAGAGAAAAAGACCTGCCCTGTAAGCTCTGCCTCTGACACAAGAAATCAGATTTTTCCAGCTCCCTGGTTATAGAGGAAGGAATGGTTATGACAAAACTATGCAGAAAATTACCATGATTAGCCATATTAAATGGTTCTTCATCACTCCTAATGCTTGACTGCTAGGAAGAATGCCAAAGCTAATAGATATAATTTATTTAAAGTCCTGGCAGCCTGTTGCTTTGTTAGTTAGCAGTAGTAATACCAGTAGTAATGTTAAACATTCTCTGAAAATACAGTCTGGGCTGCTGTATAATTACTTCGGTTGCTGCACAGCTTTTTCATGCGTTCTTTTTAATTGCTTGGTTATTTACAGGATTTAAATTAGTCCTTTGGAATAGCAGTGCCAGTGGTACCATAAAACATCTCTATTGCTGCTGTTATTGCTGTTTGTAGCATTGTGGAGTTCAGGAGCCTTGTAAAACGTAGAGTTGTGTGCTCTTGGAAGAACTTGTGATCTGATTAAGAAATTTTTTTGGGCGGGATTCAAGACTTCTCTGCTGGAGATCACAAATGGGGAGCCCAGTGCAACTTTAGAAATGGGGAATAAAGCTCACATCTCCTGGTGCTGGGGCAATGAGCAAGGGCTGGTTGCCCCCATCCCACCTGACCCAGGCTGGCTTAGCTCACCTCCTTCCCAGGGATGGAGGTGCCATGCTAGGCCTGCAGAGGGAACCCCAGGTGTCTTGGGGTCCCACACGCTGGAGCAGAGCTGCTTCCCACTGCACTGCAGGCGCTGCCTGGACACAGCCTGAGCCTGCCAGCAGGACAGGCGGTCCAGGAGATTGGAGATGACACTTCAGGGCTGGGTTTGGCAGCAGCATTGATAACAGGCTGGAGAGATGAGAAAGGATTGCCAGTGCCTCTGACGCAGGGCAGGCAGCGAGATGCAGATGGGGAGCAGGCAGCAGCGTCAGTCCCCAGCACCTCCACATGAAAAGGCAGGGACATGTGAATATCAATCTCAGGCAGTCATCTCCATCATGTTCTCCTGCACCTGCCAAGCACCATCCCTGGTGGGTGCCCACCTCCACTGGAACCCCCCAGAGTGACTCAGCTGAAGCACTGGCAGCAAAATCCTTTGCATTAAGATGCAACAGAAATGTTTCAGTGAAACAGTATGCTGTTTGGTTTTGAAGGGGTTACTTTGAGCCAGTTTGAAACATGTCTTTGACCCAGAGCAATGTTCTGTTTATCTTTAATTTATTAAATATTATGTTTACTCTTTTTAATTTTTAGCATATACTAGTTTACAATCTAAGATGCTGTTTTGATAACAAGGTTTTTTGAAAAGTGTTTAGGAAATTGTGGAACAAGATGTTTGGGCCTTTTTGAGATGAGATGTTCCTCTTTGAAGGGAAGCTATTTTGATCTCTTCAGGATAAGCTCTTTCCCTCTGAAATGATTATCTGAATTCAACTGGTTTAAGCCTGGTCTCTGGGTTGTACTGAAAAGTAGGTTTAAGTTGCCCATTTCCACCAGAAATAGCAGTGAAATGGACAATTCAGAAATACAGGTGAGGAGCTGTAAAAGCAAAGAGGGGCAGCCACATAGGGAAAGGGGGGAAGGACCTGTGGGGAGACCTTTAGCAGGACCATATGGGCAGGAAGAGCAGCTGGGTTTGTGTTTCAGCTAGAAATAGATGGGATGGTTGTCCCAGCCTTCCGTAGACCGGTAGCGACATGCTGCCTCCTACAAGACTCCTCTTTGGATTCTTTTGCTTTGGGTCAGGTTGTTTTCTCTGTTTCTCTGTATTTTATTGGTATGATTCCAGTCATGTGAATGAAGTTATCCTGGTTTTACGTTTGAGCGGTGGTAAGCAGAGGCTGGTCTGTTTGCTTCCTGGGTAATAGCTGTTTAAACCATTTCAGCTGGATGTGCAGTGCAGCTGGCTTTATTCCCCCAAGTTTGTCATTTAATAGTAGAAAGTAGTGGAGCATTCCAAAACGTACATTTAAGATGGGGGTGCATGGGCATGGAGGACTCAGATTTGCTGGCTCCAATAAAAAAAAAAAGAAGACTAATGCACTTGCCACAGAAGATGTGAACATATCCCTATAGATATTCTGTGCATTATGTTTTTCTGCATGTTTGTAGTGCACGTGCTTTGCTGCCTTTGCTGTGATAGTCAAACACTCAGCCACCCAACCCGTCTAACCTGGGCTTTGCATGGGGAAGGAGTCTCAAGAGCTGCCTCTCTGTTCAGCTCCGAGCAGCAGCCACGCAGCCGTCAATGCATTTTAAAAATGAAGTTAAACATCGGTTCTGTTGTGCAGAGAATGTTTTTCTTTTCCTACTAAATCCCCGAGGTTTTCTATCTAACGAAAGAAGTGTGTTGTCATGTGATACAAGAAAGTAAGACGATGTTTGAAGCGGTGTTAGTGGAAAATATCATTGTACTGAAACCAGTTCTGAAATAAACCATATTTGGCACTTGCAAAATGACAGCAAATAGATTTAGAAGTTTTGGGCTAAGTTATCAGATGATGTAAACTGGCACAACTCCATTGAAGTCTATGGAGAGGTGCCAGCTTACATCAGTGGAGAATTTGGCCCTTTAAAAAAATTAGCTACAATTCTTATCTAAGATTTTCCATTCTTCATCTCTTGGGTGAAGGAAAAAAAATAACCTTTTATATTTTGTAGTAAATTCACTGGAAAGTGCAATAGGTGTTTGCAAACAGTCGTATCTACAGGTATAAAGCATTGCTGGTGGAGCTAGAAGCCAGAGCTGGTGGAGCTGATGGTTGGGTCTAAGGTACAATGTAGGTGGTCCCCTCGTGCACGTATTCACTGCCTGGATGATGCCCAGGACAGGATTACACTGCAAATAGCAGCAATGTACAGACTGTCTCAGCCATAATTTCCTGGCTGAGTTGACTGTGTTTTCATGCTTCCTTGTCCAGAAGCTTTGTCATTATCTTCTGCTCTCCGAGATAATAGCCAGTGTGGAAAATCCAGCCTGCTATCTTGCTGAAACAGAGAGGTGGATCATTTTCTCCACGGACAATCTGCAGATATGATTGCTTGGGTTCCGAAGGGATTGGCTGTTTCCCTGGAGGACAGGTCTGTGTCTGGAAGAAGGAATGTCCCAATTTCTCTACGTCATTGAATTTTATATGCAAGCATAGGGTTTTTCTTCTGCCGAGTAGCTAGAGTCTCTGGAAAGGCTGTTCGTGGCTACTCGCAAGTCAGACCAGTTTTCTGGCAGAGGGTGACTGAGGTTATGGATGGTAGAGATTGTTTAGGTTTGTTTTGAAAATTAATCAGGTTGTCTTTTCATTGAAAAGTGGGGTGATTAGTCTGCTGCTTGCAAAAGACTTTTTCCATACTACTTTTTGATAGCTGTCATCCTGCCTGGAAAATTACTTACTGGGTGGCGGTGGTGAGGTGGCTTTGGCATTGTCCATATGTCTGTACAACAAGATTGCCCATACTTTTCCTAGTCAGGTCAGAGGCATACTTGCAGCGTGGAGGAGATAGCTTTGTTGGTTCCCTTTGTGGTGCCTTGGACTTTGTCAGTGGAAGCCGTGAGACCTGGGTGGCCTCCTGGAGATCCTGACAGAAGCTAATGGTGTGCGTTGGCCTGGGTCTGACCCCTAGTCGCTGCTGGGCAGGAGGTCAATCATTGATCTCAAGATCCCGTTGATGTGGGCCTGGCAGGTCATCTCCTGGCTGCTCCTGAATATGCGTGGGTCTGTGGGAGGGAGGCCATGAGGCAGCCCGGGCTGTGCAGTCATTGCTGTGCCGATGACTCATGCATTCAACTTTTTTTTCATATTCAGTCCAGAAATCGACATTTTGGTGTTTCCCCAGTGCTTTGCTGAGGCAGGAGTTTGGATGAGGAGGAGGTGAGTCAAGCTTAAGCTGGAAGGTTTAGAGGTGGTGCCAGACATTTGGGAAACTTGGCCAGGAGGCACATGATATTAACAGCTGTCCTTCTGTCAATGGGTTGCTCCCTTTGGAAGAAAAATTCAGAGTATTCTCGGCTTTCTACTTTGCCCCTGAAATGCAAAGTAGCATGTCACCAAAGACTGCATCATAGAGGCTTCATTTAGCATGATGTTTGTGACTCTTTCCATGGACTTCTGTCTTTCTGGCTTTTCTCACCTCCAGCTAAACCTATTGTGTAGCTCTTTGAGAGCATCAGTGCTTAAACAGTTCTTGGAAGTTTTATCTGGGGAGCAGTGCACCAGTTGATGGGTTTTTCGCAGTGCTGTTCAGAAGTATGTCCGTGGAACCCTCTTCCAGGAGAAAATTAAGAACTCGTTTTGATTTGTAATGTTTTTGTTATGGTGTCAAGGATTCAAATGTGGTCCGAATCTGGAACACAGCTCTTCCAGGAGCTGAGGAATGCTAGGAGCCCGTGCGGACGTAGGAAAGACTGTTGGGGCTCTGGCTCTGCGATGGAAAGGGTGACAGAAAAAGATGGCTGCTGGGTGGGATGATCAAGGCAGGGGAAAAAAAAAAGATCATCAAAGAAAAAATGTTAATAATAAATAAGTAAAGCTCTGGATGCTTAGCCGATGTGTTTGGCAACATGTTAGTGCCTTGTGCTCATTAACGTGCTACCCTCATGGCAGCACAGTGAGGAAAGGAAGTGCTGTGATTTCCATTTAGCAGATGGGGAGATGGAGCTATGAAGATGCACAGCAAAGCCTGGGATGGAGCATGAGATCAGCCCCGGTTCCCTCAACAGCAACCCAGCTGTTGCTCCGTTAGCAGTTTGTCAGTGGCCATGCAAGGTCTGTAGGGAAGGCACGCAGCAGCTGAGCCAGGTTTGTCCCCTTTACTGTGGGGATTTGTCCCACAGCTTCTGTCTACCCTTCATCTTGGTAGAAAAACCTCCCAAGGAGCAACCAGTGTTTCAGCTTTAAAATGCAATGGGTTGTTGCTGATTTAGAGCTGTAGTCGCTCAGATTTGCAGCCTCAGAGGCTGACTTTGTCATTCTAGTGACCTCTGAAAATGAGGAATGGCTGCTGGACTTGGCAGCTGAGTGTCAGACTGACGTGCTGTCGGTTCCCTGCTGTCAGGGCTTGCAGATGCTGCAAGTGCTGTGGCATTGGTGTCCTCCTCCTCAATGTTGTTTGGTAATTCTGTGAATGCTGCTGGCTGGTAGCTGGCCCATGTGTCCTTATGAAGACACAAGTCTGACATCCGAGGGGTGGGAAAGTGAGGGGCAGAAATGAGTGTCTTAAAGAGGTTCTTCTGTCCTGCCTTCAAATTGTTTACATCCTCATCAGGATTCTAAACCACAGATTGTTTTATTTTATTTTTTTTTTAATTTTATACTAGATATCTGAAGTCTTCTAGGAAAACTTTAGGGTTAATTTGACATGGTAAGTTGTATTCTGTTGCCAGTTCTGGTATGATTCCTTCTTCACCTATGGTCAAAGTCTATTAACCCATTTCAGTCCTGGGTTCCTAGCCTCAATGTGGAGACTGCAATCCTTTGCTCCATCCTGTTTCCCTCTTCGCATCTCTAGATGGTAATGTTTTAGACTGAGGACTGTCCCTGATCATACAGTACCCTGTACTCTGGCCTAAAATAACAGTTCAGTACTTTATTCTTAGACCTACCATGTGTTTTCTACGTGATGCTGGGACAATCACTTACCCTCTCAGTGCTTCTGTTTTCCTATCTGCAAAGCAGCGATAGTGCCTGCTGCCAAAGCAGATGCCCTTGGCTGGAAGGTGCCACCTACGTGCTGAGCACTGTTATTCCCTCTGCTCAATGCGCATGTGATCATCATTAAGCACGGACCGAACCCGCCGTGCATGGGTGGCAGTTGTCCCCTGTGAATGCAGGGACCTGTAATGGATCTGGTTGGGGCCGGGGCAGTACCCCCTGCTGAATGCGCTGCCCTGATGAACGGGAGCATTTTTCTTTTCAACAATTAGACAGCACTGTCCTCTGTGAGGTTTGCATTAAGATAAGATGGGTTTTGTTCAGATTTCTCCCTTCTGTTTTTTTCTTTTTTTTTTTTTTTTCCTCCCCCAGCATTGTTCAGACTGGACAAATGGTTCTTTGTAGGCGTGCTAGTGTTGGCTTGCTTCTCTTAAAGACATCAACAGTTTCTTACCAAGCAGTCAGTGGGAGCCAATATTCATGTGTGTGTGTGTGTATTAAAAGCAGTGGAATGATATAGCTGCTGTTCTGAAGCAATCGATGAACTGATTGATTAAATTATATTAAATAGTACAATATGTATTATAAATGCTGTAAGTTAGATTAACTCTAAGTTACATTTATGTCTACAAAATACAGGTGTGATGGCTGGGTTCAATATGAGCGGAGATCTCCAGAAGCCTGCTACCAACATCCCCCTGGGGTCTCTGGCTGCTATTGGCACCTCGTAAGTCATAGACTGGGGAAAATTCACTCTTTGGAGGTTGCCCTGGATGTGACCAATCCATTTCATATTCCCATCAACCTTTTATTACTTAGCCATCTGGAAAATTAAAGTCTGGCTGTCATTCAAATTATCATCCATTACCACCACCTACTCTGGGTGGGTTGGAGAAGAGGTTCATTACCGCGGATATAATCAGTCCTTCCTCTGGTGGGTGGGATGTGTGTTGGTGTGAGAGCAGTTGTGCTGCTGCCGCAGCCCAGCTGTCCCAGAGCAGGATGCAAAGCTCTCGAAGGCTGGGATGCGTAATTTTGTCACTTCTTGCTGTTGATTTCAAAGTGCTTGCTTTTTTTCTATATAAATAGAACATATGAAAAATAGAAAATATTAAAAAAATTGTAATTTTTATTATTGTGAAAATGGGGCCAAAACAGGTGAGAATGACCTACCCACCTGCAAGGCCAGAGGAATGCAGGGCACCTGCATTCCCAAGCAGTGCTATCTCAAGGGAAATGCTGCTTTTCAGGAGTAAAATACTGTCACATTTTTTAAAAATAAACACAACACAACACCTCAGTAGGTTTTCCTGCCTGTTTTCATTGCCACCTAAACTTTTTTTTGAAATAATTATGTTTAATTGTGTACCAAAGTTCAGACAGGAAGGATCTTCTGAATGTAGAGGGATTCCTGCTGACGTTGGTGCTTATTTTAAGTGAGGGATTCCACAGGGCACAGAAGTGTCACAGATTGATGCACTGTGGTAATTCACATCTCTTCTGTCTGGGCTTTACAGACAGACTAGCTTATCCCTCTACACGGATAACAGAAGCACTAGAGATACCAAAGGTTGCCTGAGGTTGTAGAGCAAGCTGGCTGTGATGTTAGCCAGACAAGGGGATCTGCATACCTGAAGGATCATACAATAGTTTGGGTTGGAAGGGACCTTTAAAGGCCATCTAATCCAACCCCCCTGCAATGAGCAGGGACATCTTCAACTAGATCAGGTTGCTCAGAGCCCAGTCCAACCTGACCTGGAATGTTTCCAGGGATGGGGCATCTGCCACCTCTCTGGGCAAGCTGTGTCAGCATTTCACCACTCTCACGGTAAAAAAAAAAAGTCTTCCTTGTATCTAGTATGAATCTTCCCTCTTTTAGTTAATAGCCCTTGTGCTCTCAGAATAGACCCTGTTAAAAAGCCTGTCTCCCGGGCTGAGCTATTTCCCCCATGCACAGATCAAGAGTACAGTTAATTTCCCCTCAGGGGCAGCATATGCAGTCGCACTGTAGCTGTTCCTGGTGCACTCTAGAGTAACATGGACCGGTGTTAAATTTAGCCATGGCTCTAAATCATGTGGGAACAGCCCATGTGGAGTGATTGAAGACCCACCTTGCAGGTACTTGACCTTCTCCTGGCTCTGCTAATGGGCGGAATTCTCAATGGCCTTCTCATGCTGGAAAGAAAATTAGTTTCTTTTTATTGTTTGCAGGTGGTTTCTCTACATGGTCTTTGTTTTTTTGCTGGGAGCTGTTTGTACGCGTCAGTCACTCCGCTATGACTTCATGATAGCAGAGAAGGTAACTCGTTTGAATTAACCCAGCATGGTTTTATATAATGGTGCTTTTGGGCTGCCAGCTGCCTTACTGAATGCTTGAACTTTTCCAAAAACCTAAGGAATTTGGGTACCCATCCCTTATTGACATTCAGGGGGATTTCCCCATTGCAAATCGCAGTGTACCATTGGTGTGAACAGCTTTGCATTCGCCAGCATATCCCGTAATGCTGAATCTTGGCACAATCACCCGGCAATAGCTTTAAGAGCTAAAATATGCTAATGTGGTCTAATGATAAATGCTGTATTTTATTCAGCGTATCCTTTCTCGTTGGTGAAAGCTTAGACCAAATTGAAATCTCTAAAGAACTCCACTGCTTATCTTCACTAAGTCAAGCGAAGCTTACATTTCCATATCGAGCAGGCTGTAATTGCAGGGCGAGCAATAGGATTGTTAAACTCGAGACATTCCACAGGGGTATATGTACACGGGGGGAGGTTTGTAGTGCTACAGACACTCAACCTGATCATTGCAGGCCTTTAAAAAGAGAGCAAAAGATTTTGGCATGTGTGTCACTGTCTTAGTTTAAATGGGATATGGGATATCATTTCCTATTATTCAGCATTATCCAAAATCATGGGTTCATCCTATTCGACAGTACTTTTTGCGATTAATTTAATCAAATTTTTATTTGATTTGTAACATGGTTCTGATCTAAGATATGAATTTGAAACTCTGGCTTTGTTTTCTCTGCAAGTGATTGTAACTCTAGGCTTCCTCCAGCCCCAATATAAACTCCAGATTATTGGTGGGGCTCCTGCCACTTCTTGATAAAGTAAAAAAATCATCTCTCTTTCAGGGGGAAAAAGATTGATCCTACCTTCTTTAAGGCAACATCTTTGTATGTCAGTGTGATCATAGTGGTGGGTGAAAAGCACAGTAACTAGAAGGATCAGCTTTAAATGAATCAGCTGAAGAGAAAGAGATTGATAAAGCTGTGTTTTAACTTCATAAACCTCTTGGGGGTGGGAGTGGGGAAATGAAACATCTCATGGTAAAGATTGAAGATATTTAATATTGTTAAATATTAAAAACAAACAAACAAACAAAAATCCCCAAACAAAAAACAAAATTCATTTTTCCTTAGCAAGGAGCAAAAAAAAAAGGTGCAATCCCAATATTCACATTACTCTTTTTGAGTTATAGAAAGCTGCTTTAGATTTTAATGACTTTGTTTGAGGGGCAGTGGAGGAGAGATCATTACACATCCAACATGCAAACTCTCCCTTTCTGTCACTCAGAGGTGAGCGAGTGCTTGACTGCTCCTCTCCCTTACAACAGTTGTTTGGCTTTTCAAACATAAAAATGAGATTCAGTAATTTCACTTCTAATGAGCTGGAAGTGCCAATTTCTTACAAAGTAGTCACGCTCTCCGTGCTCAACCCCGCCCCCAGCAAACCTTTTCATCAGCCTCGGTAAAAAGGACTCTTCCCCTCTAACCCTGATTTGAATGTTAAGTAGTACATTTAAATGCAAGTATTTTTGGCAGCTAAAATAATATATGATGTCTGGCACAAGTGATTGTTTCTTCCAAGTATTTCTTAGAGCAGGGCAGGATTAGAGGAGAGGGAAGGGAAGATTCCCCATCGAGTGTCTGTCTATTGGAAGCTGGTATCTGCTCATCTTTGCCTCAAGTTTTTTCTGTCTCACAAGATAAAATTCACAGGGCCAAGTGGCTTTTCATGGGGAAAAAGAATGTTGTGGTAGGAATGTTGTACGCTTCTGTACTCCAGAATCAACTTTATATACCTTCCCCAAACATCCAGCTTTGTGTGGCTTTTTGATGTGTGTGGTTTTCATAGATGAGGAAAAGGCAGATGTAGCTGCATCATCTTTTGATGTGTCAATTTTTGTAATTCCTTCTAATAAAGCATGTGCCACCTGACCTTAGCAGGGGCCATAGCTGGAAGGACCCATATTCATTTAGACCTTGTTTTCCACCAGAGGAGGAGTGGGAGCGAAGGACACATGGGACATGAGGGACCAGCATTTGGTGACATCCTCCGCCACAGGTGTCTGTGGGTACCTCCAGCAGCTCGCTTCAGCACAGTGTGGGCAGGAATCTGGACTAAAATTGTGGAGTTTTCTCCCTGCCTGGCCTTTGTGCTGGAGTTACCCTTGTGTTTTGCATTTCTCTGTGTGGTCTTGCAGGACTTGGGGATGATGACTCTTAGGCTCCTTGTCTGTGTCTGCCCATGTCCTTACACCGTGGTACCAGAAGCACTCCCATTTCAAAGTTTTCTTGCACAGCATTCATATTGTGGGGTTTTGTGTATTTGGGTGGGTTTTTTTAGAGCTGCTGCTTGTGCTCACACTGCTTGACAGTGGGGACCTGCGCCGGGGCACCCTAATCCTGTGTGATAGATCCTGTGTGCCCTCCTTTCCTTCCTCCACACCTGCAGGAGATGCTCACTAGAAACCAGTAATAAATCCAGCCTTGTTAGCACTGTGGCTTTAAAGATATTTTACTTTTTTTAAGTTTCATGTTGGCCAAAGGAAATTCTTTTCTCATTGAAGACAGGAAAATAAGGTCATTGTATTATATCCTTCGGGATGTATTTTTTTGAGATGCCATTTGTTTAAGTGGCAATTTTGATTTGGTTTTACTGTGGATTTTCTCTCAGGATTGGTTTTCCCCACTGGGACACAGGGGTTTGTCTTCCTGTTTTGGATGGTTGGAAGCCTGGGCAGCTTTTCCTGTATGATGTGCTCTGTATATACGTGATCTCTCCTGAAATAAACTCACTTCCAGTTACTTAAGGGGAATCTAATAGCTGCTGCTTTGCTGCAATTGCTCCAAGTGACAAAGAATTTCTTGGATATGAGCTTGTCAAATGGCTCTGTTGGTACAGGATGTTCACTATTAAATTACTTTTATGGGATAATTTTCCTGTATTAATTGCTTGCACTTTATACCACAGACCAGTTAAATTGCTGCTTTCCCAGGGCTTGCTCTGTTCATTTACCCATGTTACAAAACATATGCGATCTCTGCAAATACATGTATTTCAGACTGCTCGGGGATCGTTAAAGAGCAAGATAATCAACTTTGCGTTCTTTCCGCTTCCTCCAGGTATCCTTGGTGGGTGTCTTGTTTTTGCTAGGGCTGTACATCTCATCCCTGGCCTCCTGCATGGGAGGGCTGTACGGAGCACCCAGGATCCTGCAGTGCATCGCCCAGGAGAATGTCATCCCCATGCTCGCCTTCCTCGGACGTGGGGTTAGTCATCCTTCCTCTTAGATTGCTCTCCAAGCTTTACCTGAAGGAAAACTGGCAATTTAAGAAGCCATGATCTCTGTGTGTCTGTAGGGTGAGATGGAGGATATATGAAATCAAAGAGGAGAAGCCTTGGGATCTGGTACCCTAGAGTAGGCAGAAAAGCCAGAAAGTCGGTGGTTTTCTTAAAAACCCAAGAGCCCAGTTGTCTGTGGTCCTTTCCTTGCCTGTCCCTCATACTGCAGCACCTCTACCCTGAGCCCTCCCATGGGCCCAGCACTGTGCATGAACAGCCCTCTTCGCCCCAGCATCTCCCTAACCCACCTCTGCACCCCAGGGCTGGCAGTCCTGTCCCCACACACAGATAGCCCTTCCTGGGCTGCTGTCCGTCTGTCCCCTCCTTCCCTCGAACCCACCACTTTTGGGATGCTTCTAGTAAAACAGCTGCTTCTTACGCAACTTTATCTGTGGGGTGTTTTTTGCAAAAACCTTATCTAGGCTGATGCTGATCCTAAACCCTGACCGAGGGAGGTACTGAGCTCTTCTCTGCCCTTCCAGACAGGGCAGAGATGTGAAGCTTTTTTCCAGGCATTTTGGTGCAATGGAGGGTAATTTCTTCTTTATCTTCTTCCTTTTCTCCATTCCGCCCCCCTCTCCTTTCCCCGAATCATCACAGTTGGAAGGGACCTTAAAGATCACTGAGTTTCAACCCCCCTGCCATGGGCAGGGACACCTCCCACTAGACCAGGTTGCTCAAAACCCCATCCAGCCTGGCCTTGAACATCTCCAGGGATGGGGTATCCACAGCTTCTCTGGGCAACCTGTTCCAGTGCCTCACCACTCTCTCAGGAAAGAATTTTTTCTAATTTTGCTTTTTCTTTTTTCCTTTCCTTTCCTGCACTTTTATGCACTTTTTTTTTTTTTTTTTTTTTTTTTTTTTT
>VZRU01006918.1:66240-78713 GCA_013398155.1 Pedionomus torquatus | reverse complement strand
TCCAGTTCTGGGCTCCCTACTTCAAGAGAGACAGGGAACTGCTGGAGAGAGTCCAGCATAGGGCAACAAAGATGACTAAGGGATTGGAGCATCTCCCGTATGAGGAAAGGCTGAGAGAAGGCTGAGGGGAGACCTTATTAATGCTTACAAATATCCAAAGGTTGGGTTGAAGTAGCATGGGGATGGACTCTTTTCAGTGGTTCCCAGTGACAGGACAAAGGGCACAAGCTGGAACACAGGAAGTTCTGTTCAAATATGAGGAAAAAATTCTTTTGGGTGAGGGTGACAGAGCACTGGAACAGGCTGCCCAGGGAGGTTGTGGACTCCCCTTCTCTGGAGACATTCAAGACCTGCCTGGATGCAGTCCTGAGTAATGTGCTCTGAGCAATCCTGCTTTGGCAAGGGAGTTGGACTAGAAGATCTCTAGAGGTCCCCTCCAACTCTGACAATTCCGTAATTCCATGATTCTGGGACATGTCCTTTCTCATCTCTCTTCCTCCCCAGCAGCCTAAGACAAACCCAGCAGGTGCTGCAAGGTCTCTGTTCTCCTCCCTGTCCCTCATCACAATTTTCTCCTGCCATTTTTGCCCACTCTGGCACTTCCCTGCCCCTGTAGTAAGCCAGTGCAGGAAACTAACTCTACAGAGAAATCACACAAAAAAAATTAAATAGTGTTGGTGTAGTAAGCTAAGCCCATTCTCCATGGGGTGAGACAGGGTGGAGAGAAGGGTGACACTGCTGCCACCCTGGTTGAGGTCAGTCGAACGCTCCTCCCATCTCCTCATCCCTGCAGTGGGAATAAGATTGGCAGTCCAGGGAGGAAAAGGTCCGGCTTATGGTGTCTGTGCTTTGCTCACAGCTTTACTGGGGTTTTCACATGCTGCCAGTTTGGGAAAGGATAGCTGTGCTCTGGGAAATTTGGGTTAAGTTTCTTGACAATCATTTCAAAGCTGCGGTACGTGGGAAGACTGCAGGAGTGTTCTTACCACCGTGGAATCTTTGTGTCCTGAAGGCTAATAACAGGCCTGCTGGTTTGAGATTTTATGCAGAAGTTCAATGGTGTAATGCTATTAGGAGAGAATTCTCAGCGTACTGACTTCTGGTGCCTTTTCTCTGTAGGAGCAGCGGCAAATTTCAGTTTCTTCGGCTGGATTAAGTCAGTTTTGATCACCTCAATCAGGTTGGTACCAGTCACGTGGCAGCAACCAAGACGATGCTGCTTGTTCCTGTGACCCACTAATGTGCACAGTGAGGAGTGGCAGAGTTAACTAGCTTATTACCTTGAGCATACTTATTGCATACTCAAAGTTATTCTTAATGGTAAAAATAACTGCTTGCTCCTATTAGCTGGCATATGGCTGGCCGTGTAAGTGGGACAGCTGGAGTGTGGACACATCAGCTGATAACCATATCTCAGCACCTGAAGCTTTGTCTTACTCCAAAGGTCTGTGCTCAACCTCGATAGCTCAGGTTGAATTGGGAAATCAGGAGACTCCATCTCTTTCACCCACCATCTGTTGAAAGGGAACTACTTATGGTAGTGGAACAGGCACATGTGGCAGCTGTGCTTGAGTTTCAGAGATGAATTTTGAGGGGAAGCCAAGACAACTGCAGGGCAAATACAATAAACTAGGCCTTTAGTGAAGGAACCGTTCAGTATTGAATTTGCATGGGACTGCAGTAGCAAAGTCTTGGGGTTTTTCTTCCCAAGACCTTAAGGGTTTTGTTTGTTTGGTCATTAACTAGTTTTGTTAATCTGTTTGGATCCTATTAATTATTAATTCCTTTTTTTGGGTTTCCCACTGAGAGTAGTGACCATCTCTGCTGCTGTAAAGTGCGGTAGAATTTGGAGATTCTCAATCTGTTGCTTGTTGTTTTGTGTTGTGGTGAGTGGCAAGGACTGCACATCATGAGCTGCCATGCATTACATGGGCAAATTTGGTGGCTCCTTTAAACCAAGTGAAAGTCCAGGCATTTAAGCACACTGGCACACACCCATGCCTGTCTTGCCAGCTCCTGCTTCTGCCTCCAGTCCGCTTAATATGGCCATGTCTTTGGTAGCAAAGGTGGCTTGGGAGAGGAGCTGGGGGTGATGGGACCTCTCTTGGTGCAGCAGTGATAGAGCATGATTGTCCTCCCTGTTGTCCCTTGATCCATCTCAGCCCTGTCTCCTGCCCATTGGAGGCTGGTTGAGATTGAGGCTTCATGGAGAGTTACCATGTGTAGAAAAGAGAAGCTGTCCTTCTGGAGAGGCAGCTCTGCTTCTCGTGGATAGAATTGTTGTTGACTCCAGGGGATTTTCTCCTGTGGTTTGCTGGACCAGCCCCATCCTTAGTACTTTGATCAGTGGAATCAATGATCAAAGACTTTGCCGAGGAGGGTTGAGTGGAAAGCTGATGACTGCCCAAGGTAGATCTTGTTCTCTCTCCTCAAAAAGTACAGTCTCTGGGTCAGCCAGCCAGCTTGGTTGCCTTGTGCTAGTACCAAAGATGATTACAGCTCTGCTTGGGGTCATTTGGTGGTGTGAAAAATTGCATTGAAGTCACTTGCTGTTTTTCACTAAGCTTTATTTTCTTGAAATACGTTTCATTAAGACATTTTAGTGAGTTGAAGAGAAAGAAGAAATCCCATTAGAGTGCAAGAGAGCTGGCGGCAGCCCAAGGACCTTTGACACCTCTAAGGCTCTTTGCTGCTGAAAGAGGTCTGAGTCAGTCCTATAAGCTCTTCATATTTTGATTTGCAGATGTGCAATAAGGTTTTCTTAAAATCAGCCTCTGGGATAAAGAGATTGCAGGAGTATCTCCTCTTTAATTTAAAAGAGTTGCAAAAATAATTGAAATGTACGCTGAAGCTTAGGAAACTGTAAGAATGATATTTTTCATTAGAAATGGTTCGATCTCCTTCTTTTCCTGCATGGTGTAGAAAGTGTTTGCCATAGCCGGTATCCAAAGAGGAAACTTATTTGTTAAGAAAATGTGTATTTTCCAGTGTTTGCTCGAGGAAGGTGTATATTTATTGTCTGCCTTCTAGGAAAAATATTTTCAGATTAGCCCTATGCCTCCCAAAGGCAACGAGAAGGATTTAGCCTCTTCTGAGCAGCAGTTTGGCTGATTTTGTTTGTGCAGCCGCCAACAAGTGGCAAACAAGGGGTGGGTGATACAGGTGCCTCTGCTTCTCTGTTTGCAGGAGAAGGCCATCTCCCCAGGAACAGATCGTGGTGACACCATCCTTTGCAACAGTTGGCATGGAGACCACGCAGCTCACTGAGGAGAACGCAGACTTCGCCTCGCGGGACCGCTATCACCAGTCCTCGCTTATCAGCAGAGAGGAGTTTGGGAACCAATTCCAGTAAAGGGCACAAAAAAAAGAATAATAATCAACCCATGACTTCAATAAGCATTTAGAAATGCTAATGGCTGCCATGGTGCCTTGTGAAATACTTGAATAGATATGAAAAGGATGTGAATAGCTATTTATATATTCGAGGGTTGTTTGTTTATGCAAACTACAATATTGCTGGGTTTCAAATCTTACCCAAAATGGGGAAAAAAATGCAAATGAAAGGCCCAGTCCAGGGAAGTGATGAGTTACTCAGGACTTAAAATCCTTTTAAGGAATTAAATTATAAGTGCTATTGAGCTCCAAAGACCATCACTGCTTATAAAATCTTAGAACACCCCATTTCAAACATCCTCTGGGTGACTAGGGATGCTCTGTGCTTGAGAGCGGTGATCTCAGCAGCAGGAGCCAGGGCCTGGCTCCCAGCTGTGCCACGGATGGATGCGACCTTCCAGGTCAATTCACTTCTCCTCTCGGCATGAAGTTGCCTGCTTGTAATACAGTAATTTTCTACCTCAGCATTTCCATTTCCAAGGTCTTAGAAAGTACTTTAAGGCATTAGACAACAGGCCAGAATCAGTGGCAAGCGCAAGAAAATTGTAAAATATATTCACAACTGGAATCGCACGTTTTAATGCAGTGATGTGGTATAATGACCTCTACTGTAAAACTGTGAAATGATGTTTTAGAAGTTGTTCATGGTGATTTCCCACATCCTTTCTGACATAGCATCTGGGTCCTGACAACATAGCTCAGTCCAAATAGAGTATCTCCTGGCTGAAGGGACAGATTATTCAGAGGTGCCTTAACAAAACACGTTTAGCCTCTTTGCTAATCTGTTCAGCATCTTTGCTAATTTTGCTTTAAACCCAAGGTGAACTCCCACAAGGAGCCATTTCTCCTGCTGCCATGATGCGGCACGTAGGAGGTTCAGCTGGAGGTGCTGCAGGATCTCCTGTGCAGACCTTAGGGTTGGTGGGCAATGGCTGTGGGGTGGGGTGAGGTCTTGCGTGGATGCCCCTGCTTCTCCTCTCCAGGGAAAAACCCCTCCACTGAGCACTGTCCTGCCTGCAGGCAGTGGTCCTGGCAGAGACCCAGGGAAGTGTGAGGGAGGGCTTGGGGTTGGGGTTTGTTGCTGCCCCAGCAACAAGCATGACATGTTTGTCATGCTAACAGAAGGGGGATATCACTGCCTTTCATCTCTGAGCATTTCAGCCTGTAGATTATTTATTTCTCCTGCTGTGCAATAAAATCTTGGGACACCAAGGAACTCTTCTCCATGTGTGTATGGGCGTGCTCGGTACCTTTGAGCACCATTCCGCACCAGTGCCCAGTACCCTGGCATTACCATCCGTGGGGGGCACTCCCTGTCCCATCTCATGGTCTGACCGGCTGCAGCTTTTGTGCTTCCAGTTTTCTTACAGAGGGGAGCAAAGGAGGCTTTCTACTGAGATGAAGAGCAGTCCTGGCACGCTGCGTAAAGCATATTAATTTTCCAAGGTCACAGGTCTTTTACTAAGTGTTTTTAACCTTAATTATCTCAATAATAGCAAGAGGGAAGTTACACTTGTGTGACCAACTCTGGGCCATCTTAAGTCAGTTGTTCTCTGTTGGAAATGTTCTTTCCAGGGTTCCTTCCTTCCATTGCTTTTTGCCATTGGTTTCCAAAGAGAGTGGAACTGTTGTGGAGATGTGGCTCCATGCTGAAGCTTCCCCTGGGTTCCCTGTGACCAGTGGCTCCAGAGATCCCTTCCTGGGCTTGTAGCATCCTTGACATTGCCAGTTACTGCTGCTGTGCAAACTTCAAACCCTCCTTGGTGTCGATCCACCACTGGCAAGCTGTATGGTGCTCTGTTATCCTGTTACAGTTTGATATACAACCATAATGCTATTACTCTAAAATCTTGTATTTCATAAAGGCCTGTTACATCAAAGTATTGTGGGGTGCCTTCCCTCCCAAGACTGGCATTGTCCAGCCCTGTGCTTCTCTGTAGCTTGAACAAAAAACAAACAAAAAACCAAACAGAGCACGGCATGAAGTGATTAATGGGCAGAAATTCCTGGGTTAACTTCTTTGTCAGCTCCTGGACAATTTAGTTCTCTTCTTAAAATGTGGCAGTAATCAGGAGATCCAGAGGGGGAGGATGGGGAAGGTCCCTTGGCCGTACTGGGAAGGTGCCCCACGGTTTGCCTTCAGCCGACTCAGTCTACAGCAGCAGTCCCCTTCCCTTGCCCTTTTAGCTCCAGCTCCCTGTGCGTGCAAACACGTTTTGGAACAATTTTGATTGTGTTCACCTGCTGGTGAAGCCTTGGCCAGCTGCTGGAGGAAGGCACTGTGCTGTGCAGCAGCCTGGGGAGAGGCTGGCCAGAGGGCTCTGGGGTGCAGGGATGGGTTCTGGCTCGGTATTTCTGGAAAAAGGCAGTGGCAGGACCTGACATCAGCAAGGCTGGCAAGAGCTACGACTGGGACCTGGCAGTGGAGGAGATGCTCTGCAGAGCACATCATGCTGGTGCTTTCTGCTTTTGTGGCTCCGTGTGGTGCTCCTAGAGAAACTTTTCCACCTCCTCTACTGGTGCCACCACCTCAGCGGGAACCAGCTCCTTCCATCACCTGGTAAGTACAGGCACCTGGTCCTTTCCTCCCCACCTATCCACAAGGGAGGAAGGCACCACATAGGGCTGGGTTCCTTGCTGCTGTTACAGGGGATGAGTAGAGCAACGTCCTTGACAAAGGACGTGCTGATCTTTCCCAGAGTGTTAGCTTTGGCGTAGTTAATGGTAAGAGTGGAGGGACTTTGCACACCGAAGCTTTTCCAGCATGAAAGAGCAAGCAGTTGCAATGCCAAAGGTGGGGGTGTTGTGTCAAAAATGTCTGTAGCTTCTCTATAACACTTTAAAAAAAATTAAAGGTGAAATTAGGAATTAGGGGTAGGAATTCATCAGCTTCACATTTATTGGTTAATAGAAAGCTGTGCCAGTGGAGATTGCTGCTATTAGTGGGGATGGGCTGCTTTCACACCCCCCAGGAGCTGAGCTGTGTCTCCAGGTGGATGCTGTGGCTTCCATAAAGCTTCATTTTCCCTGAAGGTTGGTTTGGGACACATCTCTGAGCATCATATGTCCCATATAGGTTGCAGCCTGATTAATGCCATTATGAATAGGCCCTCATATCTTCTAAACCATGGAAGCTTTGTTATGTCCTGTAACTACTTTCCTTTCAATTGGAAATTCGATTTTTTTGAATTATTATTATGTAAGAGATTAGAAAGTTTTGCAATGGGTCAGGGCATGAGAACATTTGTTTTCAAGAGAGATGTGGATGTAAAAGCTCTGGTTTTCTTTCTTTTTTGAAGACTCCAACTGTAATTTGGTGGTTCCCGTTTTGAGGGCTTCCTTTGCAGAGCATACAAGCACAGAAGACAGTGGAGGATAAATATTTTATAATTTGTCTTGCAGTATTGCCTGGAAGCTCATGCTGCGTTTGTGATCCCACAGCACTAAAAAAGTCCAGAAATCAGCATCTTCTGCTTAAAAAAACTTGCATTGCACATAGCCAAGACTAAGAATGGGCAAGTGAAAAGTGAAGTTTTATTGTGATATTGGCAATAGGAGACAGTTCCTCAGTTGGTATAAATTGTCATAATCCCCTTGAATCTGCCTGTGCATCCCATTAGGAGTCTGCACAAAGAGAATCAAGCTCCTTAAATCCATAGCTTAGCTCAAATCTGTATTTTTTTTTCCTTTTTTTCCCTGCCCTCGTGGCTCTCTCTCGATCAGCTCTGAGTTTCCTTCAATGATCATTGTTCCTTGTGTACAATGGCCCAAAAAATCACACACCAGCCACGGTTACTTATTCATAGCAGATAGTCGTGACCACAGTGTTGAGGTAGCAAAGAGTGATGACAAAGTATGAAATTATGCTGCCATGCATGGCCAAATTTATGCTCGAGGAGCTCTCTGTGCCCTGGGAGTTGGAATGCTCTCGCCTATGCACCTCGGGTTCAAACAGGCAGAGGTTCTTAAGCACCATCATACTTAAACCTGCAAGGCTGGGAGAGATTTGCTGAACCCCAGGAGCCAGCCTAGGATTAACATTTAGGCTTGTGGGAAACTGAGGTTATGTTTGAATTATTGCCCTTGCCTGGTGAATTTTAGAGAAGGCAATTACTGGGATAAAAGAGAGAAAATTTTGTAGACAACCTATAAATTTGGTAACCTCATATAAATGAGGTATATAATGGACTTGCTTATATTTCTGACTTGACAGTGATGTGAGAGCCAGATTTGGCATAGCATCACTTAAACCTGAGATGAGGTGAGACCTCGAAGGTAACAGCCTTAAAAGCTATGGATGTGAGGCTCTAGCAGCAAACTGCAGGCTAGAAATAAATGGCTTTAATGTCTATATGGCTCAAGAGAGGCTGCTTCCCTTTCTGCCTTCTGCTCCTCAAGACTTTTTCCATGTGATTTCCATGCACTCCCCTCCCAATACCCGGGATTTGTCCCCCTTGTGTGAGAGTAAACGGAAGCATGGGCACACTCCTAGAAACGCAGTGGTCAAAGAGCATACCTGTAACTCTATCGGATCCTAAAGTTGCTCATAAACTTTGGCAGGGGCTTGGTTTTGGATTTCAAGGGCGCTGCTGTGCAGTGTCTGTGAAATGTCCAGGGTTTTCTCGATGCGCTCCAAACCAGAGCTGGCCGAAAAAGGTCCTAAAAGAAATAAATCAGAAATTTAGAATTCCTTCTTCCCAGCAAGATTTAAATGGCTGATATTATTACTTCCCCCCCACCCCCAAAATCTGGGGTTTTATTTCCATAACAGGATTCAAAATGCAATGTCATTTTAATTTGTTGTGCATTTTTCTGTGAGGGATGAGAAGAGATCACAAGATCCGTATCCATCCTGACCTCCAAATGTCAAGTATCTAGAAAAAGCAGCTTCCAAGGGAGGTACAAGGCAAGCAGTTCTTGTGAAAATAAATCAATAAAATACTACCACCCCAAAAATGTCAAGAAAAATGGTCAGGCACTAAGTGCCTTTTGGATGATTGGGATCCATTAACGGATGGCTTACAGCATCAGAGAGGAGATGGGGAAGGTAATTAATTACTCAGTTAGGAACTATCTGTCCGCTTCAGAAACTCAGGACTTTTAATAACAAATTCCAGGAGTAAAAAAATACTCACTTTGTACCTTAATTCATCATCAGCTTAAAACTTGTCTGAGGTTTATGAGCCTGATCCAAGTTTTGGACAGATCTGGGCTGAGTTTCAAGGGAGCTGCAGGAGTTTCATGACATTGGCCGGGGCTGCGAAAGGCTCCTATGGAACCGGAGAGAAGGGACCGGTCAGTGTAATCCTGACAAAGTGCTACAGAGATGCCTCGTCTGTAGAGGCCCCCGGGGGGGTGTGCACGGGTGATTTCAGACTGAAAAAATGCAGAACAGGGCAAATTCGGTGATGTGTCTCCAGCCCCTGAGATCTGGAAAGTGGAAATCAAGGTGAAATGAAAACAAACAATGTTTTTGCTGCCCCAAAACAGGGTAATGAGTGGGATTCATTTAATCAATGTATGATATCAATCATGTTTTATATGTTTATGTTTTACAGCTTCCTATGTTGCTGTTTTTTTTGTTTTGTTTGACTTTTGTTTTTAGTTCCTTTGTGTATTGAATGTGCTGGTTGCTTTCAGACGGAAGCATCAAATGCATTTTAATACATAATTCGGGGAGACGCTTGAGGTCACAGCCTCTTTCAGGAGGATGTGGTGGCATTATTTTACGCCAGGGCTTGCCTGGTCCATCCGACTCCTCGGGCGCGATTTCATGCATTTAAATCCCCTATTAGTTTTTGTGCTCTGAAGGAGGGAGAGGAGCAGCCCTCAGCCCGGAGCTGCCCTGAAACCATTATTAGCAGGATGCAGCAGCGAAGCGTGCAGTCCTGCCACGGGGATAAACAACTCCAGGACCACGTGAGGAAAAGCCAAGCGCCGGTGGCTTTCACTGGGCTCTCGTGCTCCAGGCAGCCGCCTTCATCCTGCTGCAGTGCAGCCTCCTCCTGCTGCCAATGCTTCTTCCCCAGCCTTCCAGGAAGGTGTCTAGTGTTTCATGTGGGTGGAAGGGTTGGTAACCCCAACACACTACCTTCTGCAGCCCCAAATGATACAAAAATCCACTTAAAAAAACAAAGGGAGGGGGGGAGGCGGTGAGAGACTTTTTATTTTTTTTCCATGTTTTCATGTGGCTTTTGGGGCTGGAGCTCAAAAGCATCAGTTGTAAATTGGTTTCTTTGGTGTAGGGATATTCCTTATGAAGCACTGAAGGTCGGAATAAAACAACATGGCAGGAAAACACAGTAGCTTTAAATTTACAGCCACTAAACCTTGGCAAATTAAGCACCTCAATGAGAGGAAGGGATGGCATTTGGGAAGTCTGAAACTGCCTGAATATCGGTGTTTCCTTCCAGGTGCTTGTGAATTATGTGCTGCTCATGACTGGAACCATGAAGGAGAGAGGAGAGAGATTATTTTCTCATGGTAAATACTGGTTTCAATGCACAGGTCCACACTGTGGGGCTTTTGCCCTATCTGGGGGGTGGGGTGGGGTGGGACACAGCACAAAGTCAGCAGCTTCACCACTGGCGTGTGTGTTGGAGGCTGCAATGGGCCATCCCAGGCACCACCAGCTGGGTGATCGGTGTGTTTTCCCATCTATATTAAGCTGTGCTGGGATGCGACTGGTTCCAGGGCAGCTCAGGGTTCTTCCGTTGATGTATCCTGGTGCTGGTGGTGCGTACGGGTGTATGGTCCTCATGGTCATCCTCCTGACGGTCACAAATGACCCATTTTAGTTCAGAAATGCACTGTTACAGCAGCTTGGACCAGTTTAATGACAATTTGGGAGAAGGCATTAGCTGCCCCTGCTCTGCAGAGGGGGTTAATCCAGGTCTTCACTGCTCACAGCTCTGAGGGTGTGCTATCCACAAGGGCACAAGGAGATGGAGCTGTTCAATACAGAAGGTTTGTTTTGCATTTGCCTGGTTCTGCTATTGCTCTCAATGCGCCTGTTGAGTAAAACAGTAGGAAGAATTTTTTGAGACTTTTTTTTTTTTTTTTTTGGAAAAGCATTCAATACCGTGCTTCCTGCTGCTCGGATTTACAGCTCAGGAGGATGCAGTAAGAGCAGGGAGCTGCTATGTGGCTTAGACATTGGGAAATTCTCATGGGAGAGGTAGGCAGATAGGGCTGAGAGCTCTAGGCTCGTTGTTATGGCCCTCAGGCTTGCAAATGTGAGGATGCAAGAGTATCTATTTCACATCAGGGGTGGGTTTAGTTTGGATTTGCCCCACGCAGCCCTGATGGCATTATGACTGGCCTCAGAGAGGTTTCACTGCCCCTGATGCCTCACCTGTAGCACATAGTTAAAGGATGTAGGAATTTGTCAGATTTGCTTGTTTGCAAGATTTTTGTTCCAGGGACTAACGAAAGTTTCTGAAGAATTATAGTTATTACTGATACTATCTTAGGCATCAGTAACGTGGAGTCCTGCATTTCTTGTATAAAGATATCCCCAAGTATTTGAGCTGCTGTTCGACGCTCCCTGTGCCATCTCCCAAAGTATCGAAATATTTCACAGATCTTCACCTGAGTTTTAACCCGATCTCGTGGTGGCACATTACTTAGTTGTGTACTGGTGTCTCTATCTTATCAATATTGGAGCTTTTTTTACACAACCTACTCCATAAAGAATAGATAAGTACATTGACATAGGCTGAAGGAACCTAAAGATGTCTTTGTGTGGATCAGATACCTTGGCTTCTGGGTCACTCAGGTGTTCTCAGTTGCCAGGACTTGGATGTTTACTTGTATAATTAGAAGTGTTGTCATGATTTGTTTGTGTTTCATTTCCTAACGTGTAGCACTTCCCCAGCTGACAGGAGCGTGGCTGGTTCCTTGAGTTTAAGCAAATGTGAAGCGAGGTGATGCCAGAAGTTGCAGGGAGTAGAACAGAGACAGGGTTGATGGAGGGGTGCCTCAAAGGGCTGTCTTTTCCCGGGCTTTCATCTATGATTATACAAGCATCAGAGTAAGGATTTCCAAGTGTGACTCATTGCAAAGCTCTGGGGGAAGGTGCAGAAAGCACCCACGTGTTGGGAGAAAAGCACAGGAGCAGGGGAGGCCAAGTCCTGTGTCTGGGCAAGCCAAGGTCATTGACATGCTGGTGTGGGCTCATCAGTGCCACCCTCGGGAGAGTTTGTGTTTGTCACAGACTTTTGCTCTGGTGAGAAATGGGGAGTAGGAGCCTGTGGACAAGATGTAGGGTTTGCCCGAGTCTGCAGCTATCTGGATGTGGTGTGTTGTCACTTGTCACCCCCTCTGCAAAGTCGGATGATACTTGACTTGTGGAAATTAAGCCTGATTCTGAAATAGCCCAAGGGAAAAGCAAAGAGTCTGGGAGGATCTCAGAGAGAGGGAGAGATTGTTTTATTTTCCCTGGGGAGCAAGAGTTGGGCAGTGATGTTAAACTGGGTGCATTGGGGTGCCGGTAGCCTCAGCAGAGCCCGACCTGCTCCGTGGCGTGCTCTCTTGCAGAACCAGCAGCATGAAGTTATGAAAGGGAATTTCAGAACAATGGAGGGAAATCCTTTGCCTCCCGTACTGCCCAGGGTGGGAAATTCACCACCGCAAGAAGCTACAGCCTCAAACGCCGCTGCTGGTGTTTAAAAGAGAGCAGGTTAGCTTTATAACCAATAAAAGTTACTGAGCAAGGATTTGACTTCGATGGGAATGAAGTTTGGGGCTATCTGCCGCTCGTCTGGAAAAGAAACTTTTCAACCATGCAGAGCACCGCAACAACCAGCCAGGTTTTCATCTGCTCCAGAAGCTCCGTTGGTCGCAGCCAATGTGATATTGGCCTCGATCGATCAACCGATGGCTTTGGTTCCCCCCCGTAGCCCTGTGAGGGACCCCTGGCAGCCAGGTGGTTTTGGCCCACTCCCCCTGACCTCCGTGTCGCCCAGGGCCTGGAGAACGAAGTGGTGTCACCCTGCCCTTAAGAGCAAAACGCCTTCGTGGGGCCGCGGGGCAATACCCGGGGGGGTGACGGTGGCCGGAGCTGTGGGGTGGTGGCCGTG
>VZRU01006918.1:557-65742 GCA_013398155.1 Pedionomus torquatus | reverse complement strand
CCTCCTTCTTCTTCTTCATCGTCCCGAAGCCGTCTGGGCCGCCCTTGCTCGCCTCCCGCCGCGGGACACGCCGGCAACCCGGGTGAGTGCCCCGCTCCGGGGTGGGACTGGGGATGGGATTTGGTCCCAAAAGACGTCGCGGTGGGGCGGAGGGTGTGCGGGGTCCCACGCCGCGCGGGAGACCCTCTGCCCCACCACGACCCGAGGGTTGAGCATCCCGAAATCAGCCGGAGCTGCACGGGCTGCAAAGCGCAACCCCTTCCTACCCCCCCAAAAAAAACCCTCACTCCCCTTTTAATCCTTTTCCATCTCTTCGTGGTACAGTGGGGGGAAGGTTTGCGATGGGCAGCTGTAAACACATCTGTAGCTTGGGTGGACTGACTTGAAGGTGAGCGGTGGCAACTTCACAGAGGAATTTAAGGAAGGCTGTGGTGGATACCAGGAGCACGGCTGGCATGTGTCCACCCATCAGAATGTTCCCAGGTGGGAGAATGATGGCTCCTGTAGGTGGTCTTCAGGATCTGAGTCACCTCCCGCTCTTCTCCAGGCATGCCCTCACCTCACCTTAGGTGCTGAACCCACATCCAGGTGTGGGGACAGATGCTATCAGTTCTCTATAAATACCCTCTCTCTCTTTCTGTGTCGCCTACAGACTGTCAGATTAGTCATATATAAAGTCACATTTTTCCTTGCGTGTCACATCTACAGTGTTGTTATGAGGAGCAGTGACTAGTTTGGTGCCTTACAAACAATGCTGAATTTGGTTTCAGCACAGGATAAACCATATTTTTCCCAGAACCAGTAGGGCTGATTTCAAGTGTTACCCAGTAAAGTGGTTCACTTACGTGCTGAAGAAGACACATAACTCTACGGATGACTAGTTCTCGATGAGTTTGAAAAGCACTGGCTGTCTGCAGCTGGTATAAGGAAATACAGTATGACAAATTAGTCCTGTGTAGGTTTTGGGATTGATTGCCTGCTTGAGCTGGACTGTCAAATTTCGTCTTTTAATTTCTGATTCAGAGAGAATATCATGCTTTGGTACTTAAATTCACTTTCAGGGAGCTACACAATTTCAGGAGAAGTGACAGAACTACGTTTATGTCATTTTCATTTTCTCCACAAACCCAAGGCAGGCCTTTGTAAGATGTATTCACACTGGACCGCATGTATAGTTGGGGATATTGACTGGAATGTACCCTGCAGGGGATTAGAAAGCTCGTAACTAACATTGTTTCTGTGAGAGCAGCCTGGTGACTAGGGTACTGCGCTGAAATGAAGGAAATTTGGGTCTGTTCCCAGATCAGCCACTTCTTTGTGCCACTCCAAGTGTCAGTCTGTCCTCCAAACTGGGAGAGAATAACTCTGGCTTAGCAGCTCTCAACCTTGTGAAGATAACATCTGCAACTTGCCAGCAAAGTGCTTGCCTATTATTTGATGGGAACTGGGCAAATTCCTCACTGGACAGAAAAAAAAAAACTATTTAATTTCATCTCAGCTTTCGATCTGGCATCTTTTCCTGTGACCTTGATGACTCCTGAGAGTCGGCAGAGGAATGCATTTCCTTTGTTAAGAGTCTGAAAAGCTCAAACTATCTGTCCGCATGCTGGAAAAGCCATTTGTCTGGCTACCAGCATCTGGCTCGGCGGCAGAGGCTTTGCTGTGAGCTGCCCGTGCTCGGCAGCTACAGGTGCTCGTGAATCATGTCAGCCCCCTCCAGAAGGAACGGAGGGGGATGCACCGTGAAGGAGTGATAAATAACCCGGGAGTAGCTCTCTCCCTAGCAAACGGCAGCATGAATTATGCTGGGTCCTGACAGCCGCGATTCACTTGCTGTTAGCTGCAGCTCTATGCTTGTCAGTCAAGGGAATTGTTTGGTGTTATGGGAGCGGGCTGATGGGAGCTCCTAAATCACACTCAGGTTGAGCTGTCGACACTTGAGAAATCCCTGTTGTCTGTCTTGCCACCGCTCCTGCCCCTCTGAGAAGAGGTTTTTCGCATTTGAAAACTCTTGCTTGAAGCTGGGGGGGTTGGTGGGAGGGGGAGAGTTTCTCGTGAACCCATCACCCCGACACTACGTGGAAATGAAGATTAGATCTCTGTTTAGAACGGGTCTGAGGTTAGGCGGCAGAAGGCCTTTCTCAGGCAGGGCTTAGCGACAGATGGTGAGGCAGTGGGAGTAGAAATGGGGTCTTTTGAGTCTCTCACAAAGAGTGGGGCGAGGAGCCCGGCTGCCCTGCGGAGCCTCGCTGCAATCCCCGGCCTCTCTGTGCCGGGGACCACATCTGCCACCCCTCCCTGCCAACCCCACCGTGGGCTTGGCTGGTGAAGAAATGAGGACAGATGGCTTTCGGGTGTTGTTTAAAGTACAGGCTGAATCCTGCGGGAGAGGAACACAGGAAAAAATAGGTGAAGTAGAAAGCGAGAAAGCTGGCAAGAGCAGAGTTACAGCAGCATCAAACCCCTCTGTGAAATTCCTCCTGGCAGCTGTTTTACACGGGCGCCGGGCAAGCCGAAGGGGACCGTGTTTGGTTCCAGGCTCTATCCTCCTGCAGGTTTCCTTATTTCGGGTTTCCCATCTGTAAAATAGGAATAATTCCAGTGACACTGTGGGGACGGCAGAGATGGCACTGAGCCCCTGACAAAGTCACTGTGGCTGGGGTCTCCCCCTGCTGCTGTAATATCCCTTTTCCCTTTACTTCTGACCCGTACTGGTGCCTTGCCGTGCCGCCCAGCACAGCGTGGGACCTCCGGCAATGGGCTGAGAAGCTGATCTGCTTTTCTGCCATCTGTGTCCGGCCTTCCATCCTTTTCCCCTCTCTCTGGTGCCAGCTGCCACCTTTCTTTGCAGCTTCCTCAGTGGGTGCCTTGGAAATAAGGTGTGAAATCACCCGAGAAGGAATCGGCTTAGCTTGCAGCAGAGATTTCGGCTGGCTGCTAGGAGAAACTTCCCAACCCTCTGAGAGGGGCAGAAACGCTTTATTTATGTATTTTTTTTCAGCTTTCCATCTCTGAAACTTACTGTGTGCAGAAGCAAATTTAGGAGTGAGGGCAGAAGATGTGGAGGATACCCTTTTGCACAGAAGTATGGAGTTAACTTCCAAACCTGCCTCAATTTTTTCACAGTACATATTTTGTGGCTCCTGGGGACAGAAGCCCAGCTCTTCGTGCTGAGAGGTTTAAGGTGCTGCTGTTTAGCTTTGATAGGATTTCAGGTGGCTGCAGGTAGTGCAGGAAGGATGCTTCCTCCCCCTCCGGTGTGAGGACAGGGAATGATGGCCTCCCACGCCTCTGCATTGCTCTCAGAAGACCTGCAGGCTACAAGGTTTCAGGGTTTTGTCTTCTTGGGCATCTCCACTGCGTCTCTCCGTGAGCTGTAAGTGGATTTGGTTGGTGCGCCGCAGACATGAACTCCCTAGAGTTGTATAGATTTAGCTCTGCTCCTTTGGGGTATATAATTAAAAACAAAAAAGTGAAGTTAAAAAGCCTTTCAGAAAGGGAGGGAGATAAGAGATCAGCTTCCCTGCTCCTTCCCCATCCCGAGCCCCTGAAGGTAATGAGGGTTGTGCACTGGCTGGCTGAGTTCGCATCTGTCTGTGAGAGCACTTTGTGTGATATTTGAGTGGTAAATGAATACGGTCCGAGAGATAATTGCGTGACCCGACTGGCAGGGAGCAGGTAGCGGTGTGTATTGATTTACACCTCCGCAGGTAGTGAAGGTGAGTGCTAAGCTGTGAGAGGGGCACAGCAGGTAAGGGGACAGCTGCTGTGGCTGGAGCCCGTTATTGGGCTCCCCACAAAGTCTCATTTCCCAGTGGTGAACCCACAGAGCCAGCCCGTGCCCCGTCAGCAGGCAATTCGCAGCGCGCCCTGCTCCAGAGCCATCCCTGCTTTGGGGAGATAATTTAATTAGCTTTAATATTTGCCTGTGGCTGGGAAGATGAGGAAGATGGGTGGTTGCTGTCACGTCTGCAGGGGCTGATGCCAGCCTTGCTGGTGCAGGGGTGCCTTCCTTGGGCAGTATTATTTTCAGTATCAAAAGTTGCAGATGCTGGTGAGTTTAGAGGAGCGTGGGGTTTCTGAGACAACTTGCTTCCTTCACTTGCTCCTAGAGATCCTCATTTTTGGGCTGGCAGTCAGAAACTCTCTGTGATTGAGCTCCCAAGCTCTTCTGCTCTCTTGTCTCCATCCTCCCCGTCCCAGTCATCTGCATGTCACAGCAGCTGAGTCCTATGTAGAGACTGATGGCTCCAACACCATCGCATCTCTGGGAGGTGGCAGAGGATGATGCTCATTTGGCAGAGGGGGATGTGGTATCAAGCTAGAAAGACAGTTGATTTTGGTATGGTTGTAGTGCAAAATTCGGGTGGATGCTGCATGGCTGGGACTGGGATTGTGCATCTGAAATGTATGGCTGCTTCTTCAAACCTTCAGCTTTTCAGCCCATCCCACAAAAGGGATTTCGGGAGGTGTCTGGGCAACAGGAGCAGGGAATTGCTCTGTCCCATGAGCTACCAAACCAGATGCTAAGCTGTCCCCTGCGTGAAAGCTGAGAACAAAGCCCATAACAAAGTCCAAAAACAGTAGGTACATGCTGGCTGCCTGGTTGCGTGCTACCACTGGCCAACCTGTGTTTTGGGGCTGCTGCAGGAGTTGCTGCTGGTTCTGCTTACTGCTCTTATGGCTGTACAGAAGGGGACTGAGGCTTTAGTAGCATCAATCTGGTCATGATGGCTTTACTTATCAAGCATTCATCCAAGCTAATAATCACCCCACCCCACCCAGAATAAAGATCTATTTCAATTAACAATTAATTAATTAAGCCAATAAAACCTGTCAGTGTAGAAATAGAGTTTCAGTGCTGTGTTGTGGAAACTAAGGCACCACCAAAGTCTCTGATTCTTCTGGAGTTGCTGCTGGAAGGACCGATTGGCTGATGCTGTGGCTTCCTCATTGATGGTAGCTACGTACTATTTCCAAACTAAGGACTGGTACAAAGCAGGAGGGCTCAGCTATAGGGTGCTCAGGGCAGGACTGCAGCCTCCTCAATATCACAAGGAAATGATCCAGAGTTGTATGTATCCATAGATAGCCAGTGTAAACCCACATAGTTTCAAGAGAGTTTCTGGGGTGTGAGGAGGCTCTGGGTGAGTTCAGGTGTCTCTATGCAGATGAACAGCATCGTTCATGCTTGGGCTGATCCACTTGGATGCACACAAAACTCTTCTGGGAAGAGGCATGGCCAAATCCTGTCACCTGTTGTGGTGTCTTTTTGCTGTTGCAATGATGCGAAGAAGCTTTTGAGGCAGTTGGACCAGCCAGAGGGTCAGAAGTTCTCCAAACAAATGAAAGGTTGGTTGTTCATAATATTCGCCTGATATGTCTGATACAAAATCCATAGTCTGTACCTCGTGAGCAAGCTTGTCGTGAGTTCTTAATAACCCAACCACAGGCTCTGTTATTTACATTCGATTGAAGATGTAGGTCATACAACACAGATTCTCTTTCCTGATCGACTGAACATGAAAAGCAGAATCCAATTTTCAGTGGCAGTAGACCTGATTACAAATTCAAATTTTTATTTCTCTGAGCAGTTTTGTGACATTTGCATTGTAATTTGCTGTTTCCATAAACATTTGCTGGGATATTCATCCAGAGCAGATGCGAGAGGGCTACAAGCACGGGTTCCGTCAAAGAATGAAGTCTGTGGATGCTTATCAG
Organism: Pedionomus torquatus; assembly: GCA_013398155.1. Taxonomy (NCBI): domain Eukaryota; kingdom Metazoa; phylum Chordata; class Aves; order Charadriiformes; family Pedionomidae; genus Pedionomus; species Pedionomus torquatus. The sequence goes on along the minus strand of VZRU01006918.1, from coordinate 60,021 downwards.
GAGAAAATGGTTTTGTCACATCTGGCCAATCTTCTCTCTCACCCTTTTCTGCATTCATACAGCTGATGTGTGTACACCCATCGCTATATATTTTTCATGCCCAGGTGTTGTACCATAACTTCAGCAAGGGGCACGGTTCACTTACGGCTCTTTGATTATGCAGAGAGTTCGTATTCATCCTTTCAGGCTGAAATCATTCGCTTCTGAGGACGAGGAGAGAACTTTCCCACCCAAAAGGGAAATGATGTTGCATTACTGAGCGACCAGCCCAAGTAATAATATAATCTTAGAAAAATGCGGTTCCCTCGAGTAAAGGAAGCTCTGTAAACTTCAGCTCCTCCAAGCTGCTAGCGTAGCTGTTGCCTGTGTTATAGTAACGCTGCTGTCACACTCTGTCTACTGAAGTGCTCAGGAGAGCACTGGGGAAAAAGGGGGAATAAGATCCAATTCCTGTTTAAAAAGAGGAGCTTTTGTAGGATCTGAATACTGTGAGGTTCATAATGCAGGTTTTAGGATCTTTGGTCACTTCCCTTCTTTTCTGTTAAATTGGTTTTTATCTCAGCTGGGTGCTGTAACGTGGTGACAGCCACTCCTGCTCCTCAAGAGAAGGGATAGCAGAGCCAGGGTGAGGAAGAGGGGTCATCTGGAGGAAGGTTAAAACAACTGCAAGGTTTCCAATAACTGGGGTTTTGGGGTCAAAAGTCTGGTCGTGGAAAACTGGGGGAGAAGGCTTGCTTTTGGAGCTATCAGTGTTTGGGCAAATCCATTCAAGGAAGAAATGTTGTGATAGTTACTCTGTGAGCAGTACCTGTGGTTTGCTCTCTTCTGCTCACCACAGGGTGGGTAGTGTTAGTGTGTGATGTAGTTTATTTTTGGCTCCTTGGGTGACGAGTGTGTTCAGGACCCATGGCCAGGACATTAACTGAACCACAGGGACCAGCAGCTCCCCAAGCCAGACACTCATGGGAGTCTTCTCAAGCAAAGTGTCCGTCTTCGTGAAACTTGTAGGAACTTGCTGTCCTGGAGGTCTCTGCCTTCCTAGGCTCATTTGTTTCAGTGTGCTGTGGGAGATAGATAGGAGGACAAGACTATGCAGTCTCAGGACCTTCATCTCTTCAGAAACCAGTATAAAATGGATGAGATGAAAAAAAATATTTTTCAAAAGTGCCTGAAATGCAAAAAGCGGCCTATTCCCTACAAGCAGGGAGCTTTTAGGAAATATCCTGCAAGCTGTCGCTGCTCCCATCCTGCTGCCTTAGTCCCTCCTCTGGCTTTGGATGAAGGTATTCCATGCTGCCTGTCCTCAGACAGGGCTGTTGAGGAGGCTTCTATCTGCTTCTGCATCCAGCGTGCCCTTGACTTTGAATCATTTGATAAATAGTTTTTCAGTTGGTTATTTAAGCATCTCCCAAGCTGCAGTCAGCATCTCAGCTGTGGGCGAGGGAGCGTGGCTGCCAAAAGTCAGGATCTGTGTTGAGAGCCTCCTAAGATTTGGCTGGCTTTCCTTAAAACCCCGACTCCTGGAGTTGTCGTTACAGGGGAATCACTTAGAGGGGGAGAAAAAGAACCTCTGGCTGTCGAGGTGGTAGATGAAAAAACCTCCTGAAAACGTGAGCTGCAAATCCAGGAGACACAGAAGAAGTCCAGGTTGGCTGTATTTAAAAATGTAAATTACTAGTTCAAAGCTGATCTCCAGAGTTTTTTGAGTCCAGATAGAGTGGCTGTTTCAGACGCTCCTGCTTGGCAGGGCTCTGCCCGTGTGTCTGCAGGAGAAGCACAACTGTCTTAATCATCTTGCTCTGATGGGAAAAGAGAGGGTGCTGGGCAACACAGCAGGAAACTGGGTGCAAACCTCCTTGTTTTCTGCCCATCTGTTGGAATACTTTGTGCGAGTGCCTTGACTTTGGCAGATTGACTCTCCGCTGGGAGAAGCAAACTCCTTCTGCCTTTTCATTCTTTGCAAGGACACGAAGGTGGAGGACTTGTAAAACCGCCTTTGCAGCATCCCGACTGTGACCTGGCCAGTGTAAGCTGTTTGAGGGTGACCGTGTCACTCGTAATGCAACCAGATGCTGCAGGTCCTTCCCTTGGCCCTTCTGCACGAGTCTTGGAGCCCCGGGCAGCGCTCGCAAAAAAGGCCTCTGGAAACGCTGTGACCTTTGTGGTTCTTTCACCAAGGCAGACGTGGAGATGTCGGAGGGACCTTTTGCACAGCGGTTAGATGGCAGCGAGGATCTCCCAGCTGCAGTTTGGGAGAAAATATCCTTTTCTTTTTTACCCTGAGCTAATTTAGCTCTGGGTTGAAACTGGCTGGGAAAGGACTGAGGAAGAGTCTTAAATTGTGTGGTAGATGAAGGGTTAACAGGGCAGGGTTAATGTTCGTCCCAGGGGTGCAGCCTGGGCTGCATCTCCCAGAGGACATGGTGTTGCACACATGCATTCAGGGCGTATTTTTCAGCATGGCATTTAAAGAGGCTGTTACAGGCTGTTACGGAAACCACTCTGACCTCTTGCCTCTTTAACAAGGCAGACATCGTTGTCCTTTCTGCTACCAGAACCACCCTTAGGTTCCCTCAGGGATCTCCAGACCGTGGAAGAAACTCTGTGCAGGAGTTTTGGACAGATGGACAGGCTCCTTTGGGTTGACAGTAGGCTCCCCTTTTTTNTTTTTTTTTTTTTTTTTTTTTTCCTGAAGAGCATGCTAAAAGACACTTTTGCATCTGGAGTGACAAGAGGAATTTGGATGTATAGAGCACAATTATCCACGTCACCACTTGTTAGGATGCTGGCGTTAACACCCTTCCTCTTGTGGAAAATCTCTTAAACCCCGAGGACCGGCATGAAATGTCATGCTCTGTTGAACTTTGCTAAAGCAGGGATGAATCACACTAATTTGAAGATTTGGCTCCAACGTATTATTGGAAAGATACCTTCTGTCATAGTTTAACAGGAGGGTACTGCAGCCTACCCAGGGTGACAGGACCTGTCTTGGGGGGAGGAGTATATGGGGATGGAGATAAGGGATGGAGTTTGGGTATTTGAGGGGGGTTTGGTTTGGTTTTGTTTTTTGGCTGCTTTAGAAAAGCAAAAGGCAGGTCTGAAAGGGATCTCCCAGGGAATCTCAAGACATCTCCCCTAGCAGGATCACCCCAGGAGATGTTTATCTAATGCGTTTCTAAAAATTTACTCCAGAGAAAAGTTTCATGGCTTCTCTGAATAGTTGCCTCACTACATCTGTGCCATTATAGGTAAGAAAAAACTTCCTTATCAGGGAAACTGTAGCAGCTGGTAGTTAAACCTTCTGCAAAGAAAGATATCCCATACAAGTGGTGGCCAGGTTTGACCCTGCATAACTTGGAAGATCTCATGAACTGACAAGTTAAGGCAATTTAACAATCTGGGGAGGTATGCAAGAGGTAACCCTGTGTATTGAACTAATTGCTCCCCCTATGATGGGAATGAATTTCCAGGAGTGGAAACATCAGCAAGCCAACTGAGGATGATTTGCTTCCTTGTCAATTGGAATCAAGGACTCTGATTGTGGAGCATAATACTGCTCTTGTAATTCAGCCTTTATCTTTGTGCCGGAGCTGGGCATAATTGTATCTGTGTCTGGAGGGACAAGGGGAAGGGTTTCAGTAGCTGGTGCTCACAAAGGCATCTTTAGAAAGCTCCTTACCCCTGGTACAAGCTTGGAAGAGCTCAAAGAGAAATACCCCTGGGTAGCTTTAGGCATTTGAACAGTCATCATTGTTTGATTCGGATTCGGTTACAGGACTAACATCTAAATGTTAATTCTTTTTAGGATATTATCAGCTCTTTCAGCAAATACAGAATGGGGCTGCAGTATTAGACTGGCAGCCAACCCTGCAGATAAAAGCCCTTTGAAAGGATGTTTCTTAGGAGGGAAACTTGATCAGAGAATGAAGAATAATCATGAAGATGGTCTTTTCTGGGGGATGTGGAGCAAAAATGATGCATGAAGAAAGCCAAATGAGGTGAGGACCAGGAGGCTTCTAACCTGGGGCATGGGAGTACCAGCAATTTCGTGTCCATACTGTGCAGAGAGAGACCCTCATAATCCTGTCCTGCAAATTGCTGGTAGGCCTGGAGATCATGCAGTGCTGGGTAAGCTGCATCACATGCTGGGTTAAGAACGAAGTTGATGGTCACTTGATGGCAAGAGCGTGCCAAGGCAGTTAGTGTGAGGTGTCTCTGTGCTGGTTAATACGAGTCAGTGTGTGGGCAGATGGGGCTTGGGTGCAGATTTCTGGCCTCTTGATGCGCTGTGCTGCCTTGCTCAGCACGCAGTGCTCATATGCACCAAGGTATCTGTGACCTGACTCTGACTCCCATGACAGCTTGGAGGGTGACAGCCTGATCCTGCCCTTCTCCATCACCCGTTTCCACTGCTGGCTCTGGAGGTGCTAGTGGCAGAGCAGAAACCCGCACACAGCCAAACGAAGGCGCCTTGTTTCCAGCCTCCCTGAAACCTGTGCAGAAAGGCACTGGAAATGGTAAATCCCTTCCCCCCTGGTTCTCAGAAAGGAAATGTGTGACTGCAAAGGCGGTGGGAGAGCAGTGTGGGACAGCGGGAGGGACGCTTGCTTCAGCCACCCTGGTGCATGCTGCTCCTCCACAGTGGCAGTGGTGACGGGTCAATGGATGCCAGCAGGGGAGGACCTGGCTCATCCCCTGGAAGAAGGAGGTCCGGCGCCATCCTGAGCCCTGCCACCGCCGCTTCCGGCAGCAGATCGGTGCAGTGTCATCTAGGAAATGCGATTTAGATCATCATCCTTTCACAACAGATGGGGGAAGGGAAGTGGGGGCCCTTATCTCTTCTGGGGATTAATTTCTCTTTAAGCTACTTTATTTTTTCGCCTGTTTGCTTTTTTTCTCCATCCCCTCCCAAGTCTCACCATCCCTTGCTGGAAGCCACAAGAGCATCCATGGTTCCCACTACCACAACACCATGCCCTGCAACTCACCTTCAGCTGGGAGGTGAGGTCTGGGTGTAAGGCTTGGTCTATCGTCAATTTTCCCCTGGGATGGGGTTGGATTGTGTCAGTCTACATGGAGGGAAGAACTCAGCAAGCCTTTTTTCTGTGTGTCACCAAAATGTATCCACCTCTTTGTGGCCTTGCAATCCTCCTGCATCTGTGAGGGCCCTTCATCCTTCTCATCCACATCACATCTTTGAGAAGTAGCTCAGGTTGGTCAGTTTCCAGGTTGGTCCTCTTCGGTGGCCACCCGCCAGCGAAGCTCTTTGGTGTAGCGTTAAGAACAGAGAATCGTTCCCTGGGGAGCTCTTCTTAAGGGCATTGCTGCAGTGAGGTTCTGGTCAGGTCACCTGGACCAAAGTCCACCCTGCAGCGATGGGCAGCATTGCTCAGGTCCTGGGAGCCTGTGGCAGCCCTTGGTGGTTTCTGGTGTGGCCTCTCAAGGTGGCAGCACCCTTTTTCCTACTCCCTCCTCCATCATCCTGGTATTTAATGTGCTCTCCTGACTGTGGGAAGTAGCTCCTCGGCTCAGACCACTTTGGAGCAAGGACCTGTTCTGTTTCCAGAATCTGACCTGAAAATACTACCTTGTTTTCCCCTGGGTTGGCAAAGGGCTGGAATCCTTGGCTCCTGGGGCAGATGGCTCCTGCTGCACGTACGCTTCACGCTGCTGGGCATCACTTTTTGATGCGTGTTGAGGGTTTGTGCAGAAAAACTTGTGCTTCAGCCCATAGTTCTTGTGGTACACCTGGAGATCATGCAGTGCTCAATCACAAATACCAATAGTTTGGGGGTTTTTCCTCGTAAGATCCAGTTCAGTCAAATACAAGTCACTGAGCGTACATCGGGAGTAAATAAGCTACAGAGAATGACTTTGGTTATACATGAGGTCAGACAGAATGAGCTAATGCTCCCTTCTGGCCCTGAAATTAAACTTTTCAGAAAGCAAAATTCCATCCTGCAGTTTCTAAGCTGCAAGCTTCCAAGCTGCTAGCACCTTTCCTTCTGGAGGAGCCTGAGCCCCAGGGGCTACACAGAGCTCTGTGCCTTGTGTAGCTGCTCACCCCCTTATTGCCAAAATAAGTCTCTGCTTGGAAGGGGCTTTCTTATATCGCCCAGTTTAAATAAACGGAGACAACATCTGGGGGGGTGTGATGGTGGGAGAAAGTTATGAGATGGGTTGTGATGCCCTGGTTAACGTGCAGAGGGTAATTGATCTCTGCATAGCGGCAGCGGACTAGCTTCCCTGGAGATGCTACCCCATGGGAGATTTCTCTCAGTTGCAAACCTTGCAGAGAAGTTCCAGATTTCGGGATTTATTCGCGTGAGAGCTCTGAAGAAAGGTCTGTGTTAGAGATTAAGTCGCGTGCTTACAAAAGCCAGCAGCGACATCGTCCTGCTCTCTCAGCCCCATTTCTTTCCACCTATCCAGCACTGTACACACTACCATGACTTTTTTTTTTTTTTTCCCCCTTTCTTTTTTGCAGCCAGGATGTTTTTTCTTGCCTTTTTATTGTTCCAGTGACCTAGCAACTCCACTTTGGTGGAGCCCTGCCAGGAGACTTCCTCCCCAAGCCGTCTGACAGTCTCCAGCAGCACTGCCCTCGGATGGGAGCACAAGTTAAAATGACACCGGGCTGAGTTCCCTGCACAGCTTTTGCCCTGCCCTCACAAGTGGTACCGGCAAGGGTACCGCTGCCTTCCCACCCAGACAAACTTCCAGGGGACTTAAAAAACCCTGCAAAGAGGAAGGAGAAAAGCTGCATGCGTGATATTTTCTGTAACGTTTCTGCAGGACGTTGCAGGAAAGCCTGGAGGGTTTTAGAAGTGAATTAGGTGGTGCTGTGATTTAGCATTTGGGATCTGCGGTGCAGGCGGCGTGGCTGGAGACTTTTCAGCATCACAAGGCGGTGGGAGAGGGGACTGAGAGGAGGTGCGGGTGCTTAGAGAGCCATGCCATTTGGGAGATTTCTTTTGGTTTGTTTTTATTGATGTTTACTGAAAATGCTGAGAAAAAAATCCCTTTGGTAAGTGCTCCTGGCCCCGTCAGCTGGTGCTGGGGCAGAGCTGCCTTCACACCCCCTGGCTCTGTATGGGGTTTTCCTGAATTAATGCCAGAGGGGGCACTTCTGAGGTAGATAACAAATGAGTCGACAAGCAAGCAAACACAGCTATTTTGGGCTTTCTGCTCAGGAAAGGCAGCAGGGACGTGAGTCCTGGTGTCTCTCTGGGGCTGGAGGCTCAGTCCCTTCTTCACTGGCTGTATGAATGGATGGATTGGGATTTTACTAGAGCCTTGGCATGGTTATGGGTTTTTTGGGGAGTATGAATTGTCATGAGACCTCTTACCCCTGTTGGAAGTAGACTTGTATTTGGAAGTGTTTTCCAAAGACTTGACAATGAATCTGGACTTTTTTTTGTTATTATTCAGTTGCCAAAAGCTATTTTAAAACAAAAGCTCATGAGAAGAGGTTTAAGGTGTTGCTCTGAGACCTGGGCTGGTGGTTTTTAGGCAGCATGGGTCCATCCAGTCCCAGGGACCAGTGGACTGAATACAAAATATCCAAGAAGACCAGTAAGAAGCTCAGGGTTTCATAGGCTTGAGACAGTGATTCAGGGGCATGCACCTCCCCAGAGAAATGTTTAGGACACCAAAATTAAGAGGGTGGAAACCACCGGCTAAGCAGAACAACATCCTGTCCCTGCATTGTGCAGATTTTATCCCTGGTTGCAGGCGAGCTGTATGCATGCATCCCACGCTTTTGAAAATGACCACAGGTTTCTGCGTGCCCTATATTTTGGGGTACCTGTTTCTCTGCTTTAGGGGACTGCTCTTAAGAGTAATAATTGGATTGTTTTGTTCCTTACAGCATCTCTGAGCATCAGGCTCTGGGAACATTAAAAAAGGGGTAGGAAGCAAAAATGGGCTTTAGCATCCTCTGTGGTTTTACAGTGGGGCGATGGTGTGGAAGGGTAGTGTGTTTTTGTCTTATAAAGCAGCACTGCAAGCAAAGTGCCACGGCCTGGCATAGGAAGCGCTGAGGACGATGCTGATGTCCCCAGCCCCATGGCCACCCATCACAGATGGCAGTCAGGTAGGTGTTGCCCACCCGCACCTCAGCTCTCAGAGCTTGCAGGGGCCGCTGCCGGCATTAAGCTCCCGGTGCCTTTCTTGAGCTGACATATTAGAGCTCCAGTCACCTTTGGTGGCTGGATAAATCCTTCGTATTATGGTTAAAAAGATTTAAAGTCCTGCAAATTGCTGTCCTGCTCTGCCTGGAAGCCAGTGGGGAGAGGAGGAGGAATATGCGGACCAGAGCAAGGCACTACCAGGGGATGTATCTGGAGGGTACCCTATCCAAACTGAGCCCCACAGCAGGGTAGGGGTTGCTGCTGGGGCTCCTGACCTCTTCTCTTCCCCATCCACCCTCCCTCACCTTTCTTCATCCAGCCTGAATAATTCCTTTTATTAATATTGAAAGAATTAGCAAAAAAGGATTGACCACATGTGGTTAAAACCTCTCACATTCTTCCCATGCTTAGTGCACANACCTCGAACTGCTTCTTTCAGGGCAAGAACAAGGAAGGAAATTGAAAATCCCAGAGCGCCCTGGACGGTCCAGATTTAGGGCTGTAGCTTTTGTTCGCACAAACTCACTTGGCTCCCAACCGGCCTCCACCCATGATCCCAACATCCGCAGCAGCGCTTCAAAACACAGCCCAGAGCCCGGCCCCGGCGGGGACAGGCAGCCACCCCTGCCACCCGCCGCGGGGCCGGCTTTGCTCCTCTCCCAGGCTTCTCTTCCCTCATAGCCTGCTTTGCTTCTTAACCTTTCCCTACAGCCAGCAAGGAGTTTTCTAAGTTGAGATGAGTTGTTTTTTGGTATCCCCCCCCCGCCCCCCACCCCTCCTTGAGCCTCGGATGATGTTCAGATGATGCAACGTTAACAGATGTGGGCTTTATAATTATAGCTGCCTGTCCTCGGGAGGAGCCCGCTTTAGCTTCACGCGTGCTCAGCTCAGCATGGGATGCTCCCAGGGTGGCCGTGGCCCTGGCAAAACAGCCGCTCCATGGGCGGCCATACCGGGAATGGTCCCTGGGGAATTGCCACCCTCCTGAGGAGGGACTGCTTTGGGATGAAGGGCTGCACTGGGCAGCCAAGCAACTGCTTCTGGCTTTCCTTGTGTGCAAACAGATTAAATTTGTGTTCCCTGGTCAAGGGAGTATTTTTCTGCCCTTTGAGGAGAAAAATCACTTCTGCAGAAAACCAGTGGGGCTGGGATAGTTTGTGGTGTGCCTTGGCTGGCTGCAGTGCTCCTGTCGAATGCTGTCTGTGGGGATCTGGCTCCCCTGGTGCTAGCAGGGTACATCCCTCATCACCCTCTGCCCTAAAATGTCTGTGAAAGGTTGCAACCACTACCAAAACCTCATTGTGTTGTACTGTCCCGTGGTTGAGCCTTGAGCATCCCCATGACCACCTCCTGTCCAGTGCGATGCCCATGCTGCACCCGGGGATGGAGACAGAAAATTGCTGGTCCAAAAGGGATGTTTTCAGGAGTCACACAAGGTAGACATCCAGCCAGGCTGCCAGGGGCAAACCCAAAGCCTTGAGAAATCAGCTGGAACTTGATCTGTTTGTCCTGGCCGCTGTATAACTCAGCTCCCAGCAAGCCGCGGGCTTGTTATGCTTGTGAAGAAAAAGTAACTCCAAGCCTCGACCTGTCTGGTGAGCATCACTGCTAGTTTTAACTGGGAAGGAAAACACCGGTCCGGTGGGGTGCAGGAGGGTTATGCACTGGAAGTCAAATATTTCTCTTGATGGTTACAGTTGTGTGGAGTTAAACTGCAGAAAGCAGTTGGCAGCTTAGGGTGTTGACGAAATTGCTAGTGACAAGTCTGTACCTGAGCTGAAGGGCCACTCTGCTTTAAGACTTCAGTGCATCAGGGGAGGCCAGATGGTCCTACATGTGGTTTTTTGGAAGAAGTTTGCATCTGGTCCATCAGCGCCAGCAGGGGATCATCTTTGAAGGCTAATTTCTGCAGGCAAGTCAAAGAGGAGATTGCGGTTGTCTTGCACATCTGGCAGGCTTGATGGCTCTGTGTTGAGCTGAGATTTCATGTCTCTTTTGTTGAACAGCCTGATTTTTTTCAGGTTTCCTTACTATTACTACGTGCTGTGGGTTGGATTTTCCAACACAGCTCGTTTTCTGCACCCACCAAACTGGGGAGCTGAGCCCCTGCTGGCACAAGGTTTTTCCCCCTGCACCAGGAACTGGCATACTTTGCAGGGCAGAGTTAAAAATGCCAGATGACTCCAAAAGGCCCATGTAAATAATACCTTCTTATTCAGCCCATCCACTTCTTGGCTGCTCCCAAAGCCAGGTTTGCTGGTGCCCAGGGTAAGGAGAAGGGTTTATTCCCAGCAGCTCTGCAGAGCCCAAAGACGATAAAGAAAAGTCCAGGGTGGATTTGCAGGGCAAACAACAACCAGACAAGCAACTAGCAGAATCTTACTTTCGAACCAGTTGCGCTCAGTCAAGGGTTGTAGCTGAAGGTACTGCTCGCTGGCTTTTCCAGGAATGTTTTTAAGAAGTGGCAATTAAATGCCTGCTGCAGTGCCCCACACTATATATTTTAGAGTGCCTGGTTGGAGTCCTTGTTGACAAATGACTTGGCAACCTGAGAAAGCAAATTTCCCTCTGTCTATACTCATCCCCGAAGGGTTTCTTAAAGCATCTGCTGCTTTACCTTTCTTCTGTGCAGCAAAGCTGGCTGCTGGGGCACAGTAAGCATGGGTTGCACAGCTGAAAGCTTTTAGCGGGAGGGGAATGAAGGGAAATTCAGCCTCTAACCCTCCAGCACACCCAAATTTTTCAGTGTTGGGGCAGCTATAAATGCACTTGTGGGCTACAATTACAGGCTGAGTATTGGCTTGCAAATGAGAACAGCGAGATTTCGTATCCCCTCGTCCAAATGGCGACAACAAACAGCTTATTTTATGGGACAGGAGGGGGCTCACAGCCAGCTCCAGATGGCAGCAGCTGCTTGGTGTGCCCAGCGAGGTGGGCATCACAGCCGTGGCTCAGGCTCTCAGTAAAGACACCTGAGGAACTCTGCTCCACCACAGCTCTTGTCTCCTTGAGCCTCGTGGTGCTCAGACTCCCAGGATGAAATGCAGACTGTCCTACTTACGTATCTGTTTTTTCTTGGTGAGTTCCCACTGAAGTTATTGCAGAGGGTTAAAGAAGACCATTCCCAAAATTGCCATCTCTGGTATGGCAGGGACAGTGACACCAGAGGAGATGTGCAAGGCAAGGAGGAGTAGGTGTTCCATGGGGGTTTCTTGGAGGCACAGAATTCTTAGAGAAAGTTCTTGGAAGCCAAGGACAGATGTGCAAGACTTAACCTTCAACACGCTGAGCTGTGCCTTTAGCTGCTGCCTGGGTGTCGTCTGCTGCCCCATTTTGAGACCCTGTGTGGGTGACAGGCAGAACACGTTCCATAGCCTGGTGAATCTCTGGGCTGCAAAGTGGGGAGAGTTCTCCTCCCAAAATGTATGAGTTTTCTCAGATTCTTGAGAGGTTTCAGACTCTGTCACCCTACATTGCGGTTTCCCTAGCCAGGCTCCCACTCTGCCCACTCAGCAAGTGCAGCATGTGCTGGGCTGTTCCAGCCCAGAGATTGCATTTTGGTTATAAGGAAGATGGGCAAAACTGGGTTTCAGATAACACAGCTGTGATTTGGACACCCTTTGACTTGGGAGCTTTGAAGAACATCTGAGGCTGCCGTGCCAGACAAGCCTCGGGACTGTAACGTAGGGCAGGGACGGTTGCTGTTGCTGCTGGTTTTCACGTGACTGATGTGCATGGAAGTCCTTGTGCAGCCCTGGCTGGTACCACAGGCTGGAGATGCTGATTCCTCTGACAAACCTCACGGGAGTGGCTCATGGCAGCTGTTAGAAGGTGCTCTGCTCCAGGCAGTATCAGGCTGGATGGCAGACCCAAGGCTGAAGCTACAGCTACCACTGCTGCTACGGCCACTGCTGGTCAGCATTAACGGTCAAGCTGAGAAGCTGGCTACCAAGAAAAATCTTAAGTCCTTGCTTAGGGCCCAATTTGGGAACATATTTCTATTCCAGAGATGCACACAGCCATCTGTGTGCTTTTGGAGATCCCATAAAGCATGTAATGTCTGTTGGTATCCCTGGGAGAAGTAATTTCTGGGTCCGTGAGATACAGCAGATGGTAGAAATGCAAAAGAAACTTGTGCAAAGGGGGATGAGATTGCTGCTGTTACTCATTGGCACAGTGGGGAGCAAGCGGATGCAGGAGCAGAGCTTGCTAAAATGAAGGGTAATGCTGGCTTGGGAACCAGTATTTTTTCCATAAATGTGTTTATTCATTTTCTAAAAAAATAAGGAAATTATTCTGGGTGATGGGAGAAGTGGGAGGTTGGAGTAGTCTTCTAGCAGGAGCAAGAGAGCAGATCCCAACACTTCTAGGACGGAGCAGGGGCTGCGGCCACCTTTGCTCACAGAAAATGGACCTGCGGATGCACAAACTTCTCCATCTTGTTTCTCATGTTCTGGTAGACATTAACATCAGATACACCAAAGCATCTGTCACCCTGGGGTTCTTCAGCTCCTGGATGGCCAGTGTAATCCTTACCATATGCTAACCTCTTCTGTCTGGGCCTGGTTGGTGGCTGGATGGGTTATACCAACCCTCCTGCTTGTCCTGCAGTTCTTAGGCAGCTTCATGCCAGCTGTTTGGAGGTGGTAGGATTCAAAGGTAGGTGTCCAGCAAGCACCAGCTGGGCAGAGACAAGAAGAATTGCATGGCCCTCTTTGCTCCCATTATGCACTTGGAATGGGCACATGGGCTGTACTGGACTCCAGTTGGCCATCAGCTTTGGAGACCTACACACTTTTCCCATGGACTCCACATTGCACGTACCTTCATTGGTTTTTTTAAGACGTTCCTTTTGCTCCTTTAAAGGTTTATTTCTCCTAACACATACAATAAAAGCATGATTTGAATTAATCTCACAAAGGTGGGTTTAGGCCTACAGACCAACCTAATTTCCACTGGTGTGAATCCAAAAATAAATTTCATGCCTGTGTTTTGGTTATGCTAAGTTTTGTCTGTTGTAAATGAGATCAGAGTTTGGCCTCGGTGTTACTGCCATGACCCGAGCCTGCACATCCCGCACTGATGGGATTTTAATTTTTTTTCTTGTTTTTCTTTTCAGTCGTTGCAAGCAGCCATCACATGGGAAGAAGTTTGGACATGGAGATAAGGACTTCTGGTGCTCTTGCGGACAGCGTGGAGCTGGTGACACCACTGGCCAGGAGCAGGGAGCAGGCATCACTGCCTGGCAGGCACAGTGCAGTGCCCGCAGCGAGTAGAGTCACAGGGCATGTTGGTCCCCCCGCCGGCGGTGGGGATATCACCCTGCTGGGAGGAGAACCCCCAGACACACCATCTGCTGGGACAGCAACCCACCCACCCACAGCTATCCTCCCGGTGAGTTTTATCAAAGCAAGACTCCCTCTTTGCCTTACCCAGCCCATGGACTGAGAGTAGTTGATGGGTTAGGAAGTATTCCCACCTCGCTGCTAGAAATTAAGATTTTTGGAAGGAATCCAATGCCAAGAAAGCTTGTTTGGGTTTGTTTTTTTTTAATGTTACAATGAAAATGATTCTCAGGAGCTGCTGATGTCGTTATTCACCACCCAGCAGCACCCTAGAGACTCCTACCCATCCATGGAGCTCAAAGGCTGCACTCAGAGTGGAGACCTCCAGCATCCCCTGGGAGGAGTTGAACCCCACCGCTAACCCAGCCTAAATTATGAGTGCCCGAGTTAAAAATATCTGACCAGCTGTATCATGATTTGTAGCTGAGGTCCTCACGAGGAGGTCATGCAAATGAACGCTTACCTTTGGGCGTGTTCATAATCTTCACCACATTTGGTGGGACTGTGGTCATGAGTAAACCAATGTATGTTTTTAAGTGTGCACTAAATCAAAGCCTGTTTTCCTCAGCAGCAGGACAAGGCTGTGCTGATTGTCCTGTCCCCATTTCAGTTTTTTTTTTTCTTACTTCCTCAGATGAAATAAAGTGTCTTGCTGAAATACAAGCGTAGAGGTTTTCTTTATTTTTTAAATTCCTCTAATTTTTTTCCTGCTTAGGGACTAGAGTATGGAGCTAGCATGCCCAGGCTGCCAGCTACTCGCTGTCCTGGCATAAGCTTCTTATTGCCTTGTGCTTCTTTAATGTTTTAAAAAAAAAGTATCTGTGTTTCTCTTGTCATGTGCAAATGAAGGCAAATTTTGAAGTACCAATAATTTTTGGCGACAGAAACCCTCCATCCTCTGCAGTCCCTCTTGCAGTGTGCTCCATCTTAAATAGAGGAAACACAGGGGATGCAGCTGTGACCCTGTCTGCTGCGTGTGGTAGGGCTGGGTACCACTGCAGATGATGCTGCTGCCACCTCAGCTGAGTCACTTGAATGTGTCCAGGGAGAACATGACCCTCTCTGTGTTGCTTTCCAGCCGCTGGAAACCATCACCATGCTGCGGACAGCCGGGAGAGAGTCAAGAGGGCTCTGGCTTCTCCTGGCACCCCTGCAGCTGCCGAGAGGACACCCTCAGTTTTGGCAGCCGTCAGCACGGGTTTGGCCAAGAGGAGGCTGGGTGGGCGCCGTGGGGCCTGGGACATGGCAGGGTTTGACAACGCAACGAGGATGGTGCTGCTGCCTTCATCTGCAGAGACTCGTCACCCGGGTGAGCCATCACAGTTCAACCTGGGGACAAGGAGGGTGCTCTTGCCCAGGAAAAAACTGGACGTTGGTTGTATTGCTAGAGCTTTGTGTGCTGGATCCGGCCCTCCCTCCTCACCATGTGCCCAGGGCAGTTTTACTGGCCTGCCTCATGCACTAAGGTGGAGAGAAGGATCTATGCAGCTTCTGGCATTGAACATTACTAATTACTCAGCACAGCTCCCAAACATAAAGTTGCTGAGTACCAGCAAGGGAGACCATGGGCTCCTGGGGGAAGGTGGAAGGTGACAGTGGAGGATGTTGGGTGGGCAGCTCAGCCTGGCTCTGTGCTCTTATTTGCTTTCCCCCATTGCCTTGCAGGAACCAGTGGGCCATCTCAACCAGTGAGCGGCTGGGTGGGCACAGAGCCGCCTGGCAGCCCTCCCACAGGCACTGCAGCCACTTCATCCAGCCCCTCGGGTAGCAGTGGGGAGATGCTGTGGCCCCTCCCCAGCACCCCCCTTCCTGAGTCTCTGGGACAGCAACAATCCTCCCCCCGAGCTTCCAGTACCCAGACTGGTGCCAACCGTGTCGTGCTACACCCCAGGGGTGTCACAGGGGACTCCAGAAGCCCTTTGCTCACAGCGTCGCCTGCCATGGACAGTGCTTTTGGAGGTGAGCTTTGCTGGCCCACAAATATGGTTTATAGCTTTAAAAAGCTTTTATATAGCTTTTGCTCTCTTGAAACAGAGAAAGTGCTGTGTTTTGCATAGGCTCTGTTTGCTATTATTCGGGTGGTTAGCTGAAATTCCTTGCTGAAAGAAGGAAAAAGCAATGGAAAAAATCACTTGGTCCCAAAGTCCCAACATTTTCCACTTCAGGGAAAAAAAAACCAAAAACATCTTTGGACTTATCACTGTATTTTCTGCAGGGCGGGCATCTGCAACGACAAAATATCTCAGCTGGTTCAGTGCCAGCTGCAGAGCAAGGGTGAGGTCCCAGCCCCAGCTGAGCTGTATGTCCCACCTGAGGTGGGGTGTGAAGTTGGTTACCCACGCTCACGGCCACACTGGGTGGGTTTGCTCTTGGCTAGACAGGGTGAGATGCCTGTGCTCCAGCAACCTGTGCAAGACAACAAAACTGAGATCCCTAGGCTCCACGGCTACCCCTCCTTTGCTTTGCAAGCAGCTAATTTCTGGAGCTCTCTGAAAGGGACACTTTGCCCTCCTCCACACGAACTTACTGAAAACCACGGTGTTGCTGAGTGTTGGGCCCAAGGCTTGCCAGGAGCAAACACATCTCCAGGGTTCTCGCACTGACATGTTCCTTCCTTCTGTCACAGCAGAAGTTTCTGGGAGCAGCACTGGGGCTGCAGAAAACTTGAGATCCGGGTTTTCCTCCTCGGTGACCCTGGCGCAGAGACATTTGGCCAGGCCCTCCACGGAGCACCAGCTCACCCCTTCTCACCCGGCTTCAGAAAGCACTGCCACGGGTGAGCTCGGTTAGCTGATGGCTTGTTGTTTTACCCTATTTTGTGCTTCCTTAAGCCTTTTTCCCTGTGTCTTGTTAAACCCTGGGATGTGTAGTGAGCTGTAGGCTCCTACGGGAAGGACACGTCCTCAGCTTTCCCCAACTTGCTATTTGATGCTCCGTTCAAGCTACAAAAAAATACTAAGGGAGCCTGGGCCGATTTCCACCAGTCTTAGAGCAAAGGTGGGATTCAAAAGGCAAGTCTCTGCAGTCCGTGTCCCAGGGGGTTTCCTGCTGGCTGAGCCACCCCGGCTCTCGTGAAGCCGTGCTGTGCTGGCAGCCAGCCCTGGGTTTTGTGCAAGGTCTTCCTGCAGTGAGGGGATTCATGCCTTTCCAAAAGAGCACTTTGTCCAGATTGAAAACTTCCTATGCTTAATATCCGTATGTGCGCTGTAAGCATCTGGGAAGAAAACGGATCCATCTGTTTATAATTTCATACATATAAAACCAGGTTGTTTTGTTGTTTTTTTTATTGTGCTGTAGCCATTGGAAGCGGCTACCAGCCATCCAACGTCTCAGCTGTGGAGAGGAGAGTTTCGTATTTCCCCACCGCCGGCACTTCTGCTTCCACAACAGCCACCAAGGGTGGAGCGAGGATGTTGAGGTCTCTGCCAGCCAGCACCAGGCTGGCCAATCCAGGAGAGATTTCCACCACTGGTACTGAAGTCGCCGGCTCCTCAGACCAGACCCGGTCCCCTGGGATGTCTCTGGGAGCCCAAGGTGGTGGTGGCAGAAGTACCACGGACCTGTTGCTCACAAACTCGCTGTCTGCTTCGGAAAGCGCTTCCGCGAGTGAGTTTTGATAGCTAGCTGTATAACTCAGAACATTATTTAAAGAGTCTTTATAAACAAAAAAATACATCCTTTTTTATTTTAAAGAAAGGAGGAATAATATTGTATTTGGCACATTCTGTACATTTAAAAACATTTCACAGAAATGAAAGTATGGATAAATATTATTCTTGTTAAAAGAGGAGGATAGATTTTCCTTGAAAACTTTCAGTTGAATTTTGCAAGCAATAATTTCAGGAGTCCCTGTATAGAGACCACTTTTTTCCTCTGTCTTAATGATTTCCCAGTATTAAATATTTCCGTATTGAATATTCACACATATGTTGTCTACATCTACTGATCGTGGGATGAAACCTACCCAGCTGTTTTCATTTACATGTAGGCAGTTTTTATATTTCTTTCCTCTGTTTTTTTTTTTTTTGTTCTCCCCAGCCTTTAGCGGCAATTACGTACCCAAGAGCACCCCAGCTGCAGAAGAGGTGATGCTGCACTCGGATACCCGTGGTGCTGACATGCCCAGTGTGGCAGCGGGGCCAGCGGGGTCCCAAACAAATGGCCATGCAGCTGGGGTCACGAGGGGCTCTGCCACCAGCACCAGCCCCACCAGCTCTTTGAGGGGGACCTACTCCTCCACGAGGACTGGAACGCAACATCTTAATAGCTCACGGGAAGCCACTGATCTCCCAGCGCCTCCCGGGGATCCTGTGCTCACAAGCTCCCTCTATGCCTCCCAAAGTACTTTCAGAGGTAAATTTGTTTGTCTGAAAGTTGGCTGCTTTGGGGCTGGACAAGATTTCGCATCCCCATGCTGTTTTTCTTTAGATATGAACATTTTTATTACTGCCTGCATCAGGCTGGCAGCAGGACTGGTGGGAAGGGTGGGAGTGGGTCTTGGCTTTTGGGTGAAGAAGTGAAAAACATTGATGTCCTCATTGCAAATGAAACTCAAGTGCTGGGGAAAGCAGCCATCAGTTAGAAGTACGTGCATGCTCTTTTTCCCTTCTGGAGACACTTGTGCTGGGGATTTGTAGCTGTCACCTGGTGCTGTGTCTGCCATGCAGGCTGGTCTGTAGGAGAGGTGGCGTTTTGGGAGTCCCTGCCACCACAACACTGCTGATCGGCCACATGCCCTTGTAGTGGCCCCAGGTGAGCTCTGCTCCACCTCTCCTATAGGGACAGACTGAGAAAGGTGGGGATGTTCAGGCTGCAGAAAAGAAGGCTCCGGGGAGACCTTATAATGGCCTTCCAGTATCTGAAGGGAGCCTACAGGAGAGATGGGGGGGGACTCTTTGTCAGGGAGTGTAGTGATAAGATAAGCAGTAATGGTTTTAAATTGAAAGAGGGAAGGAGATTTAGATTAGATATTAGGAAGAAATTATTTCCTATGAGGGTGGTGAGACACTGGAACAGGTTGCCCAGAGAACTTGTGGATGCCCCATCCCTGGAAGTGTTTAAGGCCAGGCTGGATGGGGCTTTGAGCAACCTGGTCTGGTGGGAGGTGTCCCTGCCCATGGCAGGGGGGTTGGAACTTGATGATCTAAGATTTCTTCTATCCTAAATCATTTTATGATTCTACAATTTACCATTAATTCACAGTTAAGCCCATTGCTCTGCATGTTGTAGTCTAGCTTCTGCTGAGCTGGTGAGATATTGATATCCCCAGTGCTGCAGTTTGGGGGAGTCCTGGGGCAGCGGTGCCTGCTAAATGAGGAGTAAACCAGGCTGGGTTGAATGCCAGGCTGGGGTGCTGCTGTGAGCATCTTATGGACGAGGCTGTGTCCAGCCATGCATATCCCAGGGTGCCTGGTGCTGTGGGGGGCTTGGCCCCATGGCTGTGCCATCACTCAAGCACTGAGACAGCAACTTGGTTCTCTGGACCATCATCACCAGAAAACCTAAACCAAGCCTTTTTTAACTCATCCTCTAGATTTGCTTTGAAGTTAAAGGTATGTAGTACTGATTTAAACAGGCACAGAGGCACCTAAATGCATAAATGGGGTATTGTGCACAGCCTGCGTTAGCAAACATGGTTTTAAGTTGAGATTTTCATGGCTTTTTGTTATCCACGTGTGCTTGAATGTGAGGGATTGACCTCTTCCCAGAACAGTGCCGTCTCCAGGTTGAGAACTATTCAGTTTCTCAACAAACAGTACAGAAGTGTATACTGTACAAACAGAATCCCTCAAATGTATAGCTCTATATGCATAAATCAAACCTGATTTTATTGTATCTTAGGTGTCAGAAGCAGCCACCGACCAGTTAACAGCCCAACGACAGAGGAAAAAAACCTTCCTTCCTCTCCCACCAGTGCTTTCATTTCAGCCATGGTCACCAGCAGCGGCGGGAGACTCTTGAAGTCTGCCACAAGCAGCCGATGGGAAGCAGAAGACTCTACACCCAGTAATGGCATATACAGGACCTTGGGCATGATCCAGTCCTCATCTGCATCTTCTGTGAAAGAGACCTATGGAGTTCATAGGTCCAGAGAAACCACAGGTTTCACTGAGCGGGTGGCAGATCCTTTACTAACAGGCTCTCACTCTCCTTCAGAAGGTCCTTTCCCAGGTGAGCTCGAGATAGAAGTGAAATACCATTTTTTCTTGTAAGTAAGAGGATTGTTACTGTATCCTATACTTGGCTGATTCTTTCCTGCTACATGGAATATGTAGTTTGGAAGATGCAGTGTGATTTTGTGTCTGAAATATTTCAGCTCTTGCTTGACCAAAAAATGTGGTTTGGGTTTTTGACAGAAAGGGCACGTGTGGAAAGTTTCATTATGCCAAGAAAAATAATTAACTTTCAAATCACAATTCTTTTTTTACTATCTCCAGTTGTTATCTCAATTTTATAGGCAAGGGAACTCAGCAAGCAAGGATTAGATCATGCCCCTGCAGAACCAGGGACTCCAGTTCCTGCCCTCTGTCCTACCCCTTGGACCATGCTGCTTCCCAGCAACTGAACCAGTTCAACAAATTTAAAGGAACTTTGAATGTGGTTTCTGAGGTCCTTCATGCTGCTGTTTGATCCTAGACCCCACTGCAGTGCTGAAGGGGTCTGATCCTCCTGATCCCACTTCTTCAGACTGGTTCTCCAAGACCTTCACACCGTTCAGCATTGTGCCTTGTCTGAACTGGTTTCCAGGCTTTTCTGGGTTGTTAGGGTATTTGTTTGTTCTGGCAGTGTGGAATGCACTCAGGCACTTAACGGTAAAATCAAGTGCACAGCATAACAGTTCAACACTTTTTATATAACAGCACTTTTCTCAGCATCAATCCACATTTTTTAGGAGGCGGTTCTCTGTAAGGAGGTTGTCACATCTTTGGAAATGTCCTGTTTTCCCTGGATTGACATCTCTTATTTTCTACATGTGCTGCCTCTGGGTGTTACTGGAAGAAAGCTTGTTTATTTATAGTTTCATGTTTGTAAAAATGTAAATTGTTTCTCTCCTACATCTTAGGTACTAGAGGAAGCCATGTGTCATTCAGCATCTTGTCAGCTGACAGAAGAACCGATTTCCCTACCACCAGCACCTCGGTTTCCACAACAGCCACGAAAGGTGGAGGGAGGACATTAAGGTCTCTGCCAGCCAGCACCAAGCTGGCCCAAACAACAGAGATTTCCACCACTGGTACCAAAACCATCAGCTCTCCAGACCATACCCAATCCTCTTTGGGAGCCCAGGGTGGTGATGGCAGAGTTGCCACCGTGTCATCCACAGACCTGTTGCTCACAGGCTCGCCACCTGCTTCAGAAAGCACTTTCCCAGGTGAGGTCCGACGGTCCCCGTGGGACTTCTTTCCATAGACTTCAAACATCTGCTCTGTATTGAGGAGTGAGGGCATGCTAGAAGGTGCCAGACAATGGCTTTGGGCATTATGGAAGAAAATTTCAACTTCCAGAGAAGAATGCATGAGCTTTTTTCTGGATTTAGTCACCAGAAAAACCCAGCCTTACTTGCAAGAGCAGTCTGGCTGCGAGGTTTGGTGTGTCTTCTGAGACAGCACAATTTGAAGACCACCCCGTTGGCTGTGCTTATACGAGCAGGAGGCGACACCACTCATTCCTGACTCCCCTCCTGCCCAGGGATGCTGATGCAGTTTTTACTGACCCCATACAAGCCTGCCATGCTTCGTACCAGGGAGTTAGGTGCCGCTGTAACCCTGCCTCGCTCACCGCGGGCACGGTGGTGCTGGTGCGGGCACACAGTGCCCGTGGCCAGCCTGTGGCACCGAGAGTGGTGCCGAAGGGAAGCATACCGACAGCGCTCCCAGGACTTGTTCCTAGTGCCCTCTTCAGGGTGTCTTCCCGCAAGCAGCACTGCCTTGCACAGGAAAGGCTTGTGTCTTCAGGGTTTTCTCCAGGTTTGGACCTTCTGCCGTGTTATGTCTGGGCCATCAGCCTACAGGTGGTGATGAAAGAGAGCTCATGCATGTGTTTATTAATTAATATCTATAAATCCCTTTTTGTTTTGCCTTTTCTTAGCAGAAGGGACCTCGGCCACAGGAGGACATCTGCTCAGTGCTCATCTCACCAGTACTCCCAGCTCAGTGACAGCCACCAGCAGTGGAAAGAGCACAGAGCCTGTGTCAGACACTCGTGCAGCATCCTCTGTGGCAGGGAGCTCCACTCCCATTCCACCCCATACCAGCTCCTTGGACATGGTCCTTCTGCTGTCTGCATCATCAGCAGAGCCTGGGAGGCAGAGCAATGTTTCACAGAATGGTGCTGGACCCAGTGAGCTTCCAACAAAGCCACTGCCTGCGTTTTCTCCTGGCATTTCAATGTCTTTGCCTTCACCAAGTGCTTCAGGTGGGTCTTGTGGTTTCCTGGTTTGCCGGGGGGTGTACCCCTCCTCCTTACCCCCTCCTGAGCTCCCACCCTCCCTTTTCCAGCTTTGAATCAGATTTGCCTTTTTAGCAAATTGGGTTTATAGTGAAGGGCATCTGAGCACTACACAGCTGGCAAGTTATGTGTCTCACTGTCTGGGGACAGTGCTGCTTGTGTCAGGAACAGAATGGCCAGGCAGTTCTGGGCCACATGTGCCCATGTGCAATGGAGCTTTGACCTCAGCTCTCAAACCAAGGGAGCCTGGCATGAGATGTGGTGAGGGATCAGTAGACCCTTCCTTATATCCCAGCTATTGCGTGTTGCAGGCTCAGCTCTGCTTCCAGGGTTCCACCAGAGCTGGTTTGAAATGTACTGACCCTTCCAAGGGAAATTTCTGCATGATGTCTGATACCAGGTCCTATCTTCCTGCCACTGCTCTTCTTCAGAAACACCATGCACCCCAATCTGTTTTATTTTTCTGGTGGAAAGGAGACAAGTACAGTTCGCCTGGGAACCCTGCTTGGCAAATAAGTGATGTTGGTGAATCTGAATTGAAATTCAGATTTTAGTCACTGTAAAGGCCTCAAAAGTATTAGTAATATGCAAAATATGTATTTTTATATATCTCTACTTTGCAATTCCAGAGAGAGGAAAAGTTTCTGGTGTTCCTACTGAGACCATGTACATCTCAACCGCACTCTCCAGCCATGGGGAGGGAACATCTCAGGCTGCAGCTAACCACAGCACATGGAGCATGCCAGCAGCAGACCCCACATCTCACACAGACACTGCTGGGGAGCCCCACACCAGCCCCCTCCCATCCTCCACAGAATGGCCTGGAGCAGGACATGTCTCATCTGGGCGAGCAGGGTACCCAGAGACCAAGGTCACCCTTTCGTCCAGGGTCTCCACCTATTTCTCAGCTGCCGATGAACCTTCAAGTGAGTTTTTGTGAACTCTGGGATGGTGTTTGAATTAGGGAAAAACCCACTACCTCTCCCTCCTCCTCTTCTATGGGGTTGATACGACCACCAACGCGTGTCAGAGCTGTTGTGAGTGTCATAGGCAGAAGTTATAAGCAGTAATGATTCTACTGCATGGCATTGTATACCTGCAGCTGTTGGTCTTTAACAAAAATGTCTCAGAAATGAGAAGTCTAGCTTCTTGCTTTAGGACATATCTACTGGCCGCCTGGGTTGAGGCGGTAGTTATAGATAATAAAAAGATGCCATTATGACTCTAATGGTATTGATTGCCCCTCTGCATTTGGACACTGTTTCTTTGGAGGACATTTTGTGAAATCCACATTTAGGGTGATAGATATGTAAGATTTAATTAGTGATAATATGTGCAATTTTATTAAACTGCATTTCAAAACAGAATTTTTGTAGAAACCACAAGTACTCTATTACCTGAGATGATAAAATCAGATTCCTGCTTCTTGATCCCGTTCCAGCCGTGGGCAGCAGCCATCGCTCACTGAGCAGCTCAAGCCCCAAGGAGAGGCTGTCCAGCCCCATCACTGATCCCACGTACAGTTCATCCACATCTGCTGGTGATGGAGAGAGTTTGCTGCACTCGGTGACAGAGGGGGAGCTGGCTGGTGGCACAGAGAGCTCTGCTTCCTACGCCGAAACTGCCAGCTCTCCAGGGCTGGCTCAGCAGACGGCGGTGGAGCAGAGCAGGATGGCCAATGCCTCAGCTGGCAGCGGGGGCTTCTCAGACCTTGCAACGGAGACGCTCTTTGCACGTTCTTCCAAGATGCCCACTTACTCTTCTCTCCAAAATGACCTCACAAGTAAGTTAGTGTCTCCTGGTGGGGAAGTTCACATTGTCATGCCTTTACCTGCATTGCCTACAGAGTTTTCATTCATTGGTACATGCTGTGCCACCTGATGTTTTCATCCAGGGGCTCAAAGCCAGACCCTACCTGGCTGGGGAATCATTCCAGAAGTGGAACCGTGAGCCTGAGCAGGGAAACTCTCCTGTTTTGGTGGCTGCATTGTTTTTTTGATTTCTTGTGGGTGATGCTTTTAAAACTGTTTCATGCTGACCTAAGTAATTTGTAGAATTAAATCAAAATGTTCATTACCTTTCTTTTTTATTATTTTAAAGATTGCTGAATAAATTCAGCATATACATCCTGAAATTCATATTATAAGATTGACTGCACCTTTTATGCTAAATAATTGACATTTTTTTTGCAGACTGATGCGCTACTCATTTAGGATTTCCTGACTGCCAGGAGTTCTACCTATGAGTTTATGATAAGCTGAAAATTAACATATTATAATAATTTCATCCCGCGGAGGCATGAAGTTCACTGTGTTTAAAAACAAACTGACTGAAGAAGATAGATATTCTTTAGTTCAGAATGGAGGACATGAGTTTTATAAATTATGAGTGATAAAGGGAACAGATGGGTTTTCCTGTTTAGCTTGCCGCCAAACAGCATGGAAAGATAAGCACTCAATCACCTTAGAAAAGCCATACTGGGAGGAGAGTGTTTTAGAAGCCTACATCTTTCACAGGGGCCTTGTTTCTGTCTGAGATTACAATTTTAGAATTAAGGAGAGCTGAAAACTCCTAATTTGGCACCCATGCTTGGATGGTGTTCTAAATTTGTAGAAGAGCATGGGCCAGTTCACAGACAAGAACATTTTATGTATTTAGCAAGTGATTTTAATATAACATCAAAATACTTCAATATTACTCTGTCTTTCTAATATATTTTGTCCTTTTACTGTAGGCTTTTCAAGCAGCCGCCAGCCAGCCAGTAGCATTGAAGCTGAGAAACGGACCTCGGTTTCTCATACGGATGGCATGTACATTTCAACCACATATACCAGAGGAGGAGAAAGGACCCTCCTGTCCATCTCAAATAGCAGCAGCACCTCTGCCGACTCCTCAGAAAGTTCCACCTTTTTTTCTGAGTTTTCCAATCCTTCTGATTCATCAAGGTCTTCTGTTGCACAGGACAGGAGGAGCAACGTATCCAGTGATGGTGGTTTTGTTGAACCATCTACAGAGCCATTGCTGGTACACTCGTCCAAACCGTTGACTTCTACTTCTCCAGGCAGTGTACAAAATACAACTCTCTTCAACACTGACTCTGAGTTATTGACCACTGGCAGATCGTCTCTGTCTTCATCAGCATTTCCAGCCTCTTCCGCAGTGTCATCACTGCATCACTCACTGTCATCAACACCACCACCAACTTATTTATTTACATCATCTGAGTCATCTGAACCACCCTCATCCTCTCTGATGGCATCTTCAACCCCTCTGCAGGCTTTGTCATCCTCCTTGCCCAGTTCCTCATTGCTTCCCCCGTCCTACTCATTAGCGTCTTTATTGCCTCTGTTCTCGTCACCATCATCCATCTCTCAATCCAATGACAGTGGTCAATCAAGCACCTCTGAAGCTACTACTGTGGTCAGGCAGGTGCCTTCCACAGCAGCTATGGCTGAGACTTTTCCCAGAGGGACCAACAAGCACAATGTCACACACCAGCCCCAAAACAGCACCACCTTCACCTCCACCAGGTCTCCTCTCCCCACTGCGCCCATGGAGCAGCTTGGTGGACACATCGTATCTGTGTCCATTCCCACAACAGTTATGGAGATCACCTCACCAAGAGCCACCACCATCCAGGGAGGCAGCTTTCGGACAGCAACACCACTGCCCACCACAGCTGGTGATGCCCCATGGTCTGGGCCGACAGATGCACCCCTTAGTCCCTCACCAGGTGCAACAAACCACAGCGTCATCATCCCTGCAGTGACACTGACAACTGTTAAACCTCCTGTGCTGACAACACCAGCTGGTCACCCAGGTGATGTTAGCACCACGAAAACCCACAGACCTCAAACACCCACTGCCACCAAGCACATGTATACCACTGGTGAAAGCACAGAAGCTGTGGATCCTACCACTGCAAGGCCTGGTAAAGTCACTGAAGAAAACATCCCTGTTACGAGTCCTTCTGAAGCCCCTCCAACCAGCAAGACCACTGTGAGCATCACAACTACTTTGGCTGCTACCAAACCAACCACTGTTCCACCATCAAGTAGCACTACTGGGTTGAGGACAACATCTCCAGCAACAGGTAATACATCTAATGGCACTCATCAGTGGTAAGGCTAGGGTTGAGGGGGCCAGTAATGCCTGGGTCCTCAAAGGCTTATGTGTGTATGTATGACAAGTCTGTTGCCAGCAGGGTTTGAGGATAAGAACTCAGTCTCTGTGTTCGGTATTGTTAAGCTACGTGTTTAGCGATCAAGCTGAACTGCTGGAAAAAGGTGAGCATTTTGGTGAACATTTCTGATAGAAACATTAGCCTGAAAATTGAGAATTTCAAGAAAATAAAGCCGACGGGCCTTCCAGCTATATTTGTTGATTAGTCAGCAATATTGATCAATACCAATCAATGTCCATCTTATTAATGAGAAAAGGTGGTTGTCCAGAACTTGGTATTTGTGTTGGAATGTCTATTATTACAACCTGTGGTTTTTTCTTCCCCACCCCACTTAGATAATCTGCTACTCAAGGTCCTGTTGCTTCTGCTGGTAGCCTATGTACTGTAGTCTTGCTCGGTGCATTGTTACCATCATTTATTACCGCTGCCAGGCTCCTTATCTTCTCAAGTAAATATATTCAGCACTTTTATATGAATGGAAATCGATTCTGTGTTTACAGTTCAGGAGCTTGGCCCTCATGCCACTGTAGGATATTGTGTATGCTAATTGCATTAATCACAATGAAATACTGGCAATAGTATATATTCCATCCAATAATTAAATATTTAAAGGTTATTTCTCAGGCTGATTGGTTTTAATTATAGCTATGGCTTCATTTAGGGGAATGGATTTTTTTTTTAATCTAAAACTAATGTAGTGTATCCTTTTTACCAGCTGGTTCACACTTTAGCCATGTCATTCTTTCCTTTAAATACCAAGTTTTGCCATTTACCAGAATGAAAAAGCTCCTTCTGCTGCCTGAGACGTGGTGCTTTGTATGTTGGCACTTTCTGCTGTGGGAGAAGCAGCTGCCATGGTCCCCACTGCACAAAGCACAAACTAAAGGATGGCAAAGCGAAAGCCAATTATTTAAAATGCACCCACTCATTTCTGGCTGCTTGGATCAGAGATACCAAATCTCCTTCTCAATGATGCTGAGGTGGTCGTGCCAGGCTAGCTGAGATATGGAAATTGTGTCAAATGATGTGTTCCAGGTCAACTTGGGACTGTCTGGTCTGCTGAGCCTGCATGATGCCCCGGGGCATCGCCGTGCTGTCAGAAATACACACACAGGTTTGACTTGTGCTTTTGTGCTTAGACCACGAAGTCCATCCTTCCTGCTTCTGCTGCAGTGCTCGGCAGCATCTGCAGAATAGGTACGAGCAGTGGGTAAACTAAGCACATCTTCTAGCACCTTTTTGCTGACAGATCTGCAGTCCTGCCTATAGTCTGCCTTTACATGGCAACTTTGTGGGTTGCATTTGTGCTTGTGTGAATCGCACACACAGCAAGAAGGAGCATTTTTGATGAGGAAGTGTTTTTTTTTTAAAAGGAGGTATTGGAATATCTTCTCCAGAACTTGTAGCTTGAGCTGTCTAATCTATGAAACACCTGAGACTACCATCATTAAACTCCCAAAACAACATATTTCACAGTTGATGTCTGCTCCCCAAGCCCTTGCTCACCCCGTGGGACGTGCATTATGAGTGGTGGCACAGGCAGCTAGTACTGCTGTGAACATTCTCAGCCTGGCACAGAGCAGGCTGCAACGCCGGTAAAGGAGGTGACAACAGCTGAGAATGCCTTCCCTATTGCTGAGTGATATACAGACTGCATCAGTGTTCAAGCACTAGCTTCTGTTCATGGAAACAGGGCTTGGATGAAAAGGGCAGGACTTTGATGAAGGAGCCCATGTTCCTGTGTCTAGGTCTGGCTGCCAAGGTCCCATCTTTGGTCTCTCCATCTGTAACTGTAGGGTTGTTTGTCTTTAGAAAGGGATCTGCAGATTAGCAGTGCTGTAGACAAGCTGGGAGTTAACATGGATCAACACTGCATCCCAAGAGCTTTCGAATTAATATTCAAGAGAACGTGGTTTATATTTATCCTTTCAACTCCAACAGAATAATTTAGAAGTGGATAAATAGTATGTGCAAATGATGCAGCAAAGCATCTGGTAGTGCTGAGGGGGGTCACAGAAAAGGAGCCAAGTTAATCTTTTTTAGCCCAACAGTTGATGATTTTTGTGATTCTCTAACTATAGGCTGTTTTTTGTTTTTTTTTTTTCTCCTTTTATAGATGTGGATAAATGTCTTTCCAACCCTTGTCCTGCACTGGCCACCTGCAACAGCACCCGTGGCTCCTACATCTGTCAGTGTCCTCTTGGATATGAGCTGGAAAAAGGAAAGTGCAATTTAGGTAAGAAAACAAAAGTGAAAAGCCAGGGGAGAAAAAGATGGAAATAATTATCTGTAGTCTTCTAAAAGAAATTAACCTGGGCTCAGACTAGTTCAGGAACTCAGTGTTCCTCCCAGCCATCACTTTTAACAAGAGCCTTTTAGCTTTTATGCAAGTGCAGTGTCTAAAGCCCGTTGTGTTGGGGTGCCCTGGGGAACACGTGCAGCGATAGCTGAAGGTTTCTTAAAAAGCACAGCAACAGACTTGTTAGTGAGGACAGAGGTGCCCCTTCTGTTCCTCAGGTGTTTTACAACCCCCAAAAAGCATTCGGCAGCAGCTTATCGTAACTCCCAGCCCTGCAAACCCGGGAGACAGCGCTTGGCCTGGGAGAAGTGAGTGGGGGTATTGTCTAACCTGGCTTCAGTGGGATCGGCCATGTGCAGAAAACCAAGCAGCCGTGAAAGTCTTTGCAAGATCAAGGTCTTGTTTCATACCTTTAGCGTTTTTCATGCAGCACGGTTATTAGTTGGAACTCAGGTTCTGACCCCTTCCTTTCTATTAGAGGACTCTCGATCTCAAGGATTTACAGTGTCCCATTGTAAAGGGGAATTTGTTTTGCTAGAGTTTCTTCTGAGCCTTAATCAGCGAGGATTAGAGGCATGGAAATTTTGCTAGGGAAACATGGGTGATGTGTCCCTGAAGGCTGTTTTGAAACGTTTCTTCGAGCTGGAATGTGTCAGCTTCTAATTTAGAGAGTTGTTTTGATTATGCCTTGAACTGGGACATGGGCAGATTATGTAAATACTGAGAAGGTGATTATTTTTACCTGGAGTTGTTATATTAGAGCTGTCTGATATAAAATTTATGATGAAGATAGGCTCTGTGGATGGGAAAAAATGGTAAAGAATTAAAGTCTTTATAATGTTATCTGTGATCTTATTTGTTTTTCTGGTGGAACATAAAACTAGAGCTCTGAGTTCTCATTTCCACCGAGTATCTCATGACACTTAATACAAGATTTAGGGATATTATCTCTCTGAGTCTGGATGACTTGGATTATTGCATTCTGCTGCCATGAATCAAATATAAATCTAAGCATGGAAAAATGCATCTTTTGGACCTCTTTTCAAATGTCAGTGCTCATTCTGTCCAACAATTTGAAAAATGAAAATGTCCTTTCTACAGTGCTTTATTTTGACCTGCTGATTTGCTTTCCTTCCATTAGAGGGAGGGTTAGGAGATTTGGCAGGTTTATCCCAAATTATTATAAATACCTTTGGTACCTGAAACTATTGTGTTAATAAACTTACCCAGCTCTTTCTGTGTTCAGGGGTCTTTTTAAATTAGTCTGTGTTTCTGTAGGAAATGCATGAACTCTGTGGTGAAATGCTGGTGGTTCAGTAGCATCAAGCTCTGGAATTTGACAGGGGCTGTGGGAACATTGCAAAAAAAAAATCCCAAGGCTAGGACTTAGCTTTACTGGGGCAGTGAATCACAGATTTGAGTTCTCTGTCTGCTGCATTGAAGGGCAGAAAACAGATGAAACTGTGTATACACATGGCATGGAGACACATTCCAACTGACTTGTCTTATTCTTCTTTTTAGTAAGAATATTCATTGGCCAGGTCCCCCTGAGACTTAATATTACTCATGGGAAGTACACAGAGCTCCCCCATGTCGAGGATGAAATCCTGTCGATGGTGAGTGTTGTTGCCAGGACTTCAGCAATGATGATGGGGCATGTCCCCTTTGCTCCTCTTATGGTTGTTGTGGGAAGACACAGGACTTTGTAATGTGGATTTAGCCTTTATAATCATTGAACAATCCTGGTGCGGTGCAAGTAGGACTGGTGAGATGTATGCTTTTAAATCCCAGCACGCTTTTCTCCCCTGCCCTACCTAGGCTGTCAAGACAGCAGCAGAAAGATACAGCTTCTATGGGGCTTAAGACAGCATACCCTTCTCATGAAGTGGTATGGTTGGGTTCACACTTCTCTAGCCACCATCCTTTCCTAGTGTCTTCTGGCTGTATTGTCTTTTCCAGACCTCAAAAAAAGCATAAGTGCTCCTCCAAGGTCAAACATTATAACAGTAACTCTGAGCTTCTTTGTTCGGCTGTGAATTTCACCGGTGCTGGGGCAGGTTGGGCTGCAGCTTGTGCCACCTTGCTCTCAGCCAAACCCCATGGGATGAAGCACAGCAGCAGCACCCACCCAAATGCACCTTCCCCTTAGTGGAATTTCCCAGCCACTCTATTGCATGTCCCTTGATCTGTTCAGAGCAAGCCCTAGACAAGCTGGTGGCTTCCCAATACTTTCTGCTTTCAGATGCTCCAAAAAGACCCCTGGGGACAGATATGTCTCTGTGTGTTATTTAGCCAGATCATAGCATGCATGAGTTCATCCTGTTAGCAGTTTCTGGGCTGGCTGTAGTTCATCCCAACTATTTTTGGAATAGGTGATTTGGAGGTGCCACCAAAGGAGGTGGGAGCTGGGCTGAGTCATCGTGATGCTGCCTGCACAGCTTGTGCCTAGGGATCCAGGAAGAGGGAGGCTCCTTGGAAGATGAGCAGTCTCCGAGGGTGCCCCTTTTAGCTTGGCCTCACCCGGGGCTCTCCTGGCTTTTGGCTTGTCCTCTATATTGGCAGTTATTGTACAGTGGGACCCCAGGCAGGTGCTCATGTCAAAACTCCCAGGTCTTTATTCTTCTCCAAGACTATGTGACGGTGACTTCAGCTATCCCTTGCTGGCAACAGGATGGGGCATCTTTCTGATTGAGCAGATCAACTGCTGGGATGCTCGGAACCTGCTTGGCCTGAGTAGGAAGCTCTGGTGAAGGCAGGGGATGGTGTTGGTGACCCAGCTGTCCCATGCTGCATCCACCAGGTTGCCTCCTTTCATCATACCCTGGGGCACTAAAAACTGCTTTCTCCTTCCTTGCAGCTTGATGCATCGCTGTCGGGCTTGCCGGGGTACCACCACTCTACTGTTAAGGCGACCAGGTAAGGCTAAATCTACCAGAGGAATAGTGAGACACTCAAGTGTTTGGGATATTCAACTTGAGATCCATGTTCTCCATTTTGAGAATGGAGAACATTCGGTGCTGGACTTGATGCAAGCTAGTCTGGCGGTAGCACCAGGGCATGGGAAATGCCTGGCCACCATGCCCAGCTCTCCCAGTACCTCCTCCTGGGCTGAGCAGCTTGGGGACCAACTTGTGAGCTGCGAGGGAGGGACTTATGGCTGCTTTCCAAGTGAGCTACCAGCACTCCTTCCAGGCCCAAATTTATCTTTCTGTGTCTAAGTTTTTTGTGTCCTGTTCTTAAGGTCTATTACAATGCATGGCTGTTTCAGTATGTATGCAATATTGTGTCTGTGAGAAGCGTCGCTTGCGTTAATGAGTCCTATGTATAATGTGCATTAATAAGAGTCCTATGTATAAGGTGCTAACAATGATACCAGACTGACCCGTGGTACTCAGGGCTGTTTTGTTTTGTTTTCTGTTAGGGAGGCAAATTTTGTGCATGTTTCAGTGCAATCCACGTTCTCTTTAGCATCCAACGTGACTTTCTATGACGTTGTTGGCAGCGTGAAAAGCTACATTCGAGCTTGCAAATCCCCCACCGAAGCCTGCCAGTTCATCTCCAGCCTGAAACCACTCCACAGAGGTAAATACCGTGGAGGAGCTGTGATGGGAAGGGAAAGGGATGTTTTATTTGGCTCCTTTTATAACAGGGGGAGAAAGATTTTAGTGTTTGGTAAAATCCCTCTGAATCTTTTTTATCTTATATAAATGGGAGTTGTCTTAAGAGCCCTGCAGTACAAAAGGGATGTAGATATGGAGCCTTATCTTTGCCACATGTGTGAGAAATCTGCCTCTCTGTGAAAACATTGTGCAGCACGGGATTAGAGGCACTGTAGGGTAGCCTTTCATCTCCGGGATGTGACACTGGGCCCCGGCCAGATCAAAAAAACATAAGTCTTAATTCCACCCGCACAGCCGGGAGCTGGGGAACCAGCGTGAAAGCTGAGACAAATCCCCCCAATGAAGTCAATTAGAGCTGCTGGAGACTATACGGGTGTCATGGTTTAGCCCCAGCCGGCTACTAGGACCATGCAACCACTCACAGGGAAGTGGAAAAGAATTGGAAGAGTAAAAGCAAGAAAAGTTGTGGGTTTAGATAGAGACAGTTTAATAGGGAAAGCAAAAGCTGCTCGTACAAGCAAAGCAAAACGAGGAATTAATACACCACCTCCCATGGTCAGGCAGGTGCTCAGCCATCTCCAAGGAAGTAGGGATCCATCACGCGTAACGGTTACTTGGCAAGACAAAAGACCGTCACTCTGAATGACCCCCTCTGCCCTTCACCCAGCTTTATATATTGAGCATGATGTCACATGGTATGGAATATCCCTTTGGTCAGTTGGGGTCTGCTGTCCTGGCTGTATCCTCTCCCAACTCCTTGTGCACCCCCAGCCCTTGCTGGCCGGCCGGTGTGAGGAGCAGAAAAGGCCTTGAGCGCTTAGCACAAACCAAACCCACCAGTGTGCTATCATCCACACTGTTTCCCATCCCAAATCCAAAACATAGCACTACACCAGCAGAGGCTGAGACAACTGGGCATGTTTAATTTGAAGAAGAGGAGGCTGAGGGGAGACTTCATTGCCCTCTACAGCTACCTGAAAGGAGGTTGTAGAGAGGTGGGTGTTGGCCTTTTCTGTCTCATGAATAATGTCAGGACCAGAGGAAATGGTCTGAAGTTGCTGCAGGGGAGGTTTAGATTAGATATAAGGAAGATTTACTTTACTGAAGAAGCGGCCAGGCACTGGAACAGCCTGCCCAGGGAGGTGGTTGAGTCACCATCCCTGGAGGTATTTAAAAAACATGTAGATGTGGCACTTTAGGGTATGCTCTAGTGGCCAAGATTGTAGGGGATTTCTGTGTGTTTGGTTGAACTCAATGGTCTCAGAGATCCTTTCCAACTGTGAAGATTCTCTGAAAGTCAACTTCATCCCAGCCAAAACCACCACAGCAGGGAGCCTGGCTTTCCTGCCTGCCCAATTTCAGTGTTTCAGGGCGTAGAAATGGTTCACAAGAGCTTTCAATTTCTATACCAAATTCTATACCAATTTCTATACCTCTACTGCCAAAGGGAAGTGTGGGTCTGGGACAAGGAAACCTGGAGAAGCACATCAGCGTGGTGTAGCACATTCTCCAGGTGAAGCCCAGATGGTGGCCCTCTGACTTTCATCTACTGGTCCTTTACGAGGGTGGAAGAGAAGAGATTTAGCTGTGAGAGAAACCAACACGATGCAGGGAGGGAGTCCCCTTGAAAGATGGGCTCCTGCAAGGAGCTCTGCGACTCTGGGTTTCAGGGCTTGGCTCTGAGGATGAAGGGCTTAACCTGTGTCTAGTGGGAAACCCCTTGGGTAATTCTGGCAAAGTAAACAAGAAGATGAGAAATTTAGCGTATGATATTTTATTTTAACGGGCCATATTTTAAAGCCACACTCCACCGTGGATTGAATGAAATCATTTTGTTAGATCCATTCAGATTATGTCTAGCTGTTATCTCTTAAACAATGCTTCTGGTAAAGTCCATTTCTAACTTAAAATAAGCAGAATAAGAAACAAATTATGGTCTTGCTTAAGTACTTAAAAGAAAAGATGTCAGATTAAAAAAAAAGAAGATGGGTCTAGCAGGGACAGGTTCATAAAAGGTGAGTGCCAGATAAGTGATGCTTTTCCATAAGATTATATTTCTCATTAATGTTTTTTCATTTGTTCATTCCATTAAGTCTGAACCCCCAGTATATAATGTAAATTTGATGACACAATTTCCATCATTTACCCACAGTTTTCATGAATGCTCATTGTAACAAATCAGACTTTCTAAATGTAATGCCGCTTCAAATTAATGTAAATGAAAGGACAAATTCTTTCTTTGTAAAATGAAAAAATCTGATGTTTAATATTGAAATGGAAAAAAGATTGGCTTGGGCTGAACAAAATGTTTTGCTTGATATAAACTTAAAAATTGATTTGTTGAACTGTCTCAGGGGGTGAATGTGTTTCAGCTTAAGCCAAACCAAATTTTTCTTTTTCATTTCCCCTTCTGCCTCTGAGCTGAAGCATTTACTATTCCCCCCCTCCGTTTGCCTGTGCTCAATGGTAGATATGCAAGAAATGGTGGCANAAAAAAAAAAAGAAAAGAGATTAAGGCAGCACATGAGCTGAATGTGATGCCTGGGGGAAAGCAAATGTGCGTGACAGTGGGTTCAGAGAGAACCATGCTGATGTTGGCGGCCTCTTTCCCCACAGTCGGCAGCTTGTGCAAGCAGAAAGACCCCGAATGCGACAAGGAAACGTCTGAATGCACCGACTTTGATGGGGTTGCGCTCTGCCAGTGCAAAAGCGGGTACTTCAAATACAACAAGATGGACCACTCCTGCAGAGGTATTGCTTTTTGTGTGGTGTGTTTTGGCTGAATTTTGCTTCAACTTTTTGTTCCCGTGGAAGCGAGTGTGTGTGTGCATCACTGTGCATGCAAGAAGCTCCGTATTATGAATAAATATTAGCAGCTCAGGTTTCTTTTATTTAGTTAGGGGACTTTTCAGCAGATGCTGAAGATACAGCCTCTCTCTAGGAATAATATTATCTCTTTCTGGAGCATGCTGTGAGTCACAGTGATCAAGAAGAGGGAGAAAGGGGCCCGGCTGCTTTGAGCTTCAGTTCAGTGGCACAGAGCAAGGATGACGTGCGGCTCTGCCTGTTTTGATTTTGTCTGAACTCTCAGCGAACTTAGGAGAGCTGCTTTAAGCTAACAATCTTATATTAATGCATCATCAATACTTTAAAAATAAGTAACTGAAAATTATAATGATTTAATAAAAATAATTTCTTTTTAAGCTGTGTTTTTAATAGAAATCTTAAGCTTAAGGATTATATTATTTTTTAGCTACTCCTTAGATCATCAAATCTGGTTTTGCTACATTTTAAACAAGGTCTTTGTCCATGTGCCAGTGGTCAAAATGACGTCTGTAGGATCAGGGTGTCCATTCCCTAGTTCCAGGGGTTGCTGTAGGGCTTCTTAACAAATTGAGTTTTCTGATGACATATCAATAAGAATTGCAATAGTGGTTATACATTGTTTCTGGCAGAGTCTGCTGGGTTGCTGTTGAAATAGGAGGCTTTCTCAATTCCAAATTTGATTGCAGAGTGAGAAGAATGTGTCTGGAAATAACTAATGTGCTGCAGGCTCTGGAATGGACATCTCACAAATAGGCATCTCTGGATTGCAGATCATGATCCTGTTTCTCCTCTGCTCTGTGGCTTGAGGCAGAATCTTTCTCTTTTGCGTTTTCCTTCCCTCTCTTCATCTTGTATGTTGGGGGAAGGATCTTTATTAGGAAATACTGACTGTTTCCACCTACCCTTGAGAGGCAGTGAGAGACTCATGCAGTTAGCAGGGCATTGGGCTGAAACTTGGGATGCTTTTGCCCACCAATGGTAGGGACACAGGATGAATTACTCCATTTTTCTTGTCAAGCAGTGTTGTGAAGATAAATACCTGAAAGACTGTGAGGCACTTGAGTGTGATGATTGGAGATCTAACATCTTGTACATGTGATTGCTCCCTACTTACAGCTCATTTGCTGTGCAAACTATAAAAAACCCTACCTGCAAGCAGTGGAGCTTCAATTCCCTCTTCAGCTCTCTGCTGACAGTAGGAACCATCTTACCGACCAGCTTGAGAGTGTCTGAGTGACCAGGTTGATGTGGGGTTTAGGCTGCAGTGCAGTGGTGTGACAATAGCTCTGACTGCATGGTGCCATATTCTGTCAAGATACCAAATTTACAGCATCGCTTTGTTCCCATTTGGGTGAGCTATGTGTTTGGGATTTTTAAAGGCTTTTTCAAAAGCCAAGCTATGGCCCTCATTTGCTATGTGGAGCTATTTTCTGATAAATATAGCATACAATATGCCAGCCTCTTTGAAAATCTCTGCCCTTTTAGTAACTAAACAGGAACTGAGGTCTCCTGAACATCTGACCCTCATTGTGGGTCATGAAAATGTGGTGTGGTAACTCCAATT
Source organism: Pedionomus torquatus (assembly GCA_013398155.1). Taxonomy (NCBI): domain Eukaryota; kingdom Metazoa; phylum Chordata; class Aves; order Charadriiformes; family Pedionomidae; genus Pedionomus; species Pedionomus torquatus. The sequence continues at coordinate 23,604 of VZRU01006918.1, read as the reverse complement.
ATAGTATTTGCAAAGAGGGAAATGGCAATTGTGCTGCCCTGTCCGGTCTCCCCTGTGGGAAAGCAGGTATGGCTGGGAGAGCTACTGAGGATCACGGGATTGGCCATCTGGGCCCCTAGGGATTATTCTGTCCTGCCTGGCAGTGTCTGTCCCCTGGGGCAAGTCAAAGAAGCAGCCCCTGGACCAAGGAAGTGTTGAGTCCCTGAGCCACAGGAGTTTTGGCGTGCTGACGGTGGTATTGCTCGATTTGCAGTTCGGTCATCTCTGAGTTGTTGCTGGTTTTCAATCTTCCTGGTATCTTCAGAGCTGTTTTAGAAACAGGGTCACAAACCCAATGTGCCAACTTTTCCAGGGCATGCTATTTTTAATAGTACAGAGTGTTTCCAGAGCTAAGCAATAAAGCAAAATAAAGCAGGTTTCCAAAGAGACCCCTGAGTCTCTTTCAGGAAAGCAAAAGCGAAGGAATCCAGAGTAGAAAAGCACAACTGGATAGCTGTGCTTGGCCTCTGACACTTAAGCCTTTCCTCTGTTCCCTGCTCACGTATGAAAGCTCGCCGAGTAACTGTGACAGTGCGAGCTCTCCTGGGAGCGTGTTCAAAGGAGCAGGAAAGATGCCAGAGGAGAAAGCAAAGTGGCAGGAAAAGGCTGGGTGAGGAGAGGAAAAGACATAATCACTGAGTGTTTAAGACAGAGGTGCATGTTCAGGATCTTGCTTTTCCTCTTTGCTGCCCCTGTAGCCTCCTGGCCCTAGAGCTCTGTGCCAGTGGGGTCCCAGGGCTGCTCCTGCCCAAGGCACGGCTCCAGCTTTGAGACAACTCAAGGTGTACGTGTCCTACACACATTACTTGGCTGGGGTTGAAGGGCTGAAATTAGGCTGGGCTCCAGTATCTGCCTGCAGGCTCCTCCAGGCCTTCTCAACACGCATGCAGGAGAGTGGGGCTCACACTGGGCTGTTATGCTCATTAGAGAAGATAACTCCAATGAGCTGTTGAGGTGATGCTTCCCTCTGCTTCACAACATATTATTGCCTGATCCTGTGGCTCACTTTGGTAGAATATTTCATAGAATCATAGAATGATTTGGGTTGGAAAGGATCTTAAAGATCCTCAAGTTCCAACCACCCTGCCGAGGGGAGGGACACCTCCCCTCAAGCCCAGGTTGCTCAAATAATTTACTCCATAGTGTTGTCAGTCTGCTTTTGTTAATGACTGAAAGGACATCCAGTCCCATTTTGCTAATACCTCAGTGTTATGAATGTGTCAAGCAAGGATCCTTTGGGATTTGTTGCTCTTGCCCTGGCTGTTGCATGACTGAGGCTTTTAACTCTTGTCCAGTTACCTCTGGTCTGTTCCCTGTCTTCAAAGAAACCATCTTAAAGAGAGGAAAATAAATCCAGTGCAAAAAGCATCACGATGACATGCAGCAGGGCAGGGAGGCTATGTAAATAGCCTTGTTCTCCCCATCTTCAGCTCTGGGGAAAGAAAAGGAGTGAAAGAGGTGGTGAAGGAGTAGCGAGGCTATATGGGGTAGAGAAAGGGATGCAAGACCAGCTGTAATGGACATCAGTTTCCCCATTATTATTGATGCCAGTTGCTACACTCTGCAGGGAAAACAGCATGCTTAGTGACATGAGATGCTTAGTAAATGGAATATAGGCAAACAGCATTTCAACATGACCACAAGTAGGGCCAGTCATCCAAGAATAGAGTGCCAGGCACACTGCAGCTCACGTCCCCTGGAAAGCAGAGACTTGGGCAGAGCTGCAAAGGGAGCATGGTGGGTGAAGAAGAAGTCCGCAGCTCTGGTTTCTAAGGCTTGTATGGTCCCTAGGTGCATTTAGGGGGCACGGGCAGGCAGAATAGTAGAAGTTTTGTTATCCTTGGGCTTGCAATGTCTATTTCTAGGAAGTAGAGATAGAAAAGGTCTAAGAGAACCTGTGAGCTTTCAAAGCAAAGCTGCAATAACCAGGGAGACTCGAAGATCTCAGTGCACTTGGCTTTGTTAAAGGCAAAGGAGTGATTTGACAGGGAGGAGGAGAAATGTGATCATATAACCCTTCCCAGCCTGGCAAGAAAACATCCAAAGGCTGGAATTTGACACTGGGATAATTCAGACCAGAAAGAAGGTGAATGTTTTTAATGGCTGGGGAAATCAACTTTATGAACATTTGACCCAGGGTTGTGGTTGATTGTCCGTCACTACAAATATTAAAATCAATCTTGGATGGTTCTCTAAACTGTAGCTCCGGTTCAACTATTTGATTTGAAACTGGAATTAAATTTAGGGAAGTTCTGTGACCTGTATTATGAGGGGGAGGCCACAGTCACATTGCTCCCTGCTGGCATCAATATCACTTGTTGGTGCTGGAAGAGCCATAAATTTCTGAATCCAGCCTGAAAACTACTGCTCTCTCTTGGTCTACTATGATATTGCCAGCCCATCCCAATGGACAAAGTTGCATTTTTGTCCTTCTTTTCTTCCTTCCTCCACTCCTGTGCTAAGCACATCTGAAAATCCGGTCACTGGCTGTGCAAGATGTTCGAGGGGAAAAAATCCATGGGCATGTTTTATTTCTCTCAACACTCTAGTTTTATTCCCTGAGGAGCATGTTGCAGGGATTCCCCAGACCTCTGGGGGATTGATGTCATGCAGGCTCCTGAGGGTTACTGCACATGCTGGCCCCAGCTTGTCCCTCTGCCCAAAGGGGCTCCATAAGGGTCACTGCTTCCCAGGTCTCTGTCTGAGCTGTGTCAGATGACCACCTTCGATGCCTCTGCAAAAGGCAGTGGCATTTAATCAGTAATCTGAAGTTTATAATTGTATGCCCGAAGTATCCTCACCTTTGCTGTTCATCGTAAAAGTAATACAGTTTTCTCAGATAATTGGAATGATGAGATAGCTGCCCATAGGTGTGGAAATTATTTTATTTTGAAGTGAAGATTTCATTATTTCACCCCCATTTTGTACATAGCATGTTTTCTGTATTACTTAGACCTAGTAAATTTAATTTCTATTTTAAAGTAAAATATGATATCTCAAAATTGGGATTAGCTCCAAATTTGAAAGGGAAGATTAAAAAAAGGTGACAGGAAGCAAAACATAACATGCCGCTTTGAGTTACCCCAACTGTGTTTGCATGACATTTTGTTGCAGGACTAACGTTCAAAAGTAAGGAATAGGGTGCATCAGTGCTGAAGTGGCACTGCTCAAACAAGATTTCAGAACAAAAAGCTGGAAGAACTTGCAGATTTTTTGATGCTGCTATTTTGTGGGGAGCAGCACACGCGTGCAGTGAGTTTCCATCTGGGCAAGAAGAGATTTTGCTGGGAAATTACCCATTTCTGGTGGACATTACCAGCTGCCCACCCTGTGCCGGGCTCCGGGGTAGCTCTGCCGGGAAACCTTGAAATGGTCCTGTCAAAGCCAGCGGGAGGTGAATTTATGTACATGGTGTTTTGCCTGAACCAGAGGAGATATTGCATCAATATGTGCATATTGCATTAATATTGCATCAATTTGTGGGTCCCCAGGGTTGTTTGGGGTGAGGGCTGCTGCGGGAAGCAGCGTGGCGATGGGAAATTCCTCCCCGGCACCACTACGCGGTGCTCACGGCCCTTCTCTCTGTGTTTTTAGCCTGTGAAGACGGATATAAGCTGGAAAACGATACCTGTGTGAGGTATGGTGACTGTTCTGCCCTTCCCCTGCCCCACCATCCTTCTTAATGTTGCTTTAATGACCTGTCAGCAGCGCTAAGCCACTGAAACTCCCTGTTGCTTTCCGTTACCAGCTGCCCCTTTGGCTTAGGTGGATTCAACTGTGGAAACCGTAAGTACCAAGTTTTGTTTCTTTTAATTTCTGCAGTGTCAGAAACAGGAAATTTGAAATAAGTAATTGCAAATGACTAAGTCTAAAACGCAGCAGGTTCACGCTACTCTTGTGTTTTGTTTCTTAGTTTTCCATTAAAAATTATATTGTTGGCCATCTTTGACAAACTTGACTTCATGTTGTGTCCTAAGGAAAGGAGATCTCCTTTCTCTGGATATTCTGTCATGATAGCACATATAGTGACCACTGTAGAAGCAAGATATTTGGAGGTGAACATCGCTTGAATAATTCTGATCTATTAGTGAAGGGAATCTGTACCTTAGGGAAATGAGACCTTGTTCTTCCTCCGGCAGGAGATCCCCAACTCCATCCATTTCACTTGAAAATCTAAGGTGGTATTGCTTACAGCAGGAGAGAAGATAGGAAATAAACAGTTAATCCCTCTGCATAAGGACTGTAGATATGTTTAAATTAGTATTTGCAACTACATGGCTGTTTCTAATTAAGGCTCTGTCTTTTCTGTCTGTAGCATACCAGCTCATCACTGTGGTGATCGCGGCTGCAGGAGGGGGACTTCTGCTTATCATGGGCGTAGCACTGATTGTCACCTGCTGCCGGTAGGTACCACCTCCAGCCCTGGCTTATCTCTGGCATCCTCTTGGTGCGTTACACCACACGTTGTGCTTCACCTGTGAACCCCAAAGGACCAAAACGTAGGTGAAAACATAGGATAGCTAAGCTAGTGGATTAATCAGAAATACTGACATATTACATTGTGCTTTCATTTCGGGTATATCTTCTTTTTTTTATCAAGCAACCAGACTAAAAATTTCATGTCAGTGTCTCTTAAGGATGTACCTGGCAATCATGTCCTCCAAGGATGGGAAGGCAAAGGAGTCCTTCCAACTCAGAGCTGTCAGGCAGCCAGGGAGCAGTCTCCAAACAGCAAGTTAAGTAGAAAGAAGTAGTTTAGGCAACAGGAGAGGTTGCATGTGTCCTGCATTTGCTCTCACTTCGTGTGTGTCTCTCTCTCAGGTGCATACGTGCGTGTGCACACATAGTTCCCATGCCAGTAGGTAGCTTCAGAGTAGAGATGAAATGTGCTGCCAAGGAAGGTGTGCTTCATGATTGATATATCATAAAGAGGACTGTCTTGCAGCAACACCCTCTCCCTTCCATTCCACCCCCCGATTTCAAAGCTTTCTGATTAAAGTTGGCAGCTGGATTGGCCGTAGTTTGGCACAGTGGTGTGCGCTTGTTCCCACGTGTTTTGAGCTAGGAGAATGCCAGCAAGCCCCAGCCAGGAGGTGTGATGGCCAGTACACCTCCAGGCCCCAGAGTGCAGATCTCTGCACGGGTGGGCTGATCTTCTCACGAGTCCTGACCTTTGGCAGGTTATGCAACTTCCTCAGGGGTACTCTGTGTTGAACTGGAAGCATTGCCAAAGTCCACTCGTGCAACATGGTACTCATGTTGGGACATTTGGTGTTATTCAAACTGGCAGCTTGCAGGCCTTCCTTCTTGTGAATTAACATAGTGCCTAAAAGTGCTAGAGTTAAGCACTTGGAGACTTGAATGGCATAGGGGCTCCCATATGTTTTTCTTTCTTCCTGGATTTCTGTGACTTTTTCATTGTCTCAAGTCAACAAACACATTGTTTAAGAGACAATGGGCACAAGTTGAAACAGGAGAGGTTCAGACTGAATGTAGAGAAACACTCACCCAGAGGACAGTATGGCAGTGGGACAGGTTGCTCAGGGAGGTTTTGTCATCTCCATCCTTGGAGGTTTCAAATTCCACCAGATAAAAGCCCTGAGTAGCATGAGCTGACCTCATGATTTTGCCTTGGAGCAGAAGATTGGATGTAGCCTTTCTGAGGTGATCTTTGTTCATAGCCAAGGTTCATAACATGAAGCAAATCTCCTGAGATCATGTCAGAAATGCGTACAAGGTAGCAGGATAAGTTGTATGTTTTCACTTCCCTTGATTCTTTTATAAACAGGAAGAATAAAAATGACATAAGTAAACTAATTTTCAAGAGTGGAGATTTCCAGATGTCACCATATGCTGAATATCCAAAGAACCCCCGGGGACAGGAATGGGGCAGAGAGACCATCGAGATGCAAGAGAACGGAAGCACCAAGAACCTGTTGCAGATGACAGATGTATATTATTCGGTATCTATCTAACCCTTTTTGACTAATACAGCAAAGACATATTCCTTTGGTTTTGGAAGGACGGATCCCTTTCCTGCAAAATGAAAGAGAAAATGAATGGCTTCCATGGACAGCAAGGCATTGGTAGTCCTATGGACTCCAGGTGTTACACATGTGGTGAATTTCACAAACAGATATTGTTAGGAAGAGTGGTAGAAAAATTCCTGGGAACATTTTGGTAGATTCCTAAAAAGCCCAATCCTAGAGTAAAGAAGGAGAATTAAAGGTTTTGGACAGACTGCTAGGAATTCCTGCGGTTAGTTTTCTTCTTCCATGCTCACTGTTGATGCTGGAAGCTTGAGACCTCTGCCCTGGGAACTTTACCTCAAGATGGGAAGATGCTAATCATTGGGGACCCCTCTTTTCTTTGACTCCTCCTGCATTTCAGGGTACAGGTCCCTTCCTGCAGTAGGAAGGGTGCATAAGCAGCATCCCTCCAGCTCTGGAGAAATAAGTGGTAGGGAGTAATGGACTGTGCAGGGCAGAGAAAGATAGAAGCACAAGACCTGCGGTCATGCTTGGTACCATCTGCTACTGTCTGTATCCAGAGCTGTGATGCTGTTGTGTGATCTGTCACTAATCTACAGCGACATACTGGATGTACTTAAAGTGTGCGGAGGTTACTCATGTGAGTAAAGGTTGCAGGATTTCATCCAAATTACACATTCTGGACTCCTACTTTCCAGAGCAGAAAGCAACAAGCAGTATGTTGTGGGTTTTTTTCCTCGCTTGTATTTTAGGTTTCCCAGTTTCCAAATTTGCTGAGTGGCACCTCATGAAGGGAAATAACCCTCCATCCTGCTTCCAGTAAGAATGAGAGATTTGGAAATGAAAATGCATTTCCTGAATAGTTGTTGAGGCTTTTACTATGCCAGTGCAAAGTGGAGCTTTTTATCAAGGAGCAGAGGATGAGGGCTTTGCATGGATCGGCTCTATCTTAGGTCAGATCAGGTGGCTTGTTACCTACTGGGTGAAAGGATTGTGCAGTCTTGGTCTCAACCAAGTGTTGCCAGATTTATTTAAGTAAGAGAAGGGAAGAGAAAGCAAGGTCATACCACTTTGTATTTGGCATATAATTCAAGTGCCTGTGTTAGGAGAGTAGGTACCTATGGTTAATGGGGGGGAGAAGTGCTCCCAAGTAATCCTTAAAGCAGACTAACTTTGATTTTCTAGAGACATTTCCTTTAACAGTGGCTCTGGCACAATATTCTTTTCATGAAAGTTGTTTCAGTGCCAGAGATCATTAGCACAATTCTCTTGGATTAAAAATTAACCATGCACTTAGACTGCACTTGGTGGAGTCAGGTAAACTTCAAGTGTGCTAATTGGGAAGATGTTGAAACTAGATTACGTCAGAATAACCCCTTCAGGCAATGCATAACTCCCACAGTAAAAATCATTCTAGGTAATAGAGAACATTAATGATCACGTTGCTCCTGCTAGCTACTGAAACAACTGCTGGGAAAGTTGGTAAGGCTATGCCTGAAGGAGAATTTGAGTTTGAGAATAAGACTTTTTTTTTTTTTCTAATACAGCCAACTGGACTGAGAAATCCTGAACTGGAAAGAAATGGACTTTATCCTCCCTACACTGGTTTGCCTGGATCTCGACATTCATGCATCTACCCTGGACAATACAATCCATCCTTCATTAGTGATGAAACAAGAAGAAGAGACTATTTTTAGCAGGGAGTGGAGAGGGAGTGGAAGATTAACGCAGTTTTGTGGCCTTTGATCCCCAGGTACAATCTGTCTCCTGGGCAGTTCGGCCCACATCAACCTTACTCTTCCCATTTAACAGGAAGGACTTTGAACTCCATGCCAAGCATCGCTGCCCTGAGAGACGGTTACATTCGCTGAGCAGCAGAGAGAAAGAGGAGGAGGGAATGGCTCAAGGTGCACATCACTACAAGACCCAGATAGAAGTTAAAGCATATACTCTGAATTTGTTCTGTGCTGCTTCTTCACTCTTTACACTAGATGGCAAGCATGGATCAGTACAGGCAGATGAACTATGCCCACCACTCTGCATTGAATACCACTAGGGAGTGTTTTGTTTACAGATCTTGTTACAGTGCTTGTCTTCTTAGCCGACCTTCATGCAAAAAACTTGCTGTGCAACTCCTTTTGGTAGGGCAAGTTTGTCCACTCCCTTTACCGTTGCTGCATTGCTTTCTGCTTTGTACCTGACAGGGAAGTTGGGTGATGCTCTGACCCTCGCCGCCTTAGTGGCCGAAGTTCTGCAGATGCCTGGGTCTTTGCTGAAGCCTGGCGCCTGGAAATGTTGGCTCGATTCATGAGTTGGTTTTCTCCAAGGACTGCGGGAAAGTTAGTCTTACCACTGAAATTCCAACTGAAAAAAAGACACAGCTGGTCCTGTGCGCTGCTTTGAAAACTTCCTTTATATAGGGAAGAGTCCGAGCACGTTGTTGTTTTGTCAACCAGCATTGTTCAGAAGTGATGCCACTACACAACATCATAGTGCTTCTGTGTAGGACCTTACATGGCTCTGTTTCCCTGCAGGGTTTTAAATGCCTGTAGAAACAATAATATAATGTTAAATAGTTGCTCACGGGGAAGAAAAACACGAGCAGGGAATTCCTACGAGGAATCGCTTACAAGAAATCCGGGAAGGCACAATCATGCTGTAGCTCTTGTTGGGCAGGTGGAATGTGAATTCTGGGCACTGCAGGTGAGAGTTTTCAGGCCTCCACTGCCCACCTGGAGGCATGAACCTTCAGTAGGAGCTGTAGAGGCTTTCAGTACATTGGAAAATAGGGCTTATTGCAGTCAGTTGCATTTAAGGCAGAGAAAAACATTATGCTTTCGATTCTAGCACAACAAAGATCCCATGTTTAAGTGTTTTGCTTTCTTCCATCCTAGTTTCGAGTGGTTCAGACCAGGCGAGTTTCCTCACGTTAGGTGTGTTAATTCATATAAACACGTCCGCAAAAACTGAAGAATGTAAATTATTACATTTCTCATCATGGATCAGGTTGAAAATCCACGGACTGTATTCTGACCTGAGCTGGGTGTTGAAAGAGTTCTTGTAAACGGAGTATATTTACTACTTATCTTTACTGAAGTGTTAACCTGAGTCACAGAATCATGGAATTATCAGAGTTGGAAGGGACCTCTAGAGATCTTCTAGTCCAACTCTCCGATTAAAGCAGGATTGCCCAGAGTACATTACTCTGGACTTCATCCAGACAGGGCTTGAAAGTCTCCAGAGAAGGGGACTCCACAACTTCGCTGGGCAGCCTGTTCCAGTGCTCTGTCACCCTCACTTTAAAAAGTCATCCAAACCCTGTCCAGATACAGGATTGAGATGCAGATCCTTCCCCTGAATGTGGCTGTGCTCTTAACTGAAGGTGGCTGCTTGTAGGAGGATAACAAATAACACAATTCCTTAGCCATTAACCCACCATCTCCGTAGTGCATACATAAATTAGTTTCACTGAAGGGCACATACCCTTGGGTATTCCCTATCCCTCTGCTGCCCCCCCAGTGTTTGAAAAGACTCAGTGCCTACAAGTAAGTTCATAAGGAAGCTCATCTCACAACCATGGAATGTGTCACCCAAAGTGCCTAACCCCAAGTAAGATGCTGGTATGTTGTGTAGTTGCTCACTGGAGGCAAACCTGTGGTGATGAGGAGCCCTCTGTCAGGGAGCAGGTAGTAGTACCTGCGTCCTATAGATGCTGTGAGTCCCCAGATCCTTTCCCAGAGCTTTGAAGGCTGTCATATTCCCTATCAAAAGGGAACAACAGCTACCCAGAGGAAGGGCAGCTAGCAGTAGGAAGTCATCAGATGCGTGGGCTAAGCCGTTTCTGGTCCCTGTTCACATTTCCTTCTATTTTCTCAAAACTGCAAGGCAGGAAGGGCACCACAAATGTGCTTGAGAGCACGCAGTTTGGTGCAGCAGCCACAGCACACAGACACAGTGTCTTCTTATGCTTCACCCCTTATCTACTAAGTAGAAAAAGCAGTGTGGGCCTGCAGAAAAAAACAGGACTTTATGGATGCCAAGGGCAGTATACTTTACACTTACATGATCTCATGATAAAGACAGATGCACCTTCATGTCCATCTGATCCCTAATCAACCTTGCAGGTTGTAATAGCAAAAATGTTTAATTGCTAGGTTAATTCAGAGACTGAAAAATGTTCCTGCATGTGCCAGTTACAAAGGACAAAGTCGGAAATATCAATTCATAATTGCAGATCAGACCTTCTGTATGAAGAGTAACATGGATTATATTAACTAAATACTGGTCTCTATCTCACAGCAAATTGCCAATTGCAAGGGATTTGAATGGAAATAAGACAGTGCCTGATTGAAATGTCACAAAAGTTTGCAAATAATTAATTGCGTTCATATTCTTCTTAATGCTGTACCTGGAGTGAAGGGGTCTCGGTAAACCCAGCAGGATTTTCTGAATGAGGACGGCAAAACTTTACCTTTTCCAAAAGAGAGAACTTTATTGCAGTTAAATTTTCCCTCTGCCAGAGCGGGTGGACGATGGGATATTTCATGTGAGAATATAGCTGTTGCAGCCTGACCTTCCTTTTAGCTTGGGTGAGAAAGGAGTCACGGAACTAACGCATAGGTGGAGGAAAAAGGTCTCTCCTGACCTGCAGCACCTTCTCTGGGTGTCCTAGGAAGCCCTGCTCTGGGGCATCTGTCAGTGCAGGTGCTTTCCCGCGTGGTCCTCCAGGAAGTCTTTGTGGAGCTGGCAGATACAGCCCAAGATGATTCAGCCCCCGGGTCTTCACCAGCCCAGCCACTCCCTGTGCTGCGATGCTTCCGTCTTCACCCCAGCCCTTCTGGCTCCTGGTTCCAACTAGGGCAGAATCTGTGGGTGCCGTGGGGGGTGTTTTGATAGCTTATGACGGTTATTTTACAGCAACTGTTTACTACTGCATCCCAGTAGCAATGGGCCTGCTTGGCTGCGGCAGGGACGTGACCTGTTTCAGTGTAGCACGCCACTGCTAAAGCTGACATCGATGTCCTCTGGCTGCTTTCATTTCTGCCATAACCTAAGCACCCTCTGGCAGCGGAGTGGGGCTCATTGCTCCCGTTGGGTGTGAGAAGGGTCTTCACGTGCCCTCAAGCCCACTTGCAAATGCGGATGCCTCTCTGCTCAGTACCTAACTCCCAGTAGGATGTCTAAATAAATGAGTCTTATTTCTCAGACTGCTTAGATTACTTTTAACTACTTCAAATTGCAAATTTTGAGCACGCTGAATGTTTTTGCCAAGGGGAATTGCTCTCCACTGTCCAGGAGGATAAGGTAGAAGCGGCATGTTTCTTGTAAGGAGGATGCAAGTGGTTCAGTCGTATGTGGGGAAAGAAAGAAAAACTAAGCCAGCCCTGCTCAGAAATATGTCCTTGCTCCTGGCTACTGCAAAAAGCTAGAGAAGTTGTCAGCAGGGGCCCATGGGCAGTTGTGTGGGTGTGTTTTTTATTAACTTTGGAAAAAGTGCTAATTCTGTTGCTTGACAGTGAAAGATGTGGGAGACACGTTTGCTGCTCCGGTGCTCTGCCAGTTGCGCTGACAAAAGCCCCTCACCCACAAAAGTACCCCCAGCACTCAGCCTAGGAAAGGTAGCCCCAGAGCAGCGACACGCAGGTTTGAGGGATCATTCAAAAGAGAGAAGAGGCTCGTACGTACCGGCCTTCCCGTGTCCCTGCCATTCACCGCTGCTCACCCTGGCTACCCCTCCCAGCTTTACTGGAAAAGTCAGAGGTGTTTTGCGTGCTGTTGGAACATCACAGCACCAAGTTGGGCTAGATGAGGAAAAAAAAACAGGACAGGAGCATTTTGATGCCCTCTGCCCTCCACAGTTTAAGCGTTATGTAGTACAGTGGCAACGGATCCCATTGCTGTTGCAGCATTTCCTGCAAGTCCCACTCTTACGGGCATGTCCTGAGTCACCAACTTGTGACTGAAAGATATTTGCCTCCATGCCGGGCAGTAGTAAAAAGTTTTAAAAATAGCAATAAATTGCAGATAGAGGGAAGTGTTTGTCATCTTGTGAAACTGTTTCTGCCAATACATGTAAACATTTTTTGCCGGGACCTGAGTGAGCAGCAGGGCAGGTTTGGTCACTGCTGCAGACTCGCCAAGTGCTTCCCCAGGGCTCGTCTCTAATGCTAGTCAATGGGTATATCCGTTCCAAATCCAGCTGGACTTCTCATTCCCTCACAGCAATGTTTAATCTTTAGTTTTCTTCCCTAAATTAACAAGAACGGATGCATTTTACTTAAATGCTCTTCCTCTGCTGACTAATGTTTTTTCCTCTTTACACACAAAGGACCTAATCTACCAGCCGCTATAGTGACATGACGCTCCCATGAATTTTGTTTTAGGGCTGAAGTAATCCACCACCACGGTCACCCATGTGTAGTACATGTTTTCCTATGGCTCTGTTTTCTGCCTATTTCTGTGATACTGTTGCTGCCTTTCTGTGTTGTATTTATTTTTTTAAAGTGTACTTATTGCTGTAGCAGAACCTGTATTATGTGAGACTGAACAAAACAGGTTCAAGATCTGAAACACCTTCCTGGGAAGAGAATGAATGTGAATTTTGTGCAGTTGTTTTACTGACCAGCCAACGTGTTCCCTGCCGTGTAAGGTCTTCTAGGGATGTAGAGGTGCTTCCTGCAGTTGCAGATAAGAACTCTTAGTTCACTCTGATTTGTCACTTCAGAAATGCAGGAAAATCTCCCCATTTCAAAAGGGGTATATGCTGTGTGCTTCTAAGATGTTGGGAGCCTTGCAATGTGTATTTAGTACTTTGATTGTTTGATTGAACTGCTGAAATTGAAAAGTAGGACAGAAATCCATGAAGGAGTAAGAAATAATAAAAAAAATAAGAAAGAAAGAAAAAGAAAAGGAATATGCTTACATATTTTGGAGAAGGAAATGTCTAAAGCAAGTGTGGCTTCTGTACTGTAAGGTCATATGTGGGATGACACCTTTTCTGTGTCTAGTTTGTGTTGCATGTGTGTAATAACCTCGTTAAGGGAAACTCTAGAGAGGGTACCTGATGATCCTCAAAAGTAGTATGTAAATGGTAAGTTCTCTGGTCTTTGTTCTGGTAAAGTGCTAGAAGGGATGGGAGTCTTGCTTAGGTGAATGACCACAGCAGGCATCCCCCAGATCTGCAAGATCCTATATGGAAAAGTCCTGTGGAATACAGTAAAAACTGATCACTTGAACAATGACTGACACAAAAGGTCTCCAATGAAATCTACTACTGTAGGTTTACTTTAAAGAAAAAAACCCTAAACAATATCTAATAGTTTAATTTTTTAAAAGGAAATTCTGTTAAACTCAGTCATTTGTTTTAAGCCCTGTTAAATTCTACAAGAGTTTATCTTAACAGAACGTGTGTAAAATCATAATGGTTTATTTGAGCAGCTTTCAGAATTGCAGTTATAAAGCTTACCTTTTGTGAGGTCTGTTTCAAAAGGTAAACTTTCAGCATTTGTTTGTGCTTCTTTTTTCAGCCTAAATGTAAACCTGTTTTACGTTCTTGACATTGCCCTCTCTCCTTCTCTGTATTGCTGAATGTTTGCTTCCAACATTTGCTGGGGTTCCGAGGACATTTTCAAAACCAGTATTATTTAAAGTTGTATCATATTTTCAGCCTCCATTAATTATACAGTACTGTAGTAGCAAAATATAATTTTTAAGGATTGGATTATTTTTATACCTGCATCCAATGTTATTAAGTCTGGCGTTCTAGTCAGTATTATAAAAAGATACAATAAAACTATGAATATTACTATGTCTCAGCTTTTTCATTGTCTTTAGCTTTCCCTGTAGAGCGATGCCTATGCAATTTAGGTGGTTTTAATTATATTTTGAAATCTAATCATAGAATGTTTGGAGTTGGAAGGGATAAAATAAGAAATATTATGGTTCTTTTGTTTTTCTGGTGGTGCTTCATGATTGAATAACTAAAATGAAAAGCAAAAAGGAAATGGGTTAAATTCTATTAGTTGTACTAAATGAACTTCTGCACAGCTAAAATACAAGTTCTGCTCTGATACATTTATTTCTGTAGCATTAAGTTACTCGGTTTATGTTTTTTTCCTCAATTTCATTTTTCACCCTGCTGGAATTGCAAGAGAGTTGGTGAAGTTATGCGTTTGCACGTGTGAGTGCATGTTGGAAGGGAGGAAAACCTCAAGAGAGGTTGGTGCAGCAGGGCTGTTTGCAAGGGCAACTGACTGGACCTGACCCCAATGAAATCAGTGCTACCTCATTAGGTGCCACTGAGGACTGCGAAAAATGTACAGCTGGACGTCTCTCAGAGGAAGGAGGACCTTGAATCCAGATGAACACAATGTCCAGCCCGGGCTGCTGGGAAGAGCTGTGACAATGAAGAGCATCTGGAATAGTGGCAGGTGAGTTCATCTGGGACAATCTTTTCCTATAGTGCTCCAGAGGAGTACAACACTCAACTGCGATGGCAATCGGATGGGACTAAGGTGAGATTCCTCTGTTCTACCAAAAGTTAGGCAGCCAGTTTGAACCCACCATCTGGCACCTCCAGTATGAGAGAGAGATGTACCTTACCTCTGAGGGTAAGGTAAAAGTACCATGGTGTGGTCCCTCACCCTTGACAGTAGTGTCACAAGACCCACACTAGACAGATGCCCTAGGTGAAGCAAGTGCCACTTGCAGAGAAATGGTGAGTCTAGAACATACTTCTTGCTACATCCCAAAATTACAGTCTACTTTCTATGGTGATATAGTACAGAATTGTGTTATATGCGTATTCCTTGTCTAGTAAGACTGCAGTGGGACAATAAAGCATTGCCCACTGATTAAATCCTAAGATTCTATTCAATTGCAAGAGAAAGACTGTTAACAGTGCTTGAGTTTTGTTACAAATGCTATTGCAAGTTGGTCTATTTTCTGTGTGACCTTGGTATCTTTTAAGGAAGTTGGCAGTGCAAAAGGACTGGAATATTGTTCTTTGTATCGTTATGTCTGATTGTATTATTGGAATATAAGTGCAATATTGGTGACAATATTGCATCAGACTATATAAAAGGCCTATGCAGTTATGGACAAACATATGACTTACCAGCCCTGCCAACTTCAGCTTTGCATACCAGTGCCTGTGATACCATTAAATGCATTCACACTTTGTACCCTCAACCATCTTGGGAACCACCTGAAGTCAAAGTTCATCTGCTGCCCCTGATTATGGGTGATTCTGTATGTATAGAGCACTTTGATTTAGACTTCCTAGAGGGCTTTTTGAACTTTTAGCTAATTACAACATGTATTTCTACTTGTGTATGTATACAGTGGATGAACCAAAGTTACATGAGATAGCAAAATGTATAAGAATCTAGTAAGAAAGAGGGTTGAAGAAATATACAGGAAGAAAGTATCCAGCTGACGCACATGAGGAACTATAAAAGACGTTGGTTCCTACTTCTATGTATGTCTTCTAGCGTATGATTGCCCCTTGATTACACGCAACTTACCGTTAAATAATGAGGCTGCACAGGACTATGCACCTTCTATCTGATAAACAAGGCCCTTTGCCTTCCATACTTATATCTATTGCCCAAAAGAAGGATTACTGTGCTTGTTACTAAATATAGCACCCTTCTTATTCCATGATAATAATTTGTCAGTATTCTTCACTGCTGTAGCTGAGCTTTGACACACAACAGTTTGGTTTTAATTTCTTAAATGACATCACAACTTCTATGGCTGTGTGTGAGTCTCTCTGCACTAACAGTTAACTATCTGTTGACTAAATGTGTGCTTAATAACTTCATCAGAGTTGCTGGTCTTTCACTGACATCAGTTCTCCTGGTTCGGTGATTCTCTGTGTCTGTTCTCCTAAACCATCAAATCTCTATTATAATTGCCCTATGAATTGGCAAGCAATAGGGCATATGCAACACTTTCTCTGGGGAGAACCTGTCGTGATGGGTCACAAAGTGGACAGGGGAGGGCAAGCAGAGATGAAAAGCTCTGGTACATGAAGACATATGCTTGTTCAGCGCATTATTTCCTGGCGGAACTGATTCCTTTTGCATAGCAAATGATTCATACTTCCCAAACTGTGATTGTGATAAACAGGAAGAACCAGGTAACAAGTTTAATGTGCAGGGCTACACACTCAAACAGTAGATATCACTGTACCCAGTAAAGCTACACCATTTACACCAGCTGCAGTCCTCCCTCTCATTTTCAACAGTGCTCTGGGAAGTTCTCTTGGTCTTTCATGCTCACTTCACAGCCAACATGGAGATTTTAAGAATACTCTGGTTACACCTTGAGGCAGCACTGGAAAACTGGGTTGTATTGTAACAACTGAAGAGTGTAGATATGGGGGATGGACATCTCCAGAGAACTGGTGGCATACACATCTGCCAAACACACTCTACAGCCACGTTTGCCTCCCTCTGCCCACCGATTTCCAGACAGAGCACACACTGAGGTTCCCTGTCTTGGTTTCAGTTGGGATGGTTCATTTTCCTCTTAGCAACTGCTGTGTTTTGATGAAGTATGAGAATAATATTGCTAAGACAGAGTCATAGAGTAGTTTGGGTTGGAAGGGATTCATAAAGGTCATCTATTCCAACAATGATCAGGGACATCTTCAACTAGGTCAGGCTGCTCAGAGTCCTGTCCAATCTGACCTAGAATGTTTCCAGGGATGGGGCATCTGCCACCTTTCTGGGCAACTGTTCCAGTATGTCACCACACTCATGGAAAAAAATGTCTTTCTTCTCTAGTCTAAATCTACCCTCTTTTATTTTAAAACCCGTAGCCTTTACCTTATCACAACAGATCCTGTTAAAAAGTTTCTCCTCATCTTTCTTATAAGCTTGCTTTAAGCACTGAAAAGATGCAATAAGGTCTCAATGGAGCCTTCTCTTCTCCAGGCTAAGCACCCCCATCTCTCTCAGCCTGTGCTCACAGAAGAGGTATTCCATCCTTCTATCTTTTGGCCCTTCTCTGGGCCTGCTCCAGTTTAGGACAACCCTAAGCTCAGGAGTTACTTGAGTAATACTTCTGGTCTTTCCCACCCTCCTACATACAAGAGGAGCCATCTTGAATATCTGAGATTAGTGCACAACACTGCATGTCTTGTTCTTAAAACAGCAGACCAAAAAAGGCAGGTGAAGGAAGGGGAGAGCCACTTAACACACAGAACTGTTATTTCTCATTCAGAAACATGCTCAGAACCTGCCAGTGTTCCAGGCAGTGGAGTTTACCAGAGGAGACCATCTCCACAGTCTTTAGAGGTGGAGATATGTGAATGGGTTGCTCATACTTCTTGTCCATATCTGATAATGACAGGATAACCTGTGTTTATTTCACTGTAATACAGGATAACCTGTGTTTATTTCACTGTAATACTTTATTGACAGTTGTGGCAGGATCCAGGGACGCCCATACCTTCAAAGGGAGAGAAATGACCATTTTGCCTGAAAAAGAAGAAGTGGAAACCACTGTGGGCCATCTGATTTCCAATGGTTTCAAGCAGTGGATTTTACTGGATTTTACTTCTTGCACGAAGCAGAACAACCACATTGTTGAGCTAAAGAACTCAGGCAGGTGAGGAAGCTAAAAGTAAGAGGGCTTGTGATTCTGCCTCCAGAGATCTTTTATCCCATCTTGATCTCTACCTAGCAATTTTCAGAGGCTTCCCAGGATGCAATGTCATCTCTGCCTCCCACCTATTTTCCCTGTGTCATAGCTTTCTGGGCTACTTCTCATTTCTAGATCTGCTGCAAACTCCCTGTGCCACTGCTCCAGCCTGACCATTCCTGCATTCAAGTGTCTCCCTGGCACAAACCCACTTTGTCTCAGGAAAGGAGGGCTACCACCCCTTGCCAAACACCTGCCAGCTGTTTTGCCTGCTCCTCCTTCTCTTGCCACAACACTTTAGGGAGCCCATAACACACGTAAGATGGCAGCAAACAAAAGAACCACAATCACTGCCAGAAGGGCCAAGATCAGTCCTATTTCTTTGATGTCAAAGATGTGAACGTTTTCTGTTGCTTTTTACCCTGTTGAGCAGTATGAAGTGTTTTGGCATAAACTTTTGCTTAGCAATTGAGGTCTGAGGCGCAGAGGCTGTCTGTACTAGTAATTTATTGCAAAGGAAGCGAGCATGTGGACCCCAGGAACTCTGCTCCAAACATACAATTAGCATGCCTTGGCATGGGATAGCTTCTTGCACTTTAAGAACAGGTTACACAGCACCCTCCATTTAATTTGCACTGAAGGTGTCAGTATGGAGAGCTGGCAGGGGATAGCTGCTGTGGTCTCAGTTCCAACAACAGCTTATTTAGCAGTATTTTCCTCATGTCAACAGGTCTTAAGAATTTATGGCTTCAAGGAAGAGCACTGCAGGTCCAGAAATCTCCTCCCAGCCTGAGGAGGAAGAAAAACACTGGGTGGATCTATCATTTGCCACTTGCCACCATGACGTCAGTTTGGGGCTGAACTCTCTACCTGTAGCTGGGACCTTAAATGAGCTGATGACAGAAGTGAAAAGCACTTTCTTTTAGGTTTAGCAGCAAGTGGCAGCAGCAACAGGAGCAGCAATGAGACGCCATGTAATCTTCGCTGTGCTTTTCAGCCTGGTGGTGAGCCTTCTGGCAGGTAAGAAACACTATCTTCTGGTTTAGGATTTATCAGGGCAGCTATCCTATGACAGTGAATGAATTGTTTCGTATTTTCAGCAGCTGCTGTGATGCTGGAGGTCAGTGGCAAAACACAATTCAGCCTGTCTAGATTTTGATTAATTAACAATGAGAAACGCCAGTGAAAACCATCAGTTTTCCTTGTTTGCTGAACAATGAGAAATCACTGGTGCTTGTGATTAACCTAATTTAGCCTATTCCAAGAGCAGTTTTCAGGACTTGTGCGCTGAACCCAGGTAATTCAAGCTCTGTTACAGTCATAACAAAAGGTGCGACTGTTCCACCCCAGTAGCCAGGGAAAGGCGCGCTGCTGCTGACCTTCCAGCTGGAGGCTCCTTAAACAGTCAGTCTGGGAAGCAGCACTGCTTGAGCCATCTTGCAGAGCACTCTTTCCCTCCTGTTTAAATTAATTAATGGGAAGTCCAGCACTGACTTGGGTGGCAGGCGGTTGACTTGGGTGACTGACTTGGGTGGCAGCCTTCTGCACAGACTTGCTGGTCCCTGATATTCAGTCACAAATAGGAGGGAAAGAAGGCAATAGCAGAAGCAGAGTTAAGGCAACTATATAGAGACTTTTGTGGAGGCTTGAAGCTGTGAGAGCATATGAACTCCTGGCTAATATGAAGATAAAGTAACAGAGATATAAGCCAAATTAAGATCTTCACTGACACTGGTAAGCCTGCAACTGGTGACAGGTGGTTGTGGGTCTCTGTTGTCTAGCGTGAGTGAACACATGTATTTCCAGCAACATCTACAATGTGCTACGGGCAATTTTGAGCTATAAATTATAAGCATAGGAGTCTTCAAGATTGTTAGTTGTTTGGAAGCTTGTGAGTAACAGCAAGATGTGAAAAATCTTGACCCAAGAGATCACTTTCGCTTACCTGATCAAACTTCGTGTCAGGATGGGCCTGCCCAGAAACCTTTTTCATTCTAAGCAAACATTGTAAAAGCATTGCAGGTTGTGTCCATTTGAATAGCACTAGCAAAGGCCCTGCCCTATCAGCAGCCAGATGTCTCTGTTATTCCAGTAAACATCTGCGGCTCTTAACACATCCTGTTTCCTTACATAGAAGGTGGGGTCTAGGCAGACACAGCCATAAAATAACGACAGGTAACCTTCAGCAAGGTTCAATTGCAGCTTGAGTGCTCTGCTGTTGCCATGAAAGTGATTCCTCCTGCATCCACAGGGTAGTAGTCCTGAACAACTGTTACCCAGGGCCTCTGCAAGTCTAGCAGTTGTAGACTAAGGGCTAGCGCTGTAGGAGGTTACTGCCCCAGCATCCATTTTGAGACCGCAATCTAAACAATGCTCTGAAACCATGGCCCGTGGCCAGCATTAGATTCGTATTATCATGGTTACAGGAAAAAATGAACATTTCTTAGCACTGAGTGGGGAACGAATAATGCTGCCTCTAGGACTCAGTGACCAGCGGAGGCAGGAGATTTGGCAGAGAACTGGCATAATTGCTCGTGTTTCCCCTTCACCTAGAAGGGACCAATGGATTACTTTAGGTGTTGACTTTCTGATGAAGAAAAAAGTTTGTGAAGTTTGCCTCACTTTGGGTTTTTCAAAGCCCTACAAAGCTCTTGAAAAGTGGGGTCTATTTTTCAAAAGTCTGTCGAGTTTTGCAACATTCTTTTTTTAATATACCAGCTATAAGAGTGCATTAGTGCCAAGGATTTAAGCCAGAAATACATTAGTCTTCCAGCTGCATGCTGTTAATGACTTAGATTAAACTATGATTGCAGCAGCATTAACTGAGAGTAAATATGTTTATTCCTAATTGATATATTAACTAATTCAAATTAAAGTTAGATCACATGATCCAAACTGGCCATTTGTCAGTATCACATGTCTACCAGTAAGGCTGTTTTATTATTTGTTCTCCTTATTAATAGACAGAAAAAAACCCCAAACATACCTTATATCAAGAGGTAAGAATGAACCAGTTTAAATATGAAATAAACATCCTAAAAATAAACAGATAAAGTACTTCAGAAGAGTAAACACAATAACAGGTAATGGCAAAACCAGTATGCAAGGAAAAATTTTCTTCAACCATTGTCCTGATATCAGCCAGGTTTCTCTTAATTCAGAAAGACTTATAAGGAAAGGAAAGAAAAGAATGACACACAAAAAAAGTATACAGTCAAAACTCCAAGTCACAGAGCTACAAGTTATACACTTCCATGTATAGTCCTGGAATTGGGGTCTTGAATACCATTGACGATAATTTAGCAGAATGTACATATGCTGAATAAAATCACTCCACTTGCACTGCCTGCTTGAATTTATTACAGCACAGAAGGTGTTAGCAAAGGCAGTCATTATTCTACCACTGCTCTGAGAGAGTCCATAGAGAGTTTTTTATGATGTTTCTCCTGAGAACATCTTCCATAGTTGCAAATGATCTATATAGGTATATCTTGCAGCAAATCTATTTTTTTGTGTGTGGATTTAGCTGCGGTCCAGAGCAGAATCTGAACAGTCAATGTGAACATGTTAACTGTGGAGTGCACTGTCATGTAAGTCTAATTAAAGGCAGTGCAACTACTGAAGATGCACAATGGTAAAATCGCTGCTTGCTTAAGGGATGAGAAACGCAAATTGACATGGTAATAGAATGGGACGCCCTTGACCCTGCTCTGGCAGGCACAACTTGCCGTGTGGTGTGGTCTTGGGAAGGCAAAGGGGGCTTTCCTGCAAGGAGACGCACGTGTGCCAGCAACTCAGCAGGCTGCAGTGGCTTACAGGAGAAAAGCAGAAGGGTACAAAGCTGCTGCTAGTGGGAAGGACCCAAATGCCAGGGTGTGGGAGAAGGGTAACGAGGGAAAGCATGACACCGATAAGGCACTGGACCT
Source organism: Pedionomus torquatus (assembly GCA_013398155.1). Classification (NCBI taxonomy): domain Eukaryota; kingdom Metazoa; phylum Chordata; class Aves; order Charadriiformes; family Pedionomidae; genus Pedionomus; species Pedionomus torquatus. The sequence continues at coordinate 2,000 of VZRU01006918.1, read as the reverse complement.
AGGGACAGCACAAAGGCAGGGGCAAGGCTGTCCAGGACTTCAGTGGCTCAGCCACACACAGGTCCTCCAGTTACCTCCTCAGAGGTTGTCCTGCACACACAGAGTTCCCCAAGAGTTTTCTTTACACAGAACACAGACTAAGCAGTGCTACTATCTCTCTTCCCTTCATCGGGAAAAAGCAGTGAAGTTAATAATGACACACCTGAGCTGCAAATTCCAACTGCTCCAGATAAAGAGCAAAAGTCCTCAGTCAGCCCCTTCTGAGGGGGCTGAGACTGCAGTACCTCAGACCCAGGGAGCTCTACTTTTTCCGCAAGCAGGGCCAAGATCCCCTGCCCGAGTTTCCCCAGGGGGGACAAAGGTGCCCAGATCAAGGCACAATGAGCATGAACCCTTCCACTCTGCCCTCTTCCCCTGCTGGTCTTTGATGCAAGAGGGAAAGTATTGGGGAAGATTGGTAGAGGAGGGTCTTTTCTTGCTTGGTGACCTTGTCTCCCACACCAGTCCTGGCTGCGGGAAGATCCCTGCAGACAAAGGTGCCCAGAGCAAGCCTGTGACTGTGCCCTGTGGGGAATTCCTCCTGTGCCTGCTTAGAGTATGGACAGGGAGGGGGCCAAAACGTGCAACAGCATGGGGCTGAGTTCCAGGGACTGTGGCAGGGGACAGCAGAGCCACCTGTCCCAGGAATAAACCAGGCCTGACCAAGCCTGGTCCCAGGTTATCTGGAGGAGCACCATACAGATAGGCTGAAGCTCCTGCTGGGGTTACCCTGAAGAGGGGAAGACTGCCCACCACTCAGCTTGTCCTCCCTCATGGGCTAAGACGAGTGTACCCTTCCTTCTAGCACCTGACTTCCAATTGTGCCTGCCCCAAATCCAGAAAGAACAGCTGCCTCAGACTCTCACCTGAGTGATCGGGGGAGAATACGCTGTTGGGAAATGGGAGGTGTGCGGTCTGTACACAGTCCTGTGGAACCCTAGTGCTGGCCGTGGGGTTGCCTTGGGCAGGAGGAGAGCGCTTTCCTATAAGAAGGCAGATGTATGATGCTGGCTGGAGACAGCAGCTGAGCGGGGAGCAGCTCAGTGCCCATGTGGGGCATGTGATGGAGCCCAGAGATCTGAGGGAGAAAAAGCCATGGACACATCGGACACCACAAGCATTCATGGCCGGGGAGAGCCTAAAGGCAGGGCAAGGCTGCCAGGGCTGTAGTTGTTCGTGCCCCCGCAGGTCCCCCCAGTTTCCTACTCAGAGGTTGTCCTGCACACACACAATTCCTCACAGCTTTTCTTCCTCACAACACTAAGCACTGCTGACATCTCTCTTCTTCTTCCCTTCATCAGAAGACAAAAACGAAACAACTACTGACTCACCAGAGACAGCAACCCCAACAGCTACAGGTAAGAAGCAAAAAGGTCTCAAGTGGCCCATTATAAGGTCACGTTT